>CM026396.1:20289867-20418274 GCA_014843695.1 Archivesica marissinica | reverse complement strand
CCCCAATATGTTGGCAAGCCGGGTGTATTTTTATGTTATACTTGTGGAAGTTATGTCCGCTGCCCCAATATGTTGGCAAGCCGGGTGTATTTTTATTTTCTACTTGTGGAAGTTATGTCCCCGGCCCCAATATGTTGGCAAGCCGGGTGTATTTTTATTTTCTACTTGTGGAAGTTATGTCCCCGGCCCCAATATGTTGGCAAGCCGGGTGTATTTTTATTTTATACTTGTGGAAGTTATGTCCGCTGCCCCAATATGTTGGCAAGCCGGGTGTATTTTTATGTTATACTTTTGGAAGTTATGTCCGCTGCACCAATATGTTGGCAAGCCGGGTGTATTTTTATGTTATACTTGTGGAAGTTATGTCCGCTGCCCCAATATGTTGGCAAGCCGGGTGTATTTTTATTTTATACTTGTGGAAGTTATGTCCCCGGCCCCAATATGTTGGCAAGCAGGGTGTATTTTTATTTTATACTTGTGGAAGTTATGTCCGCGGCCCCAATATGTTGGCAAGCCGGGTATATTTTTATTTTATACTTGTGGAAGTTATGTCCGCGGCCCCAATATGTTGGCAAGCCGGGTGTATTTTTATTTTATACTTGTGGAAGTTATGTCCCCGGCCCCAATATGTTGGCAAGCCGGGTGTATTTTTATTTTATACTTGTGGAAGTTATGTCCGCGGCCCCAATATGTTGGCAAGACGGGTGTATTTTTATTTTATACTTGTGGAAGTTATGTCCGCTACCCCAATATGTTGGTAAGCCGGATGTATTTTTATTTTATACTTGTGGAAGTTATGTCCGCGGCCCCAATATGTTGGCAAGCCGGGTGTATTTTTATTTTATACTTGTGGAAGTTATGTCCCCGGCCCCAATATTTTGGCAAGCCGGGTGTATTTTTATTTTATGCTTGTGGAAGTTATGTCCGCTGCCCCAATATGTTGGCTAGCCGGGTGTATTTTTATTTTATACTTGTGGAAGTTATGTCCGCGGCCTCAATATGTTGGCAAGCCGGGTGTATTTTTATTTTATACTTGTGGAAGTTATGTCCCCGGCCCCAATATGTTGGCAAGCCGGGTGTATTTTTATGTTATACGTGTGGAAGTTATGTCCGCTGCCCCAATATGTTGGCAAGCCGGGTGTATTTTTATTTTATACTTGTGGAAGTTATGTCCCCGGCCCCAATATGTTGGCAAGCCGGGTGTATTTTTATTTTATACTTGTGGAAGTTATGTCCGCGGCCCCAATATGTTGGCAAGCCGGGTGTATTTTTATTTTATACTTGTGGAAGTTATGTCCGCTGCCCCAATATGTTGGCAAGCCGGGTGTATTTTTATTTTATACTTGTGGAAGTTATGTCCCCGGCCCCAATATGTTGGCAAGCCGGGTGTATTTTTATTTTATACTTGTGGAAGTTATGTCCGCTGCCCCAATATGTTGGCAAGCCGGGTGTATTTTTATGTTATACTTGTGGAAGTTATGTCCGCTGCCCCAATATGTTGGCAAGCCGGGTGTATTTTTATTTTATAATTGTGGAAGTTATGTCCCCGGCCCCAATATGTTGGCAAGCCGGGTGTATTTTTATTTTATACTTGTGGAAGTTATGTCCGCTGCCCCAATATGTTGGCAAGCCGGGTGTATTTTTATGTTATACTTGTGGAAGTTATGTCCGCTGCCCCAATATGTTGGCAAGCCGGGTGTATTTTTATGTTATACGTGTGGAAGTTATGTCCGCTGCCCCAATATGTTGGCAAGCCGGGTGTATTTTTATTTTATACTTGTGGAAGTTATGTCCCCGGCCCCAATATGTTGGCAAGACAGGTGTATTTTATTTTATATTTGTGGAAGTTATGTCCCGGCCCCAATATGTGGCAAGCGGTTGTATTTTTATTTTATACTTGTGGAAGTTATGTCCGCTGCCCCAATATGTTGGCAAGCCGGGTGTATTTTTATTTTATACTTGTGGAAGTTATGTCCGCTGCCCCAATATGTTGGCAAGCCGGGTGTATTTTTATGTTATACTTGTGGAAGTTATGTCCGCTGCCCCAATATGTTGGCAAGCCGGGTGTATTTTTATTTATACTTGTGGAAGTTATGTCCCCGGCCCCAATATTGGCAAGCCGGGTGTGTTTTTATTTTATACTTGTGGAAGTTATGTCCGCGGCCCCAATATGTTGGCAAGCCGGTTATATTTTTATTTTATACTTGTGGAAGTTATGTCCCGCGGCCCCAATATGTTGGCAAGCCGGGTGTATTTTATTTTATACTTGTGGAAGTTATGTCCGCGGCCCCAACATGTTGGCAAGATGGGTGTATTTTATTTATACTTGTGGAAGTTATGTCCCCGGCCCCAATATGTGGCAAGCGGGTGTATTTTTATTTTATACTTGTGGAAGTTATGTCCCCGGCCCCAATATGTTGGCAAGCCGGGTGTATTTTTATTTTATACTTGTGGAAGTTTTGTCTGCTGCCCCAATATGTTGGCAAGCCGGGTGTATTTTTATTTTATACTTGTGGAAGTTATGTCCGCGGCCCCAATATGTTGGCAAGCCGGGTGTATTTTTATGTTATACTGTTATACATAGGCGGGTCTGTAGTCCATTTGTAACACGCTGGACTCGTAATCCAGGGATCGCAGGTTCGATCCCCCGTCTGACCCTAATAAAATTAACAGTCTTTCAGATGGGACTTTAAACCGAGGTCTCGTGTCGGTGCTGTACTCCGTGCACGTAAAAGAACAAGAGGAGACTCTGGAATGGGTCTCTGTCTGTATCATTGCACTATCCTCCAAAAATCTAAAATGACTAATCTCTTCAGGAGGCGTCGCTCATATGGGCAACCGGTAGCGACGATAGATAAACGTAAAACGCATACACATAGATACTATTATCGTTCACATTGAATCAAATTGCAAATTGTAATAACGTATTGTTTGAATATCCACTTCGCAAGCATATTTTATAATATAATAATTGATATATTTGCTAGGAGCTGTTTTTATTGCGGCAATACGATTTATCATACATATTTCCGTTTTCCGCTCATCTGTCAAGACATACATGTATTAAGATGGATAAGCAATGTGGTGTGGTGTGCCACAGTACGCTATTTAACATTCTGTTATTCCTACTAAAGTATATGTGTGGTTTCTGTGGTCCAGTGGTAGAGCGTCGGATTTGGAATCGAGCGGTTCCGGGTTCGATACTCGGTCAGGCCACGTATGTAGTGTCATTGAGCAAGGCACCTCACACACATTGCTTAGTACTGGTTAACCACTTAGGTCGGCTAAGCCTGCCCAGGAAAACATGTATAGGTCCCCGCAAGGGGTTTGACATTAATGGAACATACATACATATAATGTCCAGCAGTACATGTCAAATGTCGCCTCTATCGAGGTAAAATCTGCATCGAGGTAAAATGGCATGAATATATCCACTCTATTTTCGTGTGTATATGGAACATTTGATCTCCAAAAAGGAAAGAAAGTCATTAATTTACCGGAATTCGGGAGTGTGTGTGATTTGTGTATATTTATCGTCGCTACCGGTTGCCCATATGAGCGACACCTCTTGAAGAGATTGGTCAATTTAGATATTTGGAGGATAGTGCAATGATACAGACAGAGACACATTCCAGAATCTCCTCTGGTTCTTTTACGTGCACGGTGTACAACACCAACACGAGACCTCGGTTTAAAGTCCCATATGAAAGACTGTTAATTTTATTAGGGTCAGACGGGGCATCGAACCTGCGATCCCTGGATTACCAGTCCAGCGTGCTACCACTGGGCTACATATCCGTCTGTGAATTCGGGAGTAAACAAGACATCACACTATATTAACTCTTTCAGCGCCGAATAAATTCAGAACATGTGCAAACAACATAGATCCAGATCAGCCGCGGCGTAACGCCTCGTCTGATCAGGATCTATGTTGTTTGCTATTCAGACCTGTGTTTCAGCCTGATCAGACGACACGTTCTGTTTTGTCTGATCGGGTTCTCTGCATTTTGCAAAGTCGCATTTATTTACAAAAGCATGAACATTTGCAAATGTGTACCTTAATATGAGTAGAACGAAGGCCAGGTTTAGTACCAATCGTCATCGACAAGGTACCAATCCCCATCGACAAGGTACCAATCGTCATCCACAAGATACCAGACGCCATCGATAAGGTACCAATCGCCATCGCCAAGGTACCAATTGCCATCCATAAGGTACCAACCCCCATCCACAAGGTACCAATCGCCATGGACAAGGTACCAATCGCCATGGACTTGGTACCAATCGCCATCGACAAGGTACCAATCGCCATCCACAATGTACCAATCGTCATCGACGAGGTACCAATCGCCATCGACGAGGTACCAATCGCCATCGACAAGGTACCAATCGCCATCGACAAAGTACCAATCGCCATCGACAAAGTACCAACGCCATCGACAAGGTACCAATTGCCATCGACAAGGTACCAATCGCCATCGACAAGGTACCAATCGCCATCGACAAGGATCCAATTGCCATCGACAATGTACCAATCGCCATTGACAAGGTACCAATCGCCATCGACAAGGTACCAATCGCCATCGACAAGGTACCAATCGCCATCGACAATGTACCAATCGCCATCGACAAGGTACCAATCGCCATCGACAAGGTACCAATCGCCATCGACAAGGTACCAATCGCCATCGACAAGGTACCAATCGCCATATACAAGGTACCAATCGCCATCGACATGGTACCAATCGCCATCGACAAGGTACCAATCGCCATCGACAAGGTACCAATCGCTATCCACAAGGTACACATCGCCATCCACAAGGTACCAATCGCCATCGACAAGGTACCAATCGCCATTGACAATGTACCAATCGCCATCCACAAGGTACCAATCGCCATCGACAAGGTACCAATCGCCATCGACAAGGTACCAATCGCCATCGACAAAGTACCAATCGCCATTGACAAGGTACCAATCGCCATCGACAATGTACCAATCGCCATCGACAAAGTATCATATCGCGATCTTTAATTTCAAAATAGCCGCCCTAAGACATTGTTTCCATTGTATATCGGCTTCTACGAAATAAAGAATCATCTTGGGTCTAACATAACATTTTCTGTGTGTGTGTTTTACGTTTATATATCGTCGCTACCGGTTGCCCATATGAGCGACGCCTCCTGAAGAGATCAGTCATTTTAGATATTTGGAGGATAGTGCAATGATACAGACGGAGACCCATTCCAGGGTCTCCTCTGGTTCATTTACGTGCACGGTGTACAACACTAACACGAGACCTCGGTCTAAAGTCCCATCTGAAAGGCGGTTAATTGTATTAGTGTCAGACGGGGGCTCGAACCTGTTATCCCTGGATTACCACTCTAGCGTGTTCCCACTGGACTACATATCCGCCTGTAAGATGTACAGGGACAGTGCATCCACTTATACCATTCCCAGTAGGCTCAAATGATCACAATATACAATTTCCCTCTTAGGGTATACTTGGTAAAGCTGGCATGTAGTATGCTATCATGCAGTTTGGTCTTCAAGTATAACTAAGTAAACAGATCGGGTTTACTTTGAATAATAAACGCCAAGCCCCGCTGGAGCCGTTGATTGTGCCCTTAGGCAAGGCATTTAATTTCCACGTTGCCTCTTCTCTCTCCCTCGTGGCGATGGATTCCATCAGGAATGAGGTATCGAGAGTGATTAATATAACTTGTAAAAACTTGTTTCGCAATCGAGCTAAAGTAGATTTGTATAAAATAAACAACAGTTTAGACCATATGGTAACACACCTGCTGTTATTGGGGTCAATTAGTCCTCCTTGTCACGAAAATATGAACGCTAAAGTATTTTTATTGAGCACATTTTTAATTAAAAATCAATGAAATTACAATCCCCTCCCTGCCTGCGGTGACACTGTCAGTGTATATATATATACCTTACCAGCATGATTTCGGAGGATTTAGACGATTGGTTTATACCGCAATGTTTACATGGGTTCTGATTCTCAGCGCGGTAGCTTTAACAGCAACCGCTATAGAGCGACATTATTTTATCATTGCCGAAGACGTAAATTGGGATTATGCTCCGTCGGGACGGAACCTGGCAAATGACGACGCGTAAGTTATAATTCGGTTTGGGTGGTTTATCTCTTCTTTTTTATTTGTTTAATAATATGTTATTGCTTTTATCTTCTAGTTACATTTATACACATGCATGCAACAACAACAAATCTATGTAATACTGATATAACACAAATTAGTACACTGCACTAGTTGACGATTAAATGTAAAAAAAAGCAAATGGGTCGGGCTACAAGTTATAACAACATTATTAACAGCCCTTCCCATTATGTCAAAATTTCGGATGAAAACCAATGTTGGAAAGCAATAATTTGATATGTAGTATAGAATATGCGTCTATGAGAAATAGAAGAAGTACAAAACAACAAAGAAACACGAAAAGTATCATACGAAAGGTAAGTAAGCACACACACAGCAATATAGAAGAAAGAAAAAGGATAGTAAAATGAGAGAGAAATCTCTTTCACCGCCAATGTCGCATAAAAGCGACTTTGCAAAAAGCCGAGAACCCGATCAGACAGAACAGAACGTGTCGTCTGATCAGGCTGTATGTTGATTGCTCTTCAGGCAGTGGAGCTGAAGCACCTATCCGAATAGCAAACAACATAGATCCTGATCAGACGCGGCGTTACGCCGCGGCTGATCTGGATCTATGTTGCTTGCACATGTTCTCAATTTAGTCGGCGCTGAAAGAGTTAAACATATTTATTTTCTATCATGTACATGGGCGAGCTTACTAAGAAGTTTATCATGTACATGGTTATTTACAACAATTGAAATAAGGAATTGGACAGAAAGCTATACAGCTTCGGATTGGTTGTCCGCTTAGCGTAATGGTCAATGGTTAGCACGCTCGCTGTTCACCAATACAACTCCGGTTCGATCCACGGACCAGGAAGCATGCAAGATGGTACGATTGTTGCCAACTCGGACAACGAGAGTGGTTGATATAAGCCCTGTTAAAGATTGAATCGCAAAGGCAAACATGGTCAAGTGGATAATTATGTATCCACTGAACCGAATTTCTAAACGTCCACCTAATAAATTGTGAGTTTAGGGTAACGGGTCTGTGTATTAGTCCAAATATTGGTAGTCTATTGTTATCCACCATACTCTATCAATGTACACTAAAAAAACACCAATTTATTGTCATGGCTGACCAAGCGGAACGGAAGGTTCGAATCCTAAGTGTTGGCATGAGGACCACGTGCACGGCATGGTGAGTGCACAATTTGATTGCAATTTATTCTATGTGCGACCCGTAACCGAAAAAACAGAAAATTTGGGGAGAATGACCATTGAGGCGTCGGTATGCTTGATACAGGTATGTTCAGCGTTGTAATTAAATTCGATATTTCAAGTACATTTTGTAATGAATCATACAATGTCATATTTTAATATCATTCTAAATCATTGCCATCGTGTTTCCAGGTTGTACGACTTTTCAACAGACGGCATTATACTATGGTCTTTACTTATACAACATCAGGTGGACGTTTAGAAATTCGGTTCAGTGTATGTGTTCGGTGTAACTGGACAATACTTTAAAAGTTTCTAGATTATTTACCTTCACTATCAATACTTGCATTAAAGGGTGGTTAATTAAATGAAAAAACAAAACACGTGATAACTTTATTTAATTTATTATTTATTATATTTATATTTATTATACTTGTACTCGTTTATTGTCAAATAAACACACATAATCAACCCTACGACACAGTTGACATGTTGTAGTCATAAATCGCGTAAGCAGTTTCCCCAATGTGCACATTGCTTTACGAATTCCTCTTTCTGTTCGAGTGGCATGTTGCAAAGGACATCGGTCATATGCAAATGAAATGTCAGTGAAAAATGAGAGACATCTCTAATGTTCTAGTATCTCCCTTGGCATATACAGTCCGATTTATCCCAAAATGTAAATAAGTCCTTTTAGTTGGAATCCTTTAGTTTTACTGTTGTTCCCTAACCAGTGTGGCGAACACGTTGTCCCCCCCCAATGTTTGTGGCTGACGAGCCCCCAGTGGGTGTCGATGATGATGATTGAGCTTATTTACCCTCGCCTCCGGCGAACCATATGGACGAGCGTACTAAGAGGATTAGTTAACACTCCTATGTTATAAACTAAGGTTATTAAGTCGTGTGCGTTAATAATACGATTTGAATGCTCAGTCCGGCCATAGATTAGGCTACAAGCACCAACATGTATAGGGTCAGTACAGGAGTCACTCTATACTCTCTCACATCTCACATTCGTAAATGTATGAATATGTTTGATGTATAATATTATTTGCATGCTCAGCCCGGCCATAGATTAGGCTACAAGCACCAACATATATAGAGTCGGTACAGGAGTCACGCTGTACTAACACGCATCTTAATTCTATAATGTGTGAATTAGATGGGTAATGTTATTTGATAACTCAGCCCGACCATAACTTAGGCTACAAACATCAAAATACATAGGGTCTGTTTAGGAGTCACTCTAAACTGTCCTCGTATCCCTTGTAATTTTATATCTTTTTTCGTTTCCATGTTCTCTGATCTCTGTGTCTCCTCACGCGACGCGCGACCAATTCTCGACTCGATTTATTATGTTTCTCGCCGTTTATATGTCTTTTTTATGGTTTAAACAGTCACAAATCTCCAAAAACGGACATCAGAAACAGTTTAACGTTTGAATGTTTTCGGCTAGATCCAGCGTTTGTAAGGATGTTTTTCATTGGTAGAAAAACTATCCGTTTTTTGGTCCTAGCTCGAACTGTTTACTAATTGGTTGATTTACTATCCGTTTTTGAGGCCTAGCTCAGAGCAAATGTGTGACTGCTAGAACCTGTACTCGTGTTGATAATACAAACAAAAGTTAACGTTACTGTATTTATTTGTTTGTTAATGACTAAAATAGTTACATTCTTTATGCTTAAAATATACAATGTTTTAAAGAGAAACATTTCGTCTAGCTTATTGTTATCTACACTTGAATATTTCATATCAGTTCAAGAGGCTATATATAACCATAACATTCTGTAGATATATAATGTTGTGGTTCTATAATTCTATGTTAGAATTTTTAATGTTTGTGCCCATGTGATCTGTCTGCTGATGTTTCTCAACAGCCTAATGTGTGGTCTGAAGATACTTTGCAAACAAATATAAGCACTTTCACTGAACCCAGGATACAATGTGCTCCATTTATATATTTACAAGGGTTCAGTGTACACAGTAAAATAGTAAAAATAAAGATGTATATTATGTACAAAAGTTGGAGTCTTTATGACATATTAGGCTATTAGAGCAGATTACCATGTCCCATCCCCAAATATAGGTTGAAGATGAAAGCCTCATGAACTTAAAGTTAAAAGTCTCTCTGCCTGTGCGGTACAATAAAAATGGTACTAAAAACAGGGCTTCCATATCCGCTGAAAATGTTCTGTATATATAGTATATACAAACGGTTTCCTTTCAGGGCCACGTTAAAACTAACTTTATAATATAAAATAGATATATCATGTAATTTAAAACATTCGTTGGTAACGCACAGAGCAGAGTATTTAAGATACTGATTGTTTATGTTCCAGTGGGTGTGGTGACCCACACTTCTATTTATCTCTCAATGTCTCAGTTGAGCTCCTGCCAGGGTCTAACCTATCATAGATCCGCTGGAGTTGTCTAAGGGTATTTGTATCTTCGGTCTCACAATAATAACACAACACAGTGGTTTTGTCTTTCTTATAATTATATAATATTATTCTCCCGTATTTTCTTTATTTCTGTGTTATATCTCATGCATATATCTCTGCTTAATTCAACTTTTATTTTACTTATTTAAGACAGAATTTAGTCGCTTATCGCTAATAGTCCCGATAAGCTCTAATCTCTTTAATTCGTAATTACTCTCTTCATACAATCTCATCAATGTTTTCGTTTCAATAACCTTCGTCTCACAATAATAGATTATATTCACGGGAACTAAATATGTTCGCTATATCGGCTGACTAATCTTATAACTCGTATTTATTTTTAAATACTCAATTAACTTTCATAAAATATATTTCTCTTAATGTCTATACTCCTCTAAGTATCATAGAAACAGTTAATTCGGTATCTTATTTTCGATATTTTATATCACGCAACGATCCGTTCCTTGGATGTCACTTTTGTGTATCTAATTTGGTTAATAAATTCCGTGTCTTATATACAGACCAGCGATGGTTATGTAGTGGACTTGCAGAGGCCGTAACATCTGTTACGTTACCTAATATTATTAAGATTTTCCGCACATCAAACGATTCGGCCTTTTAAAATTACACAACTGGCCACTTGTGCAATCAGTCCCGATAATTAGTCATTCCCGCGCGAAAACAGATTTGATATTTTAGGCGCGAAAATGATAGCAGACGATATGCATAAGACAAATATATATAGTACATGGTAAATCAATGATGTCGTATATTAAATAGATTAATGTATTTATATAATACATTACTATTTATATATGACAATAATAACATTTCGTGCAAATATTGTTTGTTTTTCATATATGTTGCACAACAGATGTTGCGGTAGGATAAATGTGATTGTATCAGAATCATGTTAATTAACTGATAATATTGTTTTACAAATAAGTACCCATTGCATTTACTGTAGGAGATATGTCGAAATATAGTAATATAATACTCATAAGAAGCGATAGTGGAATAACATTGATAGCATGCTGTGCAAAGGGAACAACGATAAAAACAGAGGAAAACATTTAATAGGACCTATCTATTTTTAGGGAGTATTCAGGGGCAGTAACTGAATGATGTCATGTTGTGCAAAGGGAATAACCAGGAAAACACAGGAAACATTTAATAGGACCTATCTATTTTTAGGGAGTATTCAGGGGCAGTAACTGACCTATGTCTCTCATTAACTTCGATCACCAATTGGACAACATCGAATGTTCCCCTATCACTCCTCTCTATTGAATGTGATTTGTTTAGGATTTTTTTAAAAACATATTTAATTTTATTTAACGTCGCTACCGGTTCCCCATTTGAGCCACGGGCAGTCTACCTAACAACATCTTTCCTGGGCAGGCTCCAGCTGATAGCCATTACTTAGTGCATCAACCTCCGTAAGGAATTGCCAACGTTTTTAAATAAAGAGAAATGGTCTGAGCGGGGCTCGAATCCGTTACAATCAGTAATGATAGGTTACAGTTGTATACAAATCAGCGACCGTAACCACTCGACCACGATGGTGGACCTTTTTATGGTCAATGAACCTTTATGTCATCATTTACATGTTTGTTAGCAGAATATGAGGACGCGGACCATTTCTTCTTCAGATGTAACCTTTATAGGAACGAACGACATTCATTATTTATCAATACACGCACATTCCATCCACTTAGTTCACATACATTACTTCATGGCATTGAGACCTTATCTGATCAGGAGAATACCACTTTATTTGGAGAAGTACACACATACATAAAAAATACTGGTCGGTTTGTGTAGCATTGTCACCCATTACTAATACTACATCACTATGATGGTGCTATTTGGGTCTCGGGTTCGGGTCATGGCGTGATGGGGTGGAACGGCGGGTGGAATCGTGGGCTGCGTGTATTTATCTAACATTGCTTTAGTTTAATATTGATACCATTTTGTATGGGTTTTTTTGTTGTTGTTTTTCCTTTTCTTGTCATAATCCGTCACTTTGTTTAATTATACATTAATGTGACGTTCTGGTGCGGGCCGTTTTCTAATGTTGTTAAAACTTGTGGCCCAAACCATTTGTATTATCACGCTATATTGTTATACCTATGTTTTGTATATTATATCTTGATCAATGCAATACAATATGATTAAACTGTTAGCAGAAAGAGTAAAATGGTGTCTTTTGCATGAATGGTAATTTATGAATTGATAAGATAAGATAAATTTATTTTGAGTCGGCAAGATAGCAACAGTTCAACACAAGCTCTAAGTGAGCTTTTGAACCGATTCTATAACATAAAATAATGGTAACATCTATAAAATTAGAATCACTGATAATAGTATGCATATTTGCACGAACACACTTTATCTACCGTATCCCAAGCAACTTATCTTGGTATAGAAATTTCATCCAATCTCTCATGGACTCCGCACATAAATAAAATAACCAGTAAATCCAGTCAGAGCTTAGGCTTCTTAAAAAGGAGTTTTCATTCATCACGCAAAACAACTAAACAAGCTGCTTATAATTATATTGTCAGACCTACATTAGAACATTGCTCATCAGTATGGGATCCACACACACAGAAAGACAATGACAAAGTTGAAAATATTCAAAAACAGACAAAACACAAACCCGCTTACTCTGTTCTATAAAATGGTAAATAATCATGTGGCTGTCAATCCATCACAATATCTCACACCTTGCAGCAGACAGTCACGACATTACCACCATTTGACATATCACATTACATTCACAACAGTTGACTATTTCAAGTGCTCATACTTTCCGAGAACAGTTGTTCATTGGAATATACTGCCATCGCATGTAGTCAGTGCTGACTCTATCGCAGGATTTAAGTCAGCGCTGGCTGCATCGATGATGAAGCCATAACAGAACAAACTTGTTTTTATCTTGTTCTTAGCAACTACTAACCTCTCTTTGTACACTTCTAGTATATGTACATATTGTAGGCTTAAGGGCTTTTAAGGTTTAAGGTGTTAGGTTGTTGCACCTTTTTTTATCACACTACCAGTGTCCTCTTTGGTGGAATTATAGTAGCTGAGGAGGCCTGGTAGCTCACTTTTCTACCCCCCCCCCACGTATGACCATAATAGCTCAATTATGGACTGTTAGCCATTAAGAAGAAGATGTATTATTAATTTGTTTCTAAGATAAATGTTGATAAATGTTAAAACATAACTAAGTTGTGTGCGTAAGACAAGTGTGCTTGTTAGCCATAAAGAATATTAACTTAGTAAATCAATGACTTAATTGGTCAAACTGTCATAATTGACAGTTAAAAGTATAAACTTTATTTATTTTGCGAAGATTGCCAAACAAGCTGTAACAACTTATATTCATCACTCTCGTTGGAGCGGAAAACTGTTATATTTCCATTCGTGTGAGAGGAAACCGGAGTACCCGGAGAAAACCCACCTGTCCTACGGCGACGACCGTACGATCTCACAAAATTTCCGGCCAGCGGATCGAACCCGGGTTACATTGTTGAGAAGCGAGCGTACTAACCACTGCGCTATTCAGACAGCCGACAGTAGAAATAGCAACCAGGTGTATGTGGCATGAATGTCAATGACGAATGAATGGGAGATAACTACTGCGCTATTCAGACAGCCGACAGTAGAAATAGCAAACAGGTGTATGTGGCATGAATGACAATGACGAATGAATGGGAGATTTCAATGTCGACTTACTGGAGTCTTGATTTGACGCATTTAGAAAATCATATTTGCTGTTGATACATTGTGATTAAGTGGATTTAGGTTAAGGTCCTGACAAATGTAGTTATAAACAGTTGCAAATGTATCTCTGTTTATCTCTGTATATATACGTTGAACTCTGTCTAATCTCTGTCGCTCTGCCTATATATGTCTATCTCTGTCTATATCTGTCTATCTCTGTCTATATCTGACACTATATCTGTCTATCTTTGTCTATATATGTCTATATTTGTCTATCTCTGACACTATCGCGGCATACTATTGTATACCCTTGTAAAACCTGCATACCATTGAATACCATTCTACACCATTCTACACCATTGTATACCATTGCATACCATTGTATACCATTGCATACCATTGTATACCATTGTATACCATTGCATACCATTGCATACCATTGTATACCATTGCATACCAGTGTATACCATTGCATACCATTGTATACAATTGTATACCATTGCATACCATTGCATACCATTGCATACCATTGCATACCATTGTATAACATTGCATACCATTGTATACCATTGTATACCATTGTATAACATTGCATACCATTGTATACCATTGTATACCATTGCATACCATTGCATACCATTGTATACCATTGCATACCATTGTATACCATTGCATACCATTGCATACCATTGCATACCATTGCATACCATTGTATACCAGTGTATACCATTGTATACCATTGCATACCATTGCATACCATTGCATCATACCATTGCATACCATTGTATACCCTTTTCACAGTGTACATTTGTTTGTCAAGTAAATACTTGAAGCAACAAACTTCCAAAACTCGTTTCATAAATTATGGTATGAAATAAGTACCCAGGTAAGATTCTATATATATATATATATATATATATATACACACACGAGGCCGGACACATACATATCTATGATAGTGTGTGTTTTACGTTTATTTATCGTCGCTACGGGTTGCCCATATGAGCGATGCTTCCTGAAGAGATTAGCCATTTTCGATTTTTGGACGATAACGCAATGATACAGACAGAGACCCATTCCAGAGTCTCCTCTGTTTCTTTTACGTGAACGGTGTCCCATCTGAAAGACTGTTTATTAGGGTCAGATGGGGGATCGAACATGCGATCCTTGGATTACCAGTCCAAAGTGTTAGCCACTGGACTACATATCCGTTTAATATTGCGTCGTCCATCATACTTAAAGAGTTTCTATCCATATTCTAGACTGAACGCTAGGGAGAAGCTTGAGCACAGATCGGACAGAATTGGAAGAATATACACGAAGGCCAGGTATCGGGGTTTTACAGATGCTACATTCACACAACCCCTGGATGTTCCTGAATGGGCAGGTCTCGTTGGGCCTATTATTAGGGCTGAAACAGGAGATATAGTGTTTGTACACTTCGAGAACAGAGCCTCCGGAAGTAAATTTAGTGTTCATCCTCACGGTTTCCAGTATGAGAAAGACAATGAAGGTAATACAAATAAACGAACCGAGCATGTATATGGACACATTACAATCATTATGTATAGATGCAAACACTGACATTTCATACCTCGATGAAACACAGAAAAAGAACTTGTGTCTGAACTATTGTTCAGATGTCAAACAGTGTGTGTGTTTTACGCTTATTTATCATCGCTACCGGTTGCCCATATGAGCCACGCCTCCTTAAGAGATTAGTTATTTTAGATTTTGGAGGATAGTGCATGATACAGACAGAGACCCATTCCAGAGTCTCCTCTGGTTCTTTTACGTGCACGGTGTAAAGCACCGACACGAGATCTCGGTTTAACGTCCCATCTGAAAGACTGTTAATTTTATTAGGGTCAGACAGGGGGATCGAACCTGCGATCCCTGGATTACCAGTCCAGCGTGTTACCACTGGACTACAGATCCGTCAAACATAAAACGAACGGAGCATTTATATGAACAATTTAAAATCATTATGCACACTTTTATGTAAAGCACAGACAATTCATACCTCGATGAAACACAGAAAAAGAACATTTAATTGCTGTTAGGTTACAACGGAATGCTTACAAATTACAAAACAAGTTGTCCTAGTGTCCGTCACGTATTTTCATTGTTTTATATATTATTCTTCTGCCTATTGTATATCAATTAATTGTTAGGAAGACGAAATATATACGTTTTCTTTCGTTCTAATCCCTTTCAGTCTACTGCTGTTAAATTATATGTAAAATGTTCATTTCTTGATTACATGTACACATACTGAAATAAAAATTTTTAAAACTAAACACAAAGCTTGTACGCGCTTCATCTCAAAAACGTGTTCGTTTACTTGTTTGTCAAGTTTTTCACAAATTAGAAACGTTTTACATTGTTTTTGTTCTTGTTGCTATGGTTATCAAATTAATCTACATTTATTTACAGGCGCGCTATATATAGATGGCACGAGCGGTAATAATAAACTAGATGACGCCATACCACAAGGCGGGTCCATCACGTACGTCTGGAATGCGTCGCTGCTTCACTCTCCTACCAATGATGACGATGCCTGCGCGGCCTTTACGTACCATTCGCATACAAGGGCGCCAATGGATATCGACTCCGGTCTACTCGGTGTTGGGCTATTTTGTAGACCAGGTTGGTTCTGCCTACATGTCTTTATATCAGTATACATGTGTAATATCTGCATTACGACACTAAATTAAAGCGTATTATATGTATACTAGAGGACATAGAAAACGCACACCTACATTATATGTATACTAGAGGACATAGAACACGCACACCTACATTATATGTATACTAGAGGACATAGAACACGCACACCTACATTATATGTATACTAGAGGACATAGAAAACGCACACCTACATTATATGTATACTAGAGGACATAGAACACGCACACCTACATTATATGTATACTAGAGGACATAGAAAACGCACACCCACATTATATGTATACTAGAGGACATAGAAAACGCACACCTACATTACATGTATACTAGAGGACATAGAAAACGCACACCTACATTATATATATACTAGAGGACATAGAAAACGCACACCTACATTACATGTATACTAGAGGACATAGAAAACACACACCTACATTATATACTAGAGGACATAGAAAACACACACCTACATTATATGTATACTAGAGGACATAGAACACGCACACCTACATTATATGATTATTATTAAATGAAAACTAAATACGAAAGATTTCATCAAAGATATATCACATCTTTATTACAAAACACAAACTGAACAACTAAAAATATTCCAAAATGTTTAAAACTATGTATTTATATAGTTATTGTTTTTCATGTAAAACACACTTATCCGAAATGTGCGTTTTCTATGTCCTCTAGTATAGTTTTTTCATTAAAGAACGTGGAGTACATGCATTCCAGGTACTCTTGGTGCGGAAGGACGGCGCAGAGACGTGGACCACGAGTTCTTTGTATATGCAGACGTTGCAGACGAGATGTTAAGCTGGTACACAGATATAAATTTGCAACGTTGTGGGAATCCTAGTACATGCAAAACTCTACATGTAACGTACTTTTAAACTTCATTCTTGAGAGTATGTTCGGTCACGTGAGATATGTGTATGTATGCTCGGTCACGTGAGATATGTGTCTGTATGCTCGGTCACGTGAGATATGTGTATGTATGCTGAATATATAACTTAATATATAACTAAATATATAACTAAATGTATAACTAAATATATAACTAAATATATAACTTAATATATAACTAAATATATAACTTAATATATAACTAAATATATAACTTAATATATAACTTAATATATAACTAAATATATAACTTAATATATAACTAAATATATAACTAAATATATAACTAAATATATAACTAAATATATAACTTAATATATAACTTAATATATAACTTAATATATAACTTATATAACTAAATATATAACTTAATATATAACTAATATATAACTAATATATAACTTAATATATAACTAAATATATAACTTAATATATAATTAATATATAACTTAATATATAACTAAATATATAACTAAATATATAACTTAATATATAACTTAATATATAACTTAATATATAACTAAATATATAACTAAATATATAACATATTATATAACTTAATATATAACTTAATATATAACATATTATATAACTTAATATATAACTAAATATATAACATATTATATAACTTAATATATAACTTAATATATAACATATTATATAACTTAATATATAACTAAATATATAACATATTATATAAACTAATATATAACTAAATATATAACTAAATATATAACTTAATATATAGCTAAATATATAACATATTATATAACTTAATATATAACTAAATATATAACTAAATATATAACTTAATATATAACTAAATATATAACATGTTATATAACTTAATATATAACTAAATATATAACTAAATATATAACTTAATATATAGCTAAATATATAACATATTATATAACTTAATATATAACTAAATATATAACTAAATATATAACTTAATATATAACTAAATATAAAACTTAATATATGACTTATTATATAACTTAATATATAACTTATTATATAACTAAATATATATAATGATTAGGAAGAAGGGGACGACGACTTTGCGGAGAGCAACAGAATGCCACACATTAACGGGTTTGTGTACAGCAATCTACCGGATTTCAATGCGTGTGCAGGGTCAAAGGTCGCCTGGTACTTTATGACGCTCAACCTAGGCATACATTCAATACATGTAAACGGACAAACTATGGTGATGGAAGGGAAGAGGTTAGTAGTAATTTATTTTGCTTTGATTGCGAAACAAGCTTTAACAGTTGGTATTAATCACTTTCCTCGTAGCGGTTGAAAGGGTATACATTTTATGTTGTTATTTGTCTGGGGGACAATCCAGAGAACCCACCTGTCCGTCCGGGGGACCACAATACCAACTCAAGTACGTCTCAGTCCGAGTCTTGATTCGTTTGGAGAGATAACCCCTGCTCTAATCGGACAGCATAGGGGAATGGGTTTATAATCGGACAGCCTCGGGGAATGGGTTTATGATCGGACAACCTCGGGGAATGGGTTTACAATCGGACAGCCTCGGTGAATGGGTTTACAATCGGTCAGCCTCGGGGAATGGGTTTGCAATCGGCCAGCCTCGTGGAATGGATTTACAATCGGACAGCCTCGGTGAATGGGTTTACAATCGGTCAGCCTCGGGGAATGGGTTTACAATGGGACAGCCTCGGTAAATAGGTTTACAATCGGACAGCCTAGGGGAAGAGGCTTACAATCGGACAGACTCGGGGAATGGGTTTACAATCGGACAGCCTCGCGGAATGGGTTTACAATCGGACAGCCTTGGGGAATGGATTTAAAATCGGACAGTCTCGGTGAATGGGTTTACAATCGGACAGCCTCGGTGAATGGGTTTACAATCGGACATCCTCGGTGAATGGGTTTACAATCGGACAGCCTCGCGGAATGGGTTTACAATCGGTCAGCCTCGGGGAATGGGTTTACAATCGGCCAACCTCGGGGAATGGATTTACAATCGGACAGTCTCGGTGAATAGGTTTACAATCGGACAGCCTAGGGGAAGAGGCTTACAATCGGACAGCCTCGGGGAATGGGTTTACAATCGGACAGCCTCGGGGAATGGGTTTACAATCGGACAGCTCGGGGAATGGATTTACAATCGGACAGCCTAGGGGAATGGGTTTACAATGGGACAGCCTAGGGGAATGGGTTTACAATGGGACAGCCTAGGAGAATGGGTTTACAATCGGACAGCCTCGGTGAATGGGTTTACAATCGGACAGCCTCGGGGAATGGGCTTACAATCGGACAGCCTCAGGGAATGGGTTTACAATCGGACAGCCTCGGCGAATGGGTTTACAATTGGTCAGCCTCGGGGAATGGATTTACAACCGGACATCCTTAGGGAAGAGATTTACAACCGGACATCCCAGGGGAAGAAGTTTACAACCTGACAGCCCAGGGAAGAGGTTTACAACTGGACAGCCCAGGGGAAGAGGTGACAACCGGACATCCCAGGGGAAGAGGTTTACAACCGGACAGCCCAGGGGAAGAGGTTTACAACCGGACAGCCCAGGGGAAGAGGTTTACAACCGGACAGCCCAGGGGAAGAGGTTGACAACCGGACAGCCCAGGGGAAGAGGTTTACAACCGGACAGCCCAGGGGAAGAGGTTTACAACCTGACATCCCCAGGGAAGAGGTTTACAATCGGACAACCCCAGGAAGAGGTTTACAACCGGACAGCCCCAGGGAAGAGGTTTACAACCGGACAGCCCAGGGGAAGAGGTTGACAACCGGACAGCTCAAGGGAAGAGGTTTACAACCGGACAGTCCAGGGGAAGAGGTTGACAACCGGACAGCCCCAGGGAAGAGGTTGACAACCGGACAGCCCAGGGGAAGAGGTTGACAACCGGACAGCCCCAGGGAAGAGGTTTACAACCGGACAGCCTCGGGGAAGATGTTGACAATCGGACATTCTGACGTATACCCTACATACGTTATCTATTACAGAATACAGACTGCTGCATTACACTCGGCGTATACTCTATATACATGATATATTACAGGACAGATACTGCTGCATTACACTCGGCGTATACTCTATATACATGATCTATTACAGGACAGATACTGCTACATTACACTCGGCGTACACTCTATATACATGATCTATTACAGGACATATACTGCTACATTACACTCGGCGTATACTCTATATACATGATATATTACAGGACAGATACTGCTACATTACACTCGGCGTATACTCTATATACATGATATATTACAGGACATATACTGTTGCATTACACTCGGCGTATACTCTATATACATGATCTATTACAGGACAGATACTGTTGCATTACACTCGGCGTAAACTCTATATACATGATCTGTTACAGGACAGATACTGCTACATTACACTCGGCGTATACTCTATATACATGATCTATTACAGGACAGATACTGCTACATTACACTCGGCGTACACTCTATATACATGATCTATTACAGGACAGATATTGCTACATTACACTCGGCGTATACTCTATATACATGATATATTACAGGATAGATACTGCTGCATTACACTCGGCGTATACTCTATATACATGATATATTACAGGATAGATACTGCTGCATTACACTCGGCATATACTCTATATACATGATCTATTACAGAATACAGACTGCTACATTACACTCGGCGTATACTCTATATACATGATCTATTACAGGACATATACTGCTACATTACACTCAGCGCATACTCTATATACATGATCTATTACAGGACAGATACTGCTACATTACACTCGGCGTATACTCTATATACATGATCTATTACAGGACATATACTGCTACATTACACTCGGCGTATACTCTATATACATGATATATTACAGAATACAGACTGCTACATTACACTCGGCGTATACTCTATATACATGATCTATTACAGGACAGACACTGCTACATTACACTCGGCGTATACTCTATTTACATGATCTATTACAGGACATATACTGTTGCATTACACTCGGCGTATACTCTATATACATGATCTATTACAGGACAGATACTGCTGCATTACACTCGGCGTATACTCTATATACATGATCTATTACAGGACAGATACTGCTACATTACACTCGGCGTATACTCTATATACATGATCTATTACAGGACAGATACTGCTACATTACACTCGGCGTATACTCTATATACATGATATATTACAGGACATATACTGCTACATTACACTCGGCGTATACTCTATATACATGATCTATTACAGAATACAGACTGCTACATTACACTCGGCGTATACTCTATACATGATATATTACAGGACAGATACTGCTACATTACACTCGGCGTATACTCTATATACATGATCTATTACAGGACAGACACTGCTACATTACACTCGGCGTATACTCTATATACATGTTCTATTACAGGACAGATACTGCTATATTTCACTCAGCTCAGGTTGTCTCTGGTTATATGAGGCCCTTCCATACGGGACGTTGGTTGTTGTACTGCAGGAATCAGAACTATTATAATGGTATGTTCTAGTCATTCACAGTAGATCAGGTACGAAATGTCCGGAGTTCGAGCCCCGCTGAAGCCGTTACGATTGTGCCCTTAGGCCAGGCATTTAATTTCCACGTTGCCTCTCTCTCCCTCGTGGCGAAAGTATGTGAGATTGTACGGTGGTCGCCAGATGGGACAGGTGGGTTTTCTCCGGGTACTGCGGTTTCCTCCCACACGAATTACCACATATACGCTTTCATCCTCGCCAACAAGAGTGATTAATATAAGTTGTTAAAGTTTGTTACGTACTCGTTGTAATCGAAAGAATTCGACACCCCGAGTGCGATTCGAACCAATTGCGGAGAGAGACCAGTTGTTTAACGTCAACGGTCGTATCCACTCAGCCACGGAGGCCATCGTTGTGAGAACGTACTGGAATGTGAAACTCCTACGAGTCTACAGTCTACATCCGTTACGTCAAAGTTGGTTATGTCGAATTCTCCGGTTATCTCGAAGTCGGATCAAAGTCCCGTAAGTCCCGTCAGCCATTATCAGTGTACATATAACTGGCTCCTTTTAAATAGAATATATAATTTCATTAAATCAAACTTCGGTTATGTCAAAGTATTTTGTTTTGTCCGACGGAATTCGACATAAACGGATGTAGACTGTAATAGTGATGTAGAATACGTAATACATACCTCACATTAATGACACGTGATCTACTAGTGTGAAGAAAGATGGCTCTATCTCTTAAATAACGTTTTGAGCAACATAACGGATGTAGACTGTAATTCTATTGTTTGTTATTTTGCAGGTGGAATGATTGCGTTTCTCAACGTTAACACATGCGGAACTAGCCTGCCACCCAGTCGCAGTCTAGCGACCCCAAGTGGCCCACCATGGTTGCCAGTCAAGCCAAGCAACCGTATATTGCCACGCTATTACTACCTAGCCATAGAGGAGGTATTATGGAACTATGCGCCGGATACTACAAGCAGTAAACATGTGTAAAGTTGGTTATAATTAATGCCGCTATATATGGGGATTCTTTTATATTATCTGTAAACGAAAGTACCGTATGTTTAGTATTGACTCCAATGACAAACAAACATCAATTCAGGTGCGTGGATGACCGTTATATGAAATCCTACTTTCACTTTTGAAAGATTGTATGTATTTTTTTTATACCACGAAAACAATGTTTATTGATTCAATAGTATGTATTCAGAAGAATGCGGAATGCACATATTCCTGATAAAATGCATTTCATTTGAAGTGTACTTCGGATAAGTGTGTTTTTACATGAAAAACAATAACTATATAAATACATAGTTTAAACGTTTTGGAATATTTTTAGTTGTTCAGTTTGTGTTTTGTAATGAAGATGTGATATATCTTTGATGGAATCCTTCGTATTTCGTTTTCATGTAATAATACTCATATAATGTAAGCGTGCGTTTTCTATGTCCTTTAGTATAGGGGTATTACTTTAAGGTGGTAATGACATTCATGTAGTAGACAATTGTTTCATTTTCGAAAATGTCTAACGTTACATAAATGATACGCGTAGATTTCCATAAATGTTATAATATATAAATGTTATTATTATTATTATTATTTATTATATTTCGTGTTTTACGCCTGAATCAGCACCATTTCGGGCTATATCGCCGGTGGGCAGTTTACTTAACAACACCTTTCCTGGGCAGGCTCCAGCGGTTAACCAGTACTTGGGTGCACCAACCTCCGCAAGAAACTGCCAACTGTTTCATATAAATGAGACAGGGCCTGAGCGGGGCTCGAACCATCAGTGATGATAGGTTACAGTGGTATACAAGTCAGCGCCCTTAATCACTCGACCACGGAGGCGGACAGCATATACATGTGTTTCAATGTTATATAACGCATTAGTAAGGGGCTCGTCACTCGACAATCTCATTTACATATCCCTTTTTGTCTGTATTCTGTATAGTATACATCCGCTATGTCAAAATCGGTTATGTCGAATTATCCGTTTATCGCGGAGTCGGTCAAAGTCCCGTTTCAGACACTATAATTGTACATATAACTCTGTTCATATCGAATTTCGTCAAGTCAAACTTCTGTTATGATGAAGTATTTTGTTCGGTCCGACGGAATTCGACATAACGAATATAGACTGTATATTGAAGAGGCAAGTATATAAAAAATTATGTTTAAACAAATACTTCAATACTACAATGTTTCTATGGTAATAATTATGGATTGGTATATTATAATATGTATTCATCCGCTTACATTACAGCGAACGCACATTCCTGGAGCGCGGTAATCAGCGCATCGGATCGGTTTATAAGAAGGCTAAGTACATAGAATACACCGATCAAACGTTCACTGTGCCAAAGGACCATGGCACCGAGGGAGAGCACTACGGGTTGGCTGGTCCCCCGATAAAGGCCGAAGTTGGCGATCACGTGAAAGTTGTCATCTTGAATAAAGCAAGCAGACCATATTCATTCCTTGCCAATGGTGTCTCTATTACAAAATCCAATGAAGGAGCTTGGTATAAGAATGATAGGGATGGTAGGTGACGATTTTGCTTCAAACGAAGTTTGAATAATGTTCCATAAATATTAGGGATGGCAACAAATATTCGAATATATTCTAGAACGTCCAAATATCCGAATACTATTCCAAATTTTTTATATATTATGTCCTCAAAAATGCTACCCGCTCAGTCACGCGTTTTTGACTCGCTCTGAGAATAAGAAAACTGCTAGGTGTAATCTATCATAAATTGGATTTAACATATTCGGGCACAATATCATTCTGAATAATCATTTGAAGACGATACCGTTTACGCGTAAAACAGAAATTAGGTTAGTTTGGCAATTTTGAGTTTGAGTTTTTGATAGAATTCAAACGAATATTCGAATATTTGAATACCTTCCCAACCGAATATTTGAATAGTATAATCGCTATTCGTTGCCACCTCTAATAAATATACATGCATGATGCATGTAATGTTTGACAAGTGGTTTTAGCGACTGTGAAAATATTATATACTCACATGTACATGTACATAAAAATTCCGTGACTCGAGTACACGTGTGTATATTTCAACACATTGTATTATAAATCTGCATCCATGAGGTGCCTGTACCTTTCTCTTTACACATTTATTTTTAGCTTATATTAATCACTCTCGAGACCTCATTCCTGATGGAATCCATCGCCACAAGAGAGAGAGAGAGAGAGAGAGAGAGAGAGAGAAGAGGCAACGTGGAATTTAAATGCCTTGCCTAAGGGCACAATCGTAACGGCTCCAGCCGGGCTCGAACTCCGGACCGTTCGCACTTGAACTAACGCGTATCCAATGCGCTATCACGACTTCCACTGCCTGTACTTGAGGGTAGCTTATACTGGATTACTGACATAGCCGAGCACGAGACAAATTATGTATTGTTCTGCATATATGTGAAATATTTGACGCCATACTGGTATGTGTTATCTTGATTTCGATGTTCTGTACTTTTTTTTTAATAATATTTTATTGCATTTTTTCATACAATACAATACATATATACATACAATACTAAGAACAAATCAGAGATTAATATGTAATTATATGATTGCAGTATACGATACATTTGTTTTGTCTGTACCAAGAAACACGACTCCGTTTGATACTGCATACGATCGAACTCAATAAGAACATAACTTATATACTTTTATTTTGTTGAATTTACGATCACTTTTAGATACACAATTGAGTGGTACAATCGTGAATCCTGGCGGGACACAGGAATACGAGTTCTGTGTTTCGGAATACACCGCCCCAACATCTCTTAATGCCAACTGTATCACATACGTGTATCAGTCCGCTATGGACTTCAGCAGAGACATCTACAGTGGCTTATTTGGCCCTCTCCTTGTCTGTAAACGAGGAACACTGACATTCCATGGAAACCAGGTCAGAATATATTATCTACCACTTTTATTTGTATGTTCTGTATGCAAGCGATATTGGACGTTGCCCAGGAGGCATGCAACGCCAGGAATTAAATATTGTATGAGCATTATAGAACAGAACAGAAATTTTATTTTGGGATTTAGGCATGTAGCCTCTCATCCAACAAATACATTAATAACATCTGATCTAGATCAATATGAATCATATAAATATATGAAACATATGTTGATCGACAACACACAGAGGATAACTAAACATTAAACATTAAAACATACATGGAGGATACACATGTATAAAGAAATATATACACAAAGCAAATAAAATCATTGATATAATAATAATAATAAAGTAAATTAAAACGCATTTTAAAAGCACATTGCAGAAAATGTAATAATTTGATCAGTTTGCCATTATTGTCCAAGTTCAATAATTCAATAATTATGTAAATATATCATTAACATTATACACCAATAATCAAAAGAGTTATCGCAAACACACTTTAGTACTCGAAATGCACGACATATCTAGTAGCCAAGTGCCAAGGTTGGCTACAAGCCTACAAACGTAAACCATAGCAGTTACGAGTGTGCCCTTAGGGTCCACCAGACCAATACTTATTGATACCCAAATCTGGTCGACCGACTAGCCTGGGAACAGGCGCCGAAATAGTTTGCCAGGTCAGTCATATAAATATATTTTAACACCGAGACCATTAATTGGGCTGTATTGAATTTTCTGATAATTTCATTTTGCCAGAATTAAATTAGTGAAAAATCGACAGACTGGAACTCAGGCTACGGGGGGACACACTGGGAAGCATGATTAAATGCTAGTTAACAGCTCACAGATCGAAATCGCACTATACTGGCTAATTTGGGCCCTGGGTGAGTAGATCTTTCGCACGGACTGTTGATTGGTTAACTATAATGATCATAGTTCAATAGATGTCAACCATCCGACCAAACCCCGTTGACGGATATGTAGTACAGTGGTAACACGCTGGACTGGTAATCGAGGGATCGCAGGTTCGATCCCCCGTCTGACCCTAATACAATTAACAGTCTTTCAGATGGGACGGTAAACCGAGGTCTCGTGTCGGTGCTTTATACTGTGCGCGTAAAAGAACCAGAGGAGACTCTGGAATGGGTCTCTGTCTGTATCATTGCACTATCCTCCAAAATCTAAAATAACTAATCTCTTCAGGGGCGTCGCTCATATGGGCAACCGGTAGCGACGATAAATAAACGTAAAACACACACACCAAACCCCGTTTTACAACTTTCTCGAGTATATCACTCTCTCCTAACCTGCGCTAACAATAACTAATATCAATCTTATGCATCTGACACGCCCAATTTTCAATACGTTACACGTGTCCTACCAAGTCCTACCGTGTCCTACCATTTATGTTCAAATGAAACGTTGTTCATACCAATAAAGCTTGCATCGCCAAATCAAGGCAAATAAAAAATGTGTGTGTTTTTACGCTTATTTATCGTCGCTACCGGTTGCCCATATGAGCGACGCCTCCTGAAGAGATTAGTCATTTTAGATTTTGGAGGATAGTGCAATGATACAGACAGAGACCCATTCCAGAGTCTCCTCTGGTTCTTTTACGTACATCATCGACACGCGACCTCGGTTTAAAGTCCCATCTGAAATACTGTTAATTTTATTTGGGTCAGACGGGAGATCACCAGTCCATTACCAGTCCTGAATAAAAAAATTAGAATATTATATTGTGTACAGCAAGTGTTATCTGTTGGCATGTGATTGGGTATTTATTTCAGATCGAGGCGGACCGAGAGTTCTTCCTCAACTGGATGGTGATAGACGAAAACCAATCTTGGTATATAGAGGAGAACATCGCATCGTTCGCCTTGCAACCATCTACAGTCGATAAAGATGATTCCGACTTCCAGTTATCTAATAAAATGAGAGGTTTGAAAATTGCCAAAGTTTTGCTCTAAATCTTTCCTCGAACTTGTAGTCGAGAAAAGGATAACATATATTTATTGTCACCATCTTATGATGTAGCTGATCTGTAATGTTTCTTGTGGCCAATATGAAAATAACTACACATAAGAACTTAACTTTGACCAAAATCCACGACCTCCAGGTTTAATGATAAACGATAATACCTAAATACGGACGATAATACCTAAATACGGACGATAATACCTAAATACGGACGATAATACTTAAATACGATAATACCTAAATACGGACGATAATACCTAAATATGGACGATAATACCTAAATACGATAATACCTAAATACGGACGATAATACCTAAATACGGACGATAATACCTAAATACGATAATACCTAAATACGGACGATAATACCTAAATACGGACGATTATACCTAAATACGGACGATAATACCTAAATACGGATGATAATACCTAAATATGGACGATACTACCTAAATACGGACGATAGTACCTAAATATGGACGATACTACCTAAATACGGACGATAATACCTAAATACGGACGATTATACCTAAATACGGACGATAATACCTAAATACGGACGATAATACCTAAATACGGATGGTAATACCTAAATACGGATGATAATACCTCATACTGAGTGGAACTGCTTTCAGTAGTCACTCAGTTGTTCCGGAAGTGCTATTGACATTCCTAATTCTGACAAATAGAATGATTCAGAGATGCTATCATTATTAAAATCACAAATATCACACTACCTCACTTGAGAGTTAAAGAAAACTACCACGTGGAGTTAAGGGTAAAGTGAATCTAGCACAACCGATAGTTGCAGATAAGGAAATACAACCCGAGGACTGAAGAGGCTCTGTCCAGTTCTTTGCAACCATCTTCAGCCCGATCTTCATCGAAATCGGAAAATTACATCATCCAAGATGGCCGCTGAAAGGTCAAGAGGTTAAACTCTGATGAACGATTGTGAACATCTTTTCACGAACCGCCAGTCGGACATTGACGAATCTTGGTAGGAATGTTCGATGCACAATGCTCTTTCAAAGTTGTTGAAATGGCGAATCCGGGATCAAAAATCTGGGAGGTCAAATAGAATCAATTTTGATTTTTGAGCGAATATGATAATACCATAGATCAAATCGAAGGTATTGATGTGTCCATCTCTCTAGTGCAATTTTCATCGTAATCGGAATATTACGTCATACAAGATGGCCGTCGAAAGATAAAACGTCAACCTTCTATGAGAGATTTCAAAACACATTCTCACGTACTGTTAAAATGCCAATATTAAAGAAACTCTATCTGCAATGATCCATAGGTGAGGTGTTTCCAAAGTTGTTCAAATAAAGTTCCCCATGAAATCTAAAAACATCTTTAAAGTTCTCACAAACCGCCAGCCAGCCTGGTGTTGACGAATCTTGGTAGGAATGATCGATGTTGACCTCAGGATCAACATTGGCAGCATTGCCCATGCCCCGAGGTTATAAAACTGTTCTCAGATCTCAAACTCAAGCTCAAGTTAAAAGTTAATAAAAGATGGCCACCGTCTAAAAATAACAAAAATTCTTCAAATATCTCACGAACCACCGGTCGGATTTTTGCAACATTTCATCCATGTACAATGCTCTTTCAAAGTTATTAAAAATTGTAATACCGGGGTTATAAATGGAGTAAGGTGAGCGATACGAGGCAATTACAGACGGATCTGTAGTCCCGTGGTTAACACGCTGGACTGGTAATCCAGGGATCGCAGGTACGATCATCCGTCTGACCCTAATAAAATTAACAATCTTTCAGATGGGACTTTAAACCGAGGTCTCATGTCGGTGTTATACAACGCGCACGTAAAATAGCCAGAGGAGACTCTGGAATGGGTCTCTGTCTTTGTCATTGCACAATCCTCCAAAAATCTAAAATGACTAATCTCTTCAGGAGGCGTCGCTCATATGGGCAACCGGTAGCGACGATAAATAAACGTAAAACACATATCAGGCCATCATGTCCATCTTTATTTTACAGCGATCAACGGTAGAACCTTCGGTACGCTGACTGGTCTAGATGCGTGTATAGGTGATACTGTACAATGGCATATGTACGGTCTTGGTGGGCAAGTAGACCACCATCATTTCAGTTTCGAGGGAAACAACTTCAAATTCGATAACCGCAATCTGGACACGGCCTCAGTGTTTCCCGGGATTGGGCGAACTGTCACTATGATACCAGATCAAGCAGGTAGTAGTTTTTCCAAAATGTCCAGACTTGTGTATACGTGTGTATACGTGTGTATATGTGTGTTGAGAATGATTTATGTTCTTATGGTGGTATTGTTTGCAATTATTTATTTCTATCAGATTGTTTGTTTCTGTCAGATTGCTTATTTCTATCATATTGTTTGTTTCTATTAGATTGTTTATTTCTATCAGAACAGAACAGAACATCTCTTTTATTTCACCCAATGCATGTACAGAACATGCAAATGTGAGGTATTTACAATAAACAAGACATACAAACGAGGCTACAACACAAAAGCACAAAACAGAATATATCAATCGTCAAAGTCAATAAATATTTCAAATAGTATTTTAGTTATAGACACAAATATCACAAATTTGTAAAAATAGTATACCTGTTACATTCTTGTATTCAACATTATTATCATAATAAACTTACATAATTTCTGAAATTCTAAGCTATTTTTGGTGCACATTAATTTCTCCAATTTAAACATATTTGGGCGGCGAAAATACATCGGTTTAATATATTGCCTTCTTTAATTTGTAAATTGTTCACATTCAAACAAATAGTGAAATTCATCCCCAATTCTGTTTATACAAGAGTTACATGTTCTTTCATTTATTGGTGTTCCTGACCAGTTTCCTGTTTCTATTGGTAATGGTTTCTTGTTCTAAATTTAATTAGGTTATACAGTGTGGTGTTTTGTAATTTTGATAAGTACGGTTTAATTCCAAAAGATCTTTTAAACACTCGATAAAACGTACTATTACTAGAGTTGTCTACCATGGTGTACCACTTATTTAAATATAAATCATGTAGTTTTTGTTTTACCGCTAGTTTTAACCATTTTGCATTCGGAAAACTATGTTCAGTCATTTCATTTATGAAACCATCTTTTATTAGAATTGTTTTAACATTATATAGCCATGGAAATTTACCTTAAGCAATTCTTCGGGTACATTTTGTGATGATTGTAACATATTTGTATATACTAGATGAGACAATTTCTTTGGTGCATAGTTTTGACCAGAACGAAATAATATTTTCCTCAATAGCTATCGATAGCGGCATACATCCAGTTTCGCCATAAATACAATAATTTAGGGTGGACCTTTTGTAATTTCAATATATGTTTTAAAAATTTAAATTGAACCCTTTCTATTATGGGTCCTTTGCTTTGTGTCGTGGGTCCTCCGTGACTCGTGGATTCGGTTTTTTGCGGGAATATCTACACAACGAATGTCCGAACGAGCATACATTCTATCTTGGACGCCATTTTATGACAGTAGAGCCAAGCTGGTGCAGTTAAAATGCGAAAAAAGCAGGTAAATGGGTGATATTATGTTAAATCATTGTTCTCATATGCATATTTCTGTTAAATATCTGACATATATGAATATTTTCGCTAAAATATAAGAATATGTGCGTCCACTGTTTTTGTTGTGATATCAACTAACCGGTGTAGATATACATTTCTCTCACCTGTGCTGTAAACATGCTAAAATGACGTAATAGAATAGAATAATTTTGCAGGCAAGACACTAAATGTTTTCACTCTTGTTTCATTTCAGACTCATCCAAGAAGGGTGTCTAAAAGCCTGAAAAGATATACTAAGGAGACAATGGATAGTGCGTATAAGGCAGTCAAAGAGGAGAAATTACCAGTAGACAGGGCTGCAAGACTGTATGGAGTACCATCTCAGACACTTAGGGACAGAATACTAAGGAAAGTGAATGTTAATGGTCATTGGGGCAAGGACACCCTTTTTACATATGATGAAGAAGTGGTCTTAGTACAGCACATTACTGAGATGGCTAGTGTTGGATACAGCCTCAACAGATCACAACTCAACATATTAGCAACAGAAATGGCCGTGAAACTTGGGAAAATAGCCGAAGAAAAGAAACTGTCGGATAGATGGTACTACAGCTTTCTGAAGCGATGGGACAACAAACTAAAAGTTATAAAACCAAGAGCTCTTTCATCATTAAGAGCAGCAGCAGTTACCCAAGAAGTCATTGGTGAATACTTTAGTGACTTGAGTGATATATTAGAAAAATATAATTTCAAGGAGAAGCCGCACCTGATCTACAACTTAGATGAAACGGGACTTAGCCCTGAGCATAAACCTTCTAAAGTCATCACGGCCAGGGACAATAACTATACTCAGGCAATTATTTCCCCTAATTCAGGTCTCACAACCCTAATTGCTTGCTGCAATGCTGCTGGTACAACTTTGCCCCCTTATTATGTATTCAAAGGGAAACTACGCAATGATAATTTGATTAAAGGAGCTGCACCAAATACAGGCTATGATATGTCAGACAGTGGGTGGTCAAAAGGTCCTGTGCTAATGAGGTATCTGAATGAACACTTTCTTAAGTATGTCCAGACAGGGGCCGGAGACAGTGAAAGAATTTTACTTATATATGACGGACATACTACTCACACAACCATTGATGTGATAAACTGGGCAAAATCACACAATGTGTCTCTGTTTGTGTTACCAAGTCACTCATCACATGTGGTTCAGCCACTTGATGTTGGCTGCTTTGGGCCTTTTAAGAACATATATTACAGGGAATGTAACTTGTTTATGGGAAGGGAAAGGGGAAAGATAATTACCAAATATGACATTGCGTCCATCTCCAGTAAGGCATACCTGAAGACAATGACTCCAACAAACATCATCTCCTCATTTCGCAAATGTGGAATATACCCGTTCAATGGACAGCCTGTCCCCATAGAGAGATTCCTGCCAGCAAAAAGCTTCCCAAAGAAAACAAAACTGCAACCACAAACATCCAACTCGATGGAAGAGTTACTTGCCAAGAAGATGGAAGACTCAGCCCCTAAACCACCCAAAGAGAACACCCCAGTGAAACAAACCGAAGATTCTGAAAAACAAAATATAAAAAAACCAAGACTGAGTGGAAAATGCATAACTGAAGATTTAATAGTTGAACAAATTGAACAATATCAACATGCTAAAAAGGACAAAAACGACACTAAGAAAAAGAAGAAAGACACTAAGACAAACAAGAATTCAAAACAAACAGAATTTTGTTCAAAAAAAGCTAAAATTCCAACCAGTTCCAAGCCATCCACAAGTGGAATTTCAACTGCAAGAAAACAAATAATATTCCAGGAGGATTCTGATTCAGATGCAATTGATTATGTAGAAGAAAAAGATCTGTGTTGTGTCTGTAAGAGTTTTACTCCTCCGGACTTTAGCAACTGTTTCACAGTGTCAATCATTAACTGGGCACAGTGTGACCTGTGTGGCCATTGGTGCCATTTGAAATTCTGCACTACAGAGAGAGTTGTTAGGAGAAATGCTGAGTTCCACTGCCCCCACTGCTGTTAAAATAATTAGACAGTAACTTCGCTACATGATAAATTAGCAGACTATTTGGATGTATTTCATATCAATTATTTTTAATGTTATACACATACATTTCTTTATTGAAGCTCAACCTGAAAATAAAATTTAGTGGCTTAATACCTGTGTTAATTTTTACAGGGTTTACAGCAGCCACTTTAGAACCTATCAGAATCCACGACATAAGGTCAAGACTATTTGACAGACACACAATATACACCTCCATGTTATGTTGTTGTCATTCTTTTTTTACCAAAAATATTTCATACATTGCTGCATGAATCATCTAATTAGGCCAGTTACTTGACGTAAGCACAGCTTTGGCATATGGTCATGACGTCACGTCACGCGCTGGTTGCAATAGAAGTGTTTGCCCACGACTCATCGCATACAAAGCATACATCTAATTTCCCAAACCCCAAATTTCAGCTCCATATAGTAGAATCGGTTTGATGGTTTTATTAAATAGGTCTATTTGTAGGTTGAGTCGATTTGAATTTCTTATTAGGCTATACATTGCCCTAGTTGCTTGATTTGAAATATATTTTTACAATTAAAGAAAGAGCCGCTTCTATTGAAGAAGATACCAAGGTATTTATACTCTATTGCGACTTCTATTGCTTCCTTTTTATATTTGAAATTATACATAGGTTGTCTACCTTTTGAAAACACGATTATTTTAGTCTTTAGATATTAACCTTGAGCTTCCATTTATCACAGTATTGTTCGTAAGTATTTAGGGCATCTTGTAAATCACTTGCAGTTTCTGCCAGTATTACGGTATCGTGTCTGCATAAAGTAAAATGTATATGTTTAAAAGATTAAAGAGGTCGTTTGTGCTTTGTTCATTCTGTAATAATATTCCTTGCGCATTACTATTGTTTTGGGAAAAATCTCTTAAGTCATTGAAAAATAAAGAAAATAGCAAAGGTGACACATTTTCACCTTAACGAACTCCAATATTGCATGTGAAGAAGTTCGAAAATTTTGAATTAGCTTTTACACAAGACTTTATTCCATTATATATGTTTCTTATAACCTGTAGACATTTTCCATTGATTTTAACATTTATTAATTTCTCCCATAAGCCATGTCTTCAGATGGTATCGAACGCTTGTTTTAAATCGATAAATGAGCAAAATATTTTTTTTTTCTGTTGTTGTTAAGATATTGAATGATATGTTGTAAAATAAATAAATTGTCTGCTGTTGAAAATCCTTTTCTGAATCCCGCTTGTGTGTTGTTTAAAATATCATTACTTTCAACATAACCGGTTATTCTATTATTCAAAATGTACTTAACAATGTTATTGGTCGATCGTTTACTGGTTAATAATAATATATTGGGTTAATAATACCAACTGTCCACTGTTCTGGAATGATTCCGGTATCGAATATAAGATTTAACAATTTAACGTATATGTTTTTCATCAACGGTAAAGATGATTTTATTTGTTCATTTAGTATTTTATCGTAGCCACAAGCTTTATTTTTTTATTTTTTTATTGCCCATTCTACTTCTGTTTCAGTGATAGGGGGGTTTATATCTCCATTAATTTCATTGTCTTGATGATGATGATGATGATTATTATTATTATTATTAATATTATTATTTATTTTATTATTATTATTATTATCATTGTTATCACTATTATTATTATCGGTAAAGTTTACGTTTTTAAAGAAATTATAAAGATCTGTTAAATCAGCTTCAGTTTTATTTGTAGCTTTTCCATTTAATATTTTCCAGTATTTTCTCGGGTCTTTACTTTTAACAGCTCTTAATTTCGTTATATTTGAATGCTTATGTTTATTGTAGAACTGTTTCATAATATTTTTTATAAAGAGTAGCAGTTCGTTTTAGGCTCTCTGTTGTTTCGTTATTCTGTCTTAGTTTATAGAGATATTTTGTGGAACTTTTTCCTTGCCTTGACATTGGACCAAACCACGGGGATGTTTTGGAACTGTTGGTCTCCTGTACATTGTTTATTTTGGTATAGCCAAAGGCTTCAGTAGACGTGTTTTAAATAGGGACGACATATCGTTAACGATTGCATTTACGTTCTGTTGGTTAAAATGTGTATCCACACTAACATTTTCAAGCGTATCTTGTGAAGTTTGTATTTTATGACGGTCTAGTTTATTAATAAATTCATTCGCCTCATTTCTATCACATACTTTAACTGACGGCTTCTCATCAGGCTGATAATCAATCGTATTGCTTAACTTAAATTGTAGGTTAAGTTCAATTGGATTATGAACATCTGAAAGTAATGGGCAGACGTCTATTACCTGCAGAGATAAAACATTATTAAAAAGATTCGAGTTACAAACAAAATAACCAACCGCACTTGTTCCTTTACATGTGGCCTTACCAGGGATATCCATTGTACTTCTGCCGTTTAAAATATACAAGTAATTATGTTTCAAAAAATCAACAAATTGGTTTCCATAATTATTGGAAATTTTATCGCTATTTAAACGTTGTCTATTTACATTTCGAGACCTGTCAAACATACACATTTCGAGATTGTATTCTAAACAAAGTTCATCCAAATGTTGGCTTTCGAAAAAGTCAGTGTCAAGTATTATGTAAGCCTTTTGATCTAGATTTGAAATCTCCAAATAAGCAAATTGTATCAAATGTTCGTGAAAACGTGTTTAAATCGTCCTGGGTTTCTAGAAACGGGTCTTCTACAGACAAATCGGAGTATTCCGGAGGAATATATATAATTCCACATACTATATCGTTTTCTGTATAGCACAAGGATTTTGATAATGTGAACCATAGAACTAGTTTGCTATCACTTACCTTTATGGTAATATATTTAGAAATATCCTTTCGAACAAGAAGAGCAAGTCCTCCACTTTTACGACTTGTTATAGATTTTCTGTTTTTCATAAAAATGTCAAAACTTGATACGTCAACAAAATCTAAATCATCAGATTGTTTATTTCTATTTTGAAAACAGGGCGGCTTCTTCTACGTAACGGACAGCTTGAATTCGAGTTCGAAGGAATGCTGGTCTGGTATAACATCATCGATTGTCATGGGACAATAGCTGGCGCTAACCCGACATTTGATATGAAAGGACCGGGGGCTGTTGTCAGGAGGTATTACGTCGGTGTCGTAGAAAAGGAATGGGATTATGCCAAGGATAAGACCGACCCTGTTGATGGTTCGAGCCTCTTAGTTCCAGGAAGGTAATAAAACGTTCGCTTACATGTGTATAATGTACGTATAAATTATGTATCTATTTACGTATACATTGTGTATATATTTACGTACACATTGTGTATATATTTACGTATAAATTATGTATATATTTACGTATACATTGTGTATATATTTACGTACATTGTGTATATATTTACGTATACATTGTGTATATATTTACGTACAGTGTGTATATATTTATGTATACATTGTGCATATATTTAGGTATACATTGTGCATATATTTAGGTATACATTGTGTATATATTTACGTATACATTGTGTATATATTTACGTATATATTGTGTATATATTTACGTATACATTGTGTATATATTTACGTATACATTGTGTATATATTTACGTATACATTGTGTATATATTTACGTATACATTGTGCATATATTTACGTATACATTGTGTATATATTTACGTATACATTGTGTATATATTTACGTATACGTTGTGTATATATTTACGTACAGTGTGTATATATTTACGTATACATTATGTATATATTTACCTATACATTGTGTATATATTTACGTATACATTGTGCATATATTTAGGTATACATTGTGTATATATTTACGTATACATTGTGTATATATTTACGTATATATTGTGCATATACTAGTATTTAAGTACATTGTGTATATATTTACGTATACATTGTGCATATATTTACGTATACATTGTTCATATATTTACGTATACATTGTGCATATATTTACGTATACATTGTGCATATATTTACGTATACATTGTGTATATATTTACGTACAGTGTGTATATATTTACGTATACATTGTGTATATTTGTACGTATTCATTCCATTGCAATAAATGTACAACTAATTTGACCAAATCAGAAAGGTGTGCATTACGATCTACACGCTGTTAAAATGAAATAGTTGAACATGAAAACGGTAGGCCACGCTTTGGCAGTGGCGTTTATTTATTATTCAATTTCAATAGTCACGTGATAATGTCGCAAAAGACCAGAGCTATAAATATGTTCGATAACTTATTACGATCATTGATCACTGTACATCATTTAGGATAGAAATGTATGTATGTATTGCTTTGTGGTAGTCGTGATAGCGTAGTGGTATCGCGTTCACTTCAGGTGCGAAATGCCCGGAGTTTGAGCCCAACCGTAGCCGTTACGATTGTGTCCTTAGGTAAGGTATTTAAAAATCACGTTGCCTCTCTCTCTCTCTCTTCATCGTGGCGATGGATTCCACTAGGAATGAGGTCTCTAGAGAGATTAATATAAGTTGTAAGAACTTGTTTCGCAATCGAGCTAAAATAAATTTGATAGATTAGCTATACGCAAATTAAACCACATTACCGTTAAACAACTCTAGAGAGATTAATATAAGTTGTAAGAACTTGTTTCGCAATCGAGCTAAAATAAATTTGATAGATTAGCTATACGCAAATTAAACCACATTACCGTTAAACAACAGTACCCTTGTTACCTAAGACAAGAACAACCAAATCACAACTTATGTTTCGGTCTAGCGGTGGAACTGACCGAGCGTGTATTAGTAACAGAAACAGTATCACAGTTTACCTTACAAGATATGCTATAGCAATAAACTGTAAAACAGGCATACACCGAAAACGTGACATACTTAGATCACGTTAATGATTATAAAGGCAGCCACGCCTGAAACTCACTGGGAGTTATAACATTACAACTTGTATTTTCCAAAATTCCCCAACAAAGTATTAAAGTGACCAAGCAAAGCAAGAGCGGAAAAGTTAGTGACCCGACGTGGGAGTCGAACCCACGACCTCCCGAACACGGGTCGTTGTTCTAGCCCACGCCGAAATACACTACACGATATACGCTATAGCAACACACATACACACAGACATACGTCTTCATCGTGACATACTTGGATCACGTTAGCGAGTATAAAGGCAGCCACGCCTGAAGCTCACTGGAACATTACAACTTGTATTTTCCAAAATCTCCAACCAATGAATACGCTATAGCAACACACATACAAACAGGCATACGCTTACAATGTGACATACAGTTTACATCGGTTATGTCGAATTCCGTCGGACCGAACAAAATACTTCGACATAACCGAAATTTCACTTAACAAAATTCGATATAAACAGATCCAGTTATATGTAAAATGATAGTGTCTGAAACGGAACTTTGATCTGACTTCGAGATAACAGGATAATTCGACATAACCGACTTTGACATACTGGATATAGACTGTACTTGGATTACGTTAGTAGTCATATAGGCAGCCACGTCTGACACTTTCTGAGTTATAACTTGGCGACGTTGTTTCTACAGCAGACAACATACACAGCCGTATAACGTATGACGAATACTTAACGGAAACATTAACCTGACGTCATACCTTTGTACTTGCAGTCCATTATTATATTATTAATAATGGACTGGTGTCAAAAGGCTAGAGTATTATATTAAATCCTACGCGTACATGTACGAAACTAACAATTTTAATTAGTAGGATCTTGTTATATAAGTGTGTGTTTTAAGAAAGATGTAAGCCTCACACGGATCCAATATGTAAAATATTGGTACTGTCCTCACACAATCCAATATTTGACATATTTATGTATGTATGTTCCATTAATGTCAAACCCTTTGCGGGGACCTAGACATGTTTTCCTGGGCAGGGTTAGTCGACCTAAGTGGTTAACCAGTACTAAGCAATGTGTGTGAGGTGCCTTGCGCAATGCCACTACATACGTGGCCTGACCGAGTCTCCAACACTCTAAAGTGACTAGTCTAATCTCTTGAGGAGGCGTCGCTCAAATGGGCAACCAGTAGCGACGATAAATAAACGTAAAACACAAAGTCACTGATAATACTACTCTTTTCTAGACCAATGAGATTCAAAGATGAATGAAATTAAACGACGACGTACATACTGTTTCATTTTAATATGAAACAACTTTCTTAAAGCGACATTACACTGCAACAAGCAAATAAAATGCTTTTTTTCACGTATGTATAAATCCATTGCTACTACAAATTCTTCCGAACATATTCGAACACTAACATTGAGTCAATAAACAGTGTTTTTGTGGTCTACAAACTTTCAAAATTGAAAGTAGGATTTCATATAATGGGCATGGATGCTCCTGAATTGACGTTTACAGATAATTTAACTAAGATTAATCTACAAATAAATATAAAAAGGCACAAATGTGAGATAGAATGGTAAATATGTACATGTACCATACATCTCGTTTTTCGGGATACACAGGTTGTATTACGCATGTATATCGACCCTGTTTACATTATTTTGTTATGTCAACAAATCGCGTATACAACGCTTGTTTATTAGTTGAAATTCTCAGTTTTTTGACGCAAATATTTGGAAAAAAATTATAGCATATATATATATAGATAGATAGATTCTTTATTATCCTCCATTATAGGAGAGCTATCACATACATGTATAATACAGATACATTTACAATATTACAACTATTATAAATTTGCGTTTTCACAGATGTAGTGTCGCTTTAAGTCGTATTTCCATAAATATCAGTTAAATTAATATACATTTTGTGTATCTACTTCCCATTAAATTATTAATTTTGCCTTCACAATTATATTTCCCCGTTCAAACGTACACACTTCTCCGAAAATAGTCCATGTCATTATAACCCATGTTTTCACGTTTTCACGTTTTCACAATACATGTATTTATTGTCTATGCTATAAGCGATATCTTAATAAAGGGAATGTATATTTGTCCAACCCTTTTGCTTAATTCATATTTGTGTAAAAATATGTCAAAGAGCAATAAAATATGATTAGTTTAGTTTAGAATGTATAACTCAAATTCTAGTTCGAATTCCAGTCCAGTGATAGTGAGCGATGTTCTAAGTGAAGTTAACGGAATTGTGCATAGCAATGCACATCTTGACGAAAGTGTATTCAGTCAGTGGAATGGATTAGCGACAATCAATTTAATTCAGCAAGCCTGACGGCAAATACTGAACAAATTGTAATGGTGATATATGCATAGCAGTGATAGCGCAGTGGTAGGTCGTTCGCTTCAGGTGCGAAAGGTCCGGAGTTTGAGCCACGCTGGAGCCGTTACGATTGTGCCCTTAGGCAAGGCATTTAATTTCCACGTTGCCTCTTCTCTTCTCCCTCCCTCGTGGCGATGAATTCCATCAGGAATGAGGTCTCGAGAGTGATTAATATAAGTTGTAAGAACTTGTTTCGTAATCGAGCTAAAAATAAATGTGTACAAACTATGTATAGCATATACGCCGAAAAGGTTGCAGATTATTTTAACTATTTTGGTACACTATTCAGATATACAGGTAATTTCTCATTATAATAATACTAATAATAATAATAATAAAGACTTTATTTAACGAGAGAACTCATCTACCATGAGGCCCTCAACAAATTAAAACATGAAATAGCATAATGAAACATGTAAACAGTATGATGTGATAAGGGAGGGAATTCCAGAAGTGTAACCCTGAATATAAGACAGATTTTCTAAAACCTTCAGTAGTTGGCTTAGGAGGGTAAAGTTGGAGATTGGTGGATGCTCACAAGTTTTGAGTTCGAACATCGGAAGTAAATTTGAATGACTCTTGCAGATAGACAGGTGCTAGGCCATTGGGTGTTTTAAACATTAAGACTGCTTTTTGAAATCTAACCATTTCTGGGAAAGTCATCCAATTGAGAGTTGAGAAAAGTTCGGAAAAAGGAGTGTAAAAATAGTTGTCAAGAATTAGTCTTGCAGCTCGTTTTTGGAATCTAACAATAATTAAGCCAATAACATCTCATTGTTGTGTGTGTGTGTGTGTGTTCTACGTTTATTTATCGTCGCTATTAGTCATTTCAGATTTTTGGAGGATAGTGCAATGATACAGACAGATACTCGTTCCAGAGTCTCCTCTGGTTCTTTTACGTGCACGGTGTAAAGCACCGACACGAGACCTCGGTTTAAAGTCCCATCTGAAAGACTGTTAATTTTATTAGGGTCAGACGGGGGGTCGAACCTGCGATCCCTGCATTAGCAGTCCAGCGTATTACCACTGGACTACAGATTCGTCTCATTCTTAAAGCGTTAAATGCTTTAAATATTGTATTGTATAATTGTAAAGAATTTGACTCTAAACCAAAGATATTATGCCAGTCATTTGACTATTTTTGTATGGTCTATTTTGTCTTATTCTTCAGAAGTATGGGGGTACAAAGTTACACACATTCTAACGGTTTTGAACGTACACATGAAAGTGAATAACATGATCATGACTGTTAGAATTGGTGCATGTAATGCAAGTATATACAGTCTACATCCGTTATATCGAATTCCGTCGGACCGAATAAAATAATTCGACATAACCGCCATTTGACTTAACACAATTCGATATAAACAGATCCAGGTATATGTAAAATTATAGTGTCTGAAACGGGACTTTGATCCGACTTCGAGATAACCGGAGAATTCGACATAACCTACTTTGACATAACGGATGTAGACTGTATGGTGAATTAGGTCGATACCCGCTATATGTTAGAATAATAAAATATTAGTGTACATTAATAATTTCTGACAACAATTTATTTTACAACGATTACGAAACAAGTTTTTACAACATATATTAATCGCTCACGTTGGTGCGGATGAAAGCGTATATGTGATCATTCATGTGGTAGGAAACCAGAATACCCGGAGAAAACCCACCTGTCCGATCTGGCGACCATCGTACCATCTCACATTCTTCTCGGTCCGAGGATTGAACCCGGGTTACATTGGTGAGAAGCGAGCGAGCTAACCACTGCGCTAATCGGTTTCCTCCCATACGAATGATCACATAAATATTATACGCTTTCATCCGCGCCAACGAGAGTGAATAATATAAGTTGTTAAAACTTGCTTCGCAATCGTTGTAAAATAAATAAAGTTTAAACTTTACGGTGATTATTATTTTTATTCAGTGATGGATATACGTTTGTCCGCAATGATCCACCATTTCTCGGTACTGTCTATTTGAAAGCCATGTACAGAGAATTCACAGACGACTCTTTCGCCACTGAGAAACCTCGTTCGTCGGATGAATCACATCTGTCACTTCTAGGTCCATTTATCCGTGGTAATGTGGGTGACACAATAGAAATAGTGTTTCATAATTCAGCTTCGTTTCCTTACAACATCGTTCCAAGAAATCTCGTTTTTACCCACGGGCAGCCAATATCGGATGCCCCAGCAACGATGCCTGGGCACACTCGAACATACAGTTACTTTATCCCAAAGCGGTCCGGACCCACGTTAACCCAGCCAAACTGTGTCGGCTCCGTGTACGCCTCTAGAGTCAATCCATTGAATGATACAAACAGTGGGCTATATGGGCCATTGGTTATATGTAATTCGGGAATATTGGACTCGGCAGGTGAAAGACATGACGAAGTAACAATAGAATTTGCTACCGGTTTTATTATATTTGACGAAAATAAAAGCAATTATAAACATATAAATTTCGCATCAACTCCGGATGAAACATTAAGCGACCCGGACTTCATTGAGAGCAACATTTACCACTCAATTAACGGGTATATATATGCAAACCTCAAAGGTCTAGTGTTCAACTTTGGCCAATATTCTGCATGGTACATCTTTGGAGCTGGTTCAGTCGACGATATACATACTGTACATACACATGGGCAGCTTTATCTTCGCGAAACCTCGTTAAGCTTGAAACGAGATGTGTTGGAAGTGTTCGCTGGGACTTACGAGACAGTAGAAATGTTGGGATTTAATCCGGGTACGTGGTTTATACATTGTCACGTGGGCCTTCATGCGCGTGAAGGTATGGAAACAGTATTCACAGTCTTACCAGGAGAAGGACCACTAACAAACAAAGCTCTACTTCGAGCATTTGGGTCAGGAAGGGGACAACGTGGATCACTCAGAGACTCATTTATGGAAAGCAGGGAATCGCATTTGTCACGGAGATTATTTTCGTCCAGAAAGGGGCCATTTGAGCTAATAAGGGGACGACATGGAACAAGAAGGAGACGTATTAGACCACGAAGGAGACAAAGGTGTTTCACAAAGTTATTATATTGCACATTTTTCGAATAACGTACAGTAACTTCGAATAACGTAGAGTAACTTCGAATGACGTAGAATAACTTCGAATGACGTAGAGTAACTTCGAATAACGTAGAGTAACTTCGAATAACGTAGAGTAACTTCGAATGACGTAGAGTAACTTCGAATCACGTATAGTAACTTCGAATAATGTAGAGTATCTTAGAATAACGGAGAGTAACTTCGAATAACGTAGAGTAACTTCGAATAACGTAGAGTAACTTCGAATCACGTAGAGTAACTTCGAATAACGTAGAGTAACTTCGAATCACGTAGAGTAACTTCGAATAACGTAGAGTAACTTCGAATCACGTAGAATAACTTCGAATCACGTAGAGTAACTTCGAATCACGTAGAGTAACTTCGAATAACGTAGAGTAACTTCGAATAACGTAGAGTAACTTCGAATAACGTAGAGTAACTTCGAATCACGTAGAGTAACTTCGAATAACGTAGAGTAACTTAGAATAACGTAGAGTAACTTCTAATAACGTCGAGTAACTTCGAATAACGGAGAGTAACTTCGAATAATGTAGAGTAACTTAGAATAACGTAGAGTAACTTCGAATCACGTAGAGTAACATCGAATAATGTAGAGTAACTTAAAATAACGTAGAGTAACTTCGAATAACGTAGAGTAACTTCGAATCACGTAGAGCAACTTCGAATAATGTAGAGTAACTTCGAATCACGTAGAGTAACTTCGAATAACGTAGAGTAACTTCGAATCACGTAGAGTAACTTCGAATAATGTAGAGTAACTTCGAATGACGTAGAGTAACTTCGAATAACGTAGAGTAACTTCGAATAATGTAGAGTAACTTCGAATCACGTAGAGTAACTTCGAATAACGTAGAGTAACTTCGAATCACGTAGAGTAACTTTGAATCACGTAGAGTAACTTCGAATCACGTGAAATAATTTCATAAAGCTGGTATACCTAACATATAAATATACCGTTACTGCGTTTCATCGAGATATGAAATGTCAGGGGATTTATTTGCGCATAATTTGTTCATAAAAACCGGGGTTTTATGAACACATTAGGTGTAGAAACCTAACGTTTCATACCTCAGTGAAGCGCGGAGAAGTGTGGTATTCGTGGTGTGTAGTTCTTTCAATGGTTCGAACCACAGCCTAGGCATTTGCACCGATGCTCGTATATGTCTTTATATCCCTTTTAAATAACAATAAATAAATATACACGTGTACATTTTATATAGCTATAAATAAATATACACGTGTACATATTAATAACTATAAATAAATGTACACTTGTACATTTTATATAACTATAAATAAATATACACGTGTACATTTTAAATAACAATAACTAAATATACAGTGTACATTTTAAATAACAATAAATAACTATACCGTGTTCATTTAATAACTATAAATAAATATACACGTGTACATTTTAAATAACAATAAATAAATATACACGTGCACATTTAAATAACTATAAATAAATATACACGTGTACATATTAAATAACTATAAATAAATATACACGTGTACATTTTAAATAACAATGAATAAACACACACGTGTACAATTTAAATAACAATAAATAGATATACACGTGTTCATTTATAGGGCTATAAATAACTATGCACGTGTACATTTTAAATAACAATACATAAATATACACGTGTACATTTTAATAACTATAAATAAATATACACGTGTACATTATATATAGCTATTAATACATATACACATGTAAATTTTAAATAACAATAAATAAATATACACGTGTACATTTTATATAGCTATGTATAAATATACACGTGTACATTTTATCTAGCTATGCATAAATATACACTTGTACATTTTAAAAAACAATAAATAACTATACACGTGTACATTTTAAATAACTATAAATACATATACACGTGTACATTTTAATAACTATAAATAAATATACACGTGTACATTTTAAATAACTATAAATAAATATACACGTGTACATTTTAAATAACAATAAATAACTATACACGTGTACATTTTAAATAACAATAAATAAATATACACATATGATTTCTAATACTGTTTGATTACTCAATCTTTGTCATATTTTTTTATTATATTATATTATGATTCGGGTTTTACGCCTGCATCAGCACCATTTTGGGCTATATCGCCGGCGGGCAGTTTACCTAACAACACCTTTCCTGGGCAGGCTCCAGCGGTTAACCAGTACTTGGGTGCACCAACCTCCGTAAGAAACTGCCAACCTTTTCATATAAATGAGACACGGCCTGAGCGGGACTCGAACCCGTGACCATCAGTGATGATAGGTTACAGTGGTATACAAGTCAGCGACCTTAACCACTCGACCACGGAGGCGGACCAATCTTTGTCAGATCGTTTACTCTATTTTGTCTGCCTCGAGAAGTGTGTGTTTTACGTTTATTTATCATCGGTACGTGGTTGTTCTGATGAGCGACTCCTGAAGAGATTAGTCATTTTAGATGTTTGGATGTTAGTGCAATGATACAGACAGATACCCATTCCAGAGTCTCCTCTGGTTCCTTTACGTGCACGGTGTACAGTACCTACATGAGACCTCGGTTTAAAGTCCCATCTGAAATACTGTTAATTTTATTAGGGTCATGCGGGGGATCGAACATGCGATCCCTGGATTACAAGTCCAGCGTGTTACCACTGGACTACAGATCCGTCTGTGACCAGTTTAGTAGGGCTGTTAACATGTTTTAAACTATAGCGATAGTGTCCCGGATTGACATCATGCCAACTTTATCCCTAACGATTGATCACCATTTCGAATGAAATATAAATGTGCATATTCTGCTTTCCAGAACGCATTGGCGGTGATAATATCCACAGAATACGAGACTATTCAACACACTATGGCCGCATGTATTGAATCGTATTTTGTCAGCAATGGTTTGGCATATTAAAATATTGCAGAAATACCTATATGCGTTTTATTTCTCCAGTTTGGAGTTGTATACTGTAGTGTTCACATGGACACGTAAAGCAAAGGGTCTAACAGTTCATCTATTGTTGTGTCTCACTATTCTCATCTTAACATATCGAGTTGGTGGCCTTCACAGCGAGGTCTCAAATATCGTAATTCACAATACATGTAAAGCTATGGTCCCACAGAGCTTGCGATGGTCTACGATCGTCTAGAGCACCATCGTGGTCATTCTGCGTTTACGTACGATTGTGTGGCCTCCGAGGGCCATCGTACGTTGGAAATCATGTTTTGAAATGTTCAAGGGATGGTCTACGAAGGTCAACGTCGTAGATGTCACCACGACATGGAGTGGGGCGACGATAAATAAGGTATATATACTTCTGGAGATGTGAACACGACATGGAGTGGGGGACGATAAATAAGGTATATATACCTCTGGAGATGTGAACACGACATGGAGTGGGGGACGATAAATAAGGTATATATACCTCTGGAGATGTGAACACGACATGAAGTGGGGGGACGATAAATAAGGTATATATACCTCTGGAGATGTGAACACGACAGGAAGTGGGGGGACGATAAATAAGGTATATATACCTCTGGAGATGTGAACACGACATGAAGTGGACAAAAAGGGGACGAAATAAGGTATATATACTCTGGAGATGTGAACACGACATGGAGTAGGGGGACGATAAATAAGGTATATATACCTCTGGAGATGTGAACACGACATGAAGTGGGGGGACGATAAATAAGGTATAATATATACCTCTGGAGATGTGAACACGACATGAAGTGGGGGGACGATAGATAAGGTATACTATATACCTCTGGAGATGTCAACACGACATGAAGTGGGGGGACGATAAATAAGGTATATATAGGTATGGAGATGTCACCATGACATGGAGTGTGTGCCAGATATGGCCCCGAGACGATACCGACGTAATGAACTTCAAAAACACAAGTGTAAATATTGCAAGTGATTGGAACATAACATATTTATGTTATTTCCTTCTGTGTATTCATAGTCATCGCCATGGTCGTCATAGTCATCATCTTCCTCACCGTCATAGTCAACAACAACAACAACGATACCAACAACAACAACTAGCCGCTGCTATCAATATTAATAACTTGGCCGATGTTTCAAAGAGATAACTGCATTCTTATATCAATACAGAAGGTATTGCATATTATCTCTCTTTGGTGGGCTTATTCTGTCATAGTGTTTATCACTTTATCGATATCTTCTGGTGTACCGCCGTCAGTTAGCTTCTGGTGTACCGCGGTCAGTTAGCTTCTGGTGTACCGCAGTCTGTTAGCTCCTGGTGTACCGCAGTCAGTTAGCTTCTGGTGTACCGCAGTCAGTTAGCTTCTGGTGTACCGCAGTCAGTTAGCTTCTGGTGTACCGCAGTCAGTTAGCTTCAGGTGTACCGCAATCAGTTAGCTTCAGGTGTACCACAGTCAGATAGCTTCAGGTGTACCGCAGTCAGCTAGTTTCAGGTGTACCGCTGTCAGTTAGCTTATGATGTACCGCAATCAGTTAGCTTCAGGTGTACCACAGTCAGCTAGCTTCAGGTGTACCGCTGTCAGTTAGCTTATGATGTACCGCAATCAGTTAGCTTCAGGTGCACCGCAGTCAGTTAGCTTCAGGTGTACCGCAGTCAGTTAGCTTCAGGTGCACCGCAGTCAGATAGCTTCAGGTGTACCGCAGTCAGTTAGCTTAGATGTACCGCAGTCAGTTAGCTTAGATGTACCGCAGTCAGTTAGCTTAGATGTACCGCAGTCAGTTAGCTTCTGGTGTACCGCAGTCAGTTAGCTTCTGGTGTACCGCAGTCAGTTAGCTTCAGGTGTACCGCAATCAGTTAGCTTCAGGTGTACCACAGTCAGATAGCTTCAGGTGTACCGCAGTCAGCTAGCTTCAGGTGTACCGCTGTCAGTTAGCTTATGATGTACCGCAGTCAGTAGCTTAGATGTACAGCAGTCAGTTAGCTTCAGGTGTACCGCTGTCAGCTAGCTTCAGGTGTACCGCTGTCAGTTAGCTTATGATGTACCGCAATCAGTTAGCTTCAGGTGCACCGCAGTCAGTTAGCTTCAGGTGTACCGCAGTCAGTTAGCTTCAGGTGCACCGCAGTCAGATAGCTTCAGGTGTACCGCAGTCAGTTAGCTTAGATGTACCGCAGTCAGTAGCTTAGATGTACAGCAGTCAGTTAGCTTAGATGTTCCGCAGTCAGTTAGCTTAGATGTACCGCAATCAGTTAGCTTAGATGTACAGCAGTCAGTTAGCTTATATGTACCGCAGTCAGTTAGCTTAGATGTACCGCAGTCAGTGAGCTTAGATGTACCACAGTCAGTTAGCTCAGATGTACAGCAGTCAGTTAGCTTATATGTACCGCAGTCAGTTAGCTTAGATGTACCGCAGTCAGTTAGCTTAGATGTACAGCAGTCAGTTAGCTTAGATGTACAGCAGTCAGTTAGCTTAGATGTACCGCAGTCAGTTAGCTTAGATGTACCGCAGTCAGTTAGCTTAGATGTACCGCAGTCAGTTAGCTTAGATGTACCGCAGTCAGTTAGCTTAGATGTACCGCAGTCAGTTAGCTTAGATGTACCGCAGTCAGTTAGCTTAGATGTACCGCAGTCAGTTAGCTTAGATGTACAGCAGTCAGTTAGCTTAGATGTACCGCAGTCAGTTAACTTAGATGTACCGCAGTCAGTTAACTTAGATGTACCGCAGTCAGTTAACTTAGATGTACAGCAGTCAGTTAGCTTGGATGTACCACGGTCAGTTAGCTTCAGATTTACCGCAGTCAGTTAGCTTCAGATGCACCGCAATAAGATAGCTTCGGCGATCACGTGGGCTGAGTCAGCCAATCAGATTCACAACATTGCAAAAAATTGTAAAATGTAAAACAGAAGTATATGTGTCCTCTTATTTGGTTTCCTCTGTTTTTATCGTTAAATTATTAAATATTCTCTCTCGGCATGTGTCTTACAGCCTACCCACTCGAGAACTTACAATAAAAATGTGTTATCAATTGACATGAGACGGATCTGTAGTCCAGTGGTAACACGCTGGACTGGTAATCCAGGGATCGCAGGTTCGATCCCCCGTCTGACTAAAATTAACAGTCTTTCAGATGGGACTTTAAACCGAGGTCTCGTGCCGGTGCTGTGGACCGTGCACGTAAACGAACCAGAGGAAACTCTGGAATTGGTCTCTGTCTGTATCATTGCACTATCCTCCAAAAATCTAAAATGACTAATCTCTTCAGGAGGCGTCGCTCATATGGGCAACCGGTAGCGACGATAAATAAACGATAAATAAACGTAAAACACACACACACCACACACCACACACCACACACACACACACACACACACCACACGCACGGACGCACGGACGCACGCACGCATGCGAGAATGATAAAAGTGCATGTATCCTACCGCAACATCTGGTTAGAAATCAACAAATAAACACACAGAATTCCAACTAAAAAAATCAATAAACATATCTGGATAATACTATATCTATCAACATATATCTATCAGGGGAGGTAATAGAAAAAAGAGAAATGACTCCAATGAGAGATATTTCTAATTTGCTATTACCTCCCTTGGCAGATAAAGTCTCATTTATTCCAAAATGTAAATAGGTTCTTTCAGTTGGAGTCCTTTGTTTTTACTGTAGTACCCTAACCAGATGTTGCCATATGATAATTGTGATTTTATAAATATCGTGTTAATTAACTGATACTATTATTTTACAAATAAGTATCCATTGCATATACTGTATGAGCTATGTCGAGATATAGTAATTTAATACTCATAAGAAGCGATAATGGAATACAAGTTAGCATGTTGTGCAATGGAAACAACGATAAAAACAGAGGAAACACTTAATAGGAGCTATCTACTTTTAGAGAGTATTCAGGGGCAGTAACCCACCGATGTCTCTCATTATTGAAGAATGAACGCTAAAAACAGGGTTACCCAGTTTTACTGCCGGTCTATTCCTTGTTCATGATAGCTTCCGGTCCCTGAAGTGCTGATGCATGTAGGCCTAATGGTGTAATGGATAACAAACGCACATATTAGAAAAATCTCCAAATATCTCAACAATTATTAATAATGTATTTTTATATACACGCAAATTTAGAGGGTATAAAGAATACAAGTAATGTTCTAGTATTCCTTGCTCACCAAATACAACCCGATGCAACATAATTGAATTTTTTGGAACTGAACCACGGCGCATGCGCGATACATCTCATTTAAGAATGACACAATTGTTTATAGACGAAATAGAATTTATATGCAAAGTTGATAAAACGGAATAGACAAACATGATTATAACGCGTTGTACTCGCTTTTGGCTTGATCAATCGATTGTCGTGTTGGGTTGTATACACATTTTAACAGTATGTATAGACAATCGGGTTGCATGTGGTACTTGGTTAAATATGATACACAAATATGCATGCGCAATATATAGGGTGTACGTTTAACCCATGCAACACCAAGTAACTGACATGGACTGGTGCATGTTATTTTTAGACCAATAAATTAATAAGAAAAAATTATATTAGGACCAGTTAATTTATCAAAATGGGTAATTTTGTCTAAAAATAGTAATATTACTGGCAAAAGGTGCAGATCCTGATGAGACCTATTTAGAGGTAGGTATGTAGTGTTGAGAGGGTTAATATTCAATACGGAATTTACATTTTCTTTGTAAAAGTTGCATGCAAGATCGATTTGGTGGTGTACCATGCACATGTACGTGCACAGGGCCGTCGCTGGAGCTATTTTGATGATACGCACGGCCAAATATGCTTGTTTGTCGAATGAGCATAGCGAGCGAGTACGCTATGGGGGTCCGGGGGCAATTAAACAAGCACGTAAAATAGCACAAACTAAATTTCGAGATGCACCATATTTGCAATGGGCTCAATTATTCCACCACTCCACGCATCACGGCGTCTATGTATCCCTACTACCCCCCCCCCTCATCTGGGGGTTTAATGAATGATTGGAGTTTTTATTGTTTTCATTCATTTTCTGTGACCAATGATACGCACGTGCGTACTTGCGTATGCCCAGCGACGGGCCTGGTGCAGAATAGACGTTTTATTATACGGATTATTTTCTTCTTATTTTTTATTTCTCTAAAATAAGGTACTCCAACTCTCTGTCAAAAGTCGCCTCTATCGAGGTAAAACCTCCATCGAGGTAATAATATTATGGCATAAATATATCCGCTCTATTTTCATGTGTATATAGAAACGTAGACCTCCAAAAAGATGAAAGTCATTCATTTACCGGAATTCGGGGGTAAACAAGACATCACACTATATTAACTCTTTCAGCGCCGAATAAATTCAGAACATGCGCAAACAACATAGACCCAGATCCGCCGCGTCTGATCAGGATCTATGTTGTTTGCTATTTGAACAGGTGCTTCAGCTCCACTGTCTGAAGAGCAATCAGCATATACAGTCAAACCTGTCTTAAGCAGCCAGACAAGGGAGTCAGAGAAAGTGGCTGCTTAGCACAGGTGGCTGCTTAATAGAGGTCAAATGTATAATAAAACAACCGTTTGGTAATCTGGAAACTGGCTGCTTAATACAGGTTGGCTGCTTAATAGAGGTGACCACTAACACAGGTTTTACTGTAGCCTGATCAGACGACACGTTCTGTTCTGTCTGCTCAGGTTCTCTGCAAAGTATACGACATTGGCGATGAAATAGTTAATTAGTACAGTAAAACCTGTGTTGGTGGTCACCTCTATTAAGCAGCCAACCTGTATTAAGCAGCCAGTTTCCAGATTATCAAACTGTTGTTTATTATATATTTGACATCTATTAAGCAGCCACCTGTGCTAAGCAGCCACTTTCTCTGACTCCCTTGGCTGGCTGCTTAAGACAGGTTTGACTGTATTTGAAAACGTCACTTTTTGTGATTACTTTTTAGAATGTAATGTATATCGAGATATTCTACAGGGATGCTATTAGAAACCGGTGGCCCTTTCTTGAGTATTTACATTGAACAGTACTAAATCATTACTTTCGTGGAAGTCCTGATGGCGCCGAGGTAACGCATTCGAGTTCGCTTCAGGTGCGAACGGTCCGGAGTTCAAGCCCCGCTGGAGCCGTTACGAGTGTCGCCTTAGGCAATGCATTTAAATTCCACATTGTCTCTTCTCTCTCCCTCGTGGCGATGGATTCAACCAGGAATGAGGTCGCGAGATTGATTAATATAAGCTGTAGGAACTTGTTTCGCAATCGAGCTAAAATAAAGTTGTACAATTAACAGTAATAAAGTATTCGGATTTTAACTAAATGTAACCGGCGTTATTTAAATTACCTAACTTTTTGGAGATTCAATTAATCAGAATTCACCGACAAATTTGTATTATAAGTGGTCGCTCGTTAAATGTAACACAGCTCGGACAGGTGGGTTTTCTCCGGGTACTCCGGTTTTCTCCCGCACGAATGACCACATTTAAGCTTCCATCCGCGCCAACGAGAGTGATTAATATAAGTTGTTAAAACTTGCTTCACAATCGTTGTAAAATAAATAAAGTGTAAAAAATGCTATACAGTCTACATCCGTTATGTCAACGTCGGTTATGTCGAATTATCTGGTTATCTCGAAGTCGGATAAAATTTCCGTTTCAGACACTATCATTTTACATATAACTGGATCTATTTATATCGAATTTCGTTAAGTCAAACTTCGGTTATGTCGAAATATTTTGTTCGGTATGACGAAATTCGACATAACGGATGTAAACTGTACTAGAATAATGTGTTAATTGCTGGGAGGTTTAACGTTGCACCAACAGCTAAGGTCAATGACGACTATCCAGCTATTATTGGTGGAGGAAGACTCAGGGAGAAGAACTATATCAGTTTTCTTTAGTTCTAATCCCTTTCAGTCTATTGCTATTAATTTATACTAGAGGACATAGAAAACGCACACTTCGGATAAGTGTGTTTTTACATGAAAAACAATAAATATATAAATACATAGTTTTAAACATTTTGGAATATTTTTAGTCTTGCAATGAAGATGTGACATATCTTTGATGTAATCCTTCGTATTTCGTTTTCATGTAATAATAATCATATAATGTAGGTGTGCGTTTTCTATGTCCTCTAGTATATAATGTAGATGTGCCTTTCTATGTCCTCTAGTATATAATGTAGGTGTGCGTTTTCTATGTCCTCTAGTATATAATGTAGATGTGCCTTTCTATGTCCTCTAGTATATAATGTAGGTGTGCGTTTTCTATGTCCTCTAGTATATAATGTAGCTGTGCGTTTTCTATGTCCTCTAGTATATAATGTAGGTGTGTGTTTTCTATGTCCTCTAGTTTATAATGTAGGTGTGCGTTTTCTATGTCCTCTAGTTTATAATGTAGGTGTGTGTTTTCTATGTCCTCTAGTTTATAATGTAGGTGTGCGTTTTCTATGTCCTCTAGTATATAATGTAGGTGTGCGTTTTCTATGTCCTTTAGTATATAATGTAGATGTGCGTTTTCTATGTCCTCTAGTATATAATGTAGATGTGCGTTTTCTATGTCCTCTAGTATATAATGTAGATGTGCGTTTTCTATGTCCTCTAGTTTATAATGTAGGTGTGCGTTTTCTATGTCCTCTAGTTTATAATGTAGGTGTGCGTTTTCTATGTCCTCTAGTTTATAATGTAGGTGTGCGTTGTCTATGTCCTCTAGTATATAATGTAGGTGCGCGTTTTCTATGTCCTCTAGTATATAATGTAGGTGTGCGTTTTCTATGTATTCTAGTATATAATGCATGTGTGCGTTTTCCATGTCCTCTAGTATATAATGTAGGTGTGCGTTTTCTATGTCCTCTAGTATATAATGTAGGTGCGCGTTTTCTATGTCCTCTAGTATATAATGTAGATGTGCGTTTTCTATGTCCTCTAGTATATAATGCATGTGTGCGTTTTCCATGTCCTCTAGTATATACTGTAGGTGTGCGTTTTCCATGTCCTCTAGTTTATATGCAAAATGTTTATTATCTTATTACATTTAAACTAAAACCATGTATGCTCCTCGGAACAGTATGTCAGACGCGGGCGGAGACGCGGGTAGAACCACCGACCTTCCAAAAGCAAGATAACTTCCTCACTTTAAAGAATTCGACACATTCAGTGTAAGTGGAACCTACAGCGGTGGGTGGGGGTGGGGGTGGGGGTAATATAGGATAAATCTACAAATAAATAAAAGTTCTCTTTTTTTTCCATATCGAGAAACAAACCCAATACCATGGACATTTTACAAATCTTCATAATATTATTTTATCATAAAGTTCGATATTTATGACTTATTTTCTCAATAGCAAAATGACAAAAATAGATTTCAAATGTAGTATTATCATAGTGTTCACCTATATCTCTGCCAATACAATGTATTATTTATGTACACCCCGATTAATTAGCTGGTAGATGTACACAATGATTAATTAACTGGTAGATGTACACGCTGATTAATTAACTGGTAGATGTACACCCCGATTAATTAGCTGGTAGATGTACACTCCGATTAATTAGCTGGTAGATGTACACCCCGATTAATTAGCTGGTAGATGTACATCCTGATTAATTAGCTGGTAGATGTACACGCTGATTAATTAGCTGGTAGATGTACACCCCGATTAATTAACTGGTAGATGTACACGCTGATTAATTAGCTGGTAGATGTACACCCCGATTAATTAACTGGTAGATGTACACCACGATTAATTAACTGGTAGATGTACACCCCGATTAATTAGCTGGTAGATATACACCCCGATTAATTAACTGGTAGATGTACACCCCGATTAATTAGCTGGTAGATGTACACCCCGATTAATTAGCTGGTAGATGTACACCTCGATTAATTAACTGGTAGATGTACACCTCGATTAATTAACTGGTAGATGTACACCTCGATTAATTAACTGGTAGATGTACCCTTCGATTAATTAACTGGTAGATGTACACCCCGATTAATTAGCTGGTAGATGTACACCTCGATTAATTAACTGGTAGATGTACACCCCGATTAATTAACTGGTAGATGTACACCTCGATTAATTAACTGGTAGATGTACACCTCGATTAATTAGATGGTAGATGTACACCCCGATTAATTAGCTGGTAGATGTACACCTCGATTAATTAGATGGTAGATGTACACCCCGATTAATTAACTGGTAGATGTACACCCCGATTAATTAACTGGTAGATGTACACCTCGATTAATTAGATGGTAGATGTACACCCCGATTAATTAACTGGTAGATGTACACCCCGATTAATTAGCTGGTAGATGTACACCTCGATTAATTAACTGGTAGATGTACACCTCGATTAATTAGTTGGTAGATGTACACCTCGATTAATTAACTGGTAGATGTACACCCCGATTAATTAGCTGGTAGATGTACACCATGATTAATTACTGGTAGGTGTACACCCCGATTAATTAGCTGGTAGATGTACACCCCGATTAATTAGCTGGTAAATGTACACCTCGATTAATTAGCTAGTAGATGTACACCCCGATTAATTAACTGGTAGATGTACACCCCGATTAATTAACTGGTAGATGTACACCCCGATTAATTAACTGGTAGATGTACACCTCGATTAATTAACTGGTAGATGTACACCTCGATTAATTAGATGGTAGATGTACACCCCGATTAATTAGCTGGTAGATGTACACCTCGATTAATTAGATGGTAGATGTACACCCCGATTAATTAACTGGTAGATGTACACCCCGATTAATTAACTGGTAGATGTACACCTCGATTAATTAGATGGTAGATGTACACCCCGATTAATTAACTGGTAGATGTACACCTCGATTAATTAGCTGGTAGATGTACACCCCGATTAATTAACTGGTAGATGTACACCCGGTTAATTAACTGGTAGATGTACACCCCGATTAATTAGCTGGTAGGTGTACACCCCGATTAATTAACTGGTAGATATACACCTCGATTAATTAACTGGTAGATGTACACGCTGATTAATTAGCTGGTAGATATACACCCCGATTAATTAACTGGTAGATGTACACCCCGATTAATTAACTGGTAGATATACACCCCGATTAATTAACTGGTAGATGTACACCCCGATTAATTAACTGGTAGATATACACCCCGATTAATTAACTGGTAGATATACACCCCGATTAATTAGATGGTAGATGTACACCCCGATTAATTAGCTGGTAGATGTACACACCGATTAATTAGCTGGTAGATATACACCCCGATTAATTAGCTGGTAGATGTACACACCGATTAATTAGCTGGTAGATGTACACCTCGATTAATTAACTGGTAGATGTTCAAAAATGTAAACTAAAATCCTAAATAAATACTATGGAGATATAAATAAATAATATAGCCCATTCTAAGTAATAAATAATATAGCCCATTCTAAGTAATAAATAATATAGCCCATTCTAAGTAATAAATAATATAGCCCATTCTAAGTAATAAATAATATAGCCCATTCTAAGTAATAAATAATATAGCCCATTCTAAGTAATAAATAATATAGCCCATTCTAAGTAATAAATAATATAGCCCATTCTAAGTAATAAATAATATAGCCCATTCTAAGTAATAAACACACATTGGGACTTTAAAAGGACTTAGTAAGTAGTTCTCTGTATGATGCTAAAATGTGAGATATGTAAATATATAGCACACTCTAAGTAATAAACACAAGTTGCGACTTTAACTTTAGCCCGTTTTATAGGGATCCAGTCATTCCCTTTGATGGTCGTTTAATATAAAGCTGACTGTACAATGAAATATATGAACCAAAAAGTAAATACTATCCAAATAAAACAGAAACGATTTCCAAAATCTGATTTCAACAACATACAACTTTGCACTAAATGCTATGTCACGCTGACACATGCGTCATGAGTATCGGCACACATTGTCACGTGATACGAAAAGGTCACTCACATTGGGTCATGTGACCATAAATATATATCACAGGGGAAAACAATAACTCGCTAGACTGTACAAAACAATATCATATAATATATGCATATAGACATATAGACTCAGCCACTTCTTAACGAGTGGCGAACATGAAATCTACAAAATGGTAACATGTCACGTAAGTGACATACGTCTATTGAAAATCATTTGGTTTCTTCGTGGACACGTGACATCCAAGTATGTAGTAATCAAACATGTTCATTTTTGAAACCGATTGTATTATTCCAATGTAATAACATGAACATTATAGTTCTGGCAATTGCACATGGTCACACTTCTTTAAACAAAACTAGCATGTATACTGTAAACATGGACTAATTGCATAGCAATCTGTAGCCTGGGTACAGGCGTTGATATATTTTGGCTGGTCAGTCATATAAATATATATTAACTCCCGAGATCATTAATTGGGCCGTCTTGAGTTTCTGATAATATCAACGTCATTTTGCCAGAAGTAAATCAGTGAAAAATCGACTGTCTGGAACCCTGGCTAAGAAATCTATTGTAAACGAGAAACACTGTGCTACATAATGTGTGCATATTTGAATTTCAGTGCGTTGCATGTGGATTGACAACGGTATCCAACTGTACGTTGCTTTCTGTACTTCGTTGCGCTACATGTGACTTGTAATTTTTCACGGCTGTACGTTACTTTCAATACGTCAATACGTTACATGTGACCGACTATTATGCATGGCTGTATGTTACTTTCAATGCGTCAATACGTTACATGTGACTGACTATAATACGTGGCTGTACGTTACTTTCAATGCGTCAATACGTTACATGTGACTGACTATTATACATGGCTGTACGTTACTTTCAATGCGTCAATACGTTACATATGGCTGACTATTGTACACGGCTGTACGTTACTTTCAATACGTCAATACGTTACATGTGACCGACTATTATGCATGGATGTATGTTACTTTCAATGCGTCAATACGTTACATGTGATTGACTAGTATGCACTACTGTACGTTACATTTATTGTTTCAATACGTTACACGGGACTGACTATAATACGTGGCTGTACTTTACTTTCAATGCGTCAATACGTTACATGTGACTGACTATTGTACACGGCTGTACGTTACTTTCAATGCGTTAATACGTTACATGTGACTACTAGTATACCTGATTATACGTTACTTTCAATGCGTCAATACGTTACATGTGACTGACTATTATACGTGGCTGTACGTTACTTTCAATGCGTCAATACGTTACATGTGACTGACTACTATACACAACCGTACGTTACTTTCTATGAGTCAGTGCGAATGGTTATTGTACACTGTCACTGTACGTTACTTTCTATATTCCAATACGTTACATGCAACTGATGACTATTACACAAGGCGGTACGTTACTTGTCATGTGTATCAATGCGGCTGATTATTGTACACTGCTGTGCGTTACTATATACGTTCCACGACACTGTACCTTACTTTCTGCGATTCAGTACGTTACATGAGAATGACTGTTGTACACTGTGGTGCGTTACTATATACGTTCCACGACACTGTACCTTACTTTCTGCTATTCAGTACGTTACATGAGAATGACTGTTGTACACTGTGGTGCGTTACTATATACGTTCCACAACACTGTACCTTACTTTCTGCGATTCAGTACGTTACATGAGAATGACTGTTGTACACTGTGGTGCGTTACTATATACGTTCCACGACACTGTACCTTACTTTCTGCGATTCAGTACGTTACATGAGAATGACTGTTGTACACTGTGGTGCGTTAGTTTATATGCAACAGTACGTTACACGCGACTGACTGTAGTACATGACAGTACTTTGATTCCTATGGGTACGAAACAATTAAGTAATCGGCATACACCATAGTACTATATAATAGAATTAAGATATGACGTTTTAACCAAAATTGTATCAACATAATGATGACTACAGGACTAGACTATCTAACAAACATCAATGGAGACATAGTAGTGTTGCATTACTCTGAGTCGTCAGCGGGGTCCTACGTTTATTGACTAAAATTTCGTTCGTTCCGTTCGTTCCGTTCGTTCCGTTCGTTCCGTTCGCTTCGTTTCTTTTCGTTTCGTTTCGTTCGTTCGTGCGTACCTTCGTGCGTGCGTTCGTTCGTTGTCACACCAGCAGCTTAGGCCATACGGCAACTATACATATACTATTGGTGGCATAAGGCGCGGGTGCCCCTCCGAGCAGTATTTGGGCAAGAACGGTAACAAACGGTAGAACCACATACCTTCCGTAAGTCAACTGGAGTCCTATGTTAGCTTAGATTGATCAAACTGCATTGTTGTGTAAACAGTCATGTTTTTACTGAATCATGTGAACTGACTAACAATAATAAAATTAGTTGTTGTTGTTGGTTTTGTAGGTTCAACGACGCACCAAGTGGAAGTCGTGATAGCGCAGTGGATACGCGTTCGCTTCAGGTCCGGAGTTCGAGCTCAGCTGGAGCTGTTACGATTGTGCCCTTAGGCAAGGCATTTAAATTCCACGTTGCCTCTTCTCTCGCCCTCGTGGCGATGAATTCCATCAGGAATGAGGTCGCGAGAGTGATTAATATAAGTTGAAAGAACTTGTTTCGCAATCGAGCTAAAACAAATTTGTATCAAATAACGACGCACCAGCAGGTTAGGTCATATGACGACTCTCCCGGCTGTTATAGGTGTAGGACGAAACCGGGTGCTCGTATGAGCAGTGTTTCAGTCACGGACGGAGAACACGGGTAGACGGGTAGATGGCTACCTCTTTTGAAAGAGTTCGACACCCCAGTGGGATTTAAACCTACAGCCGTGAGGCGCAATGATTTGAAGTCAACAACCGTTACCACCTGATTGTATTTGTTATCCGTTCGGCTTTATGGGGTGGTGTGTGTGGGTGGGTGGAGGGGGGGGGTAACAGTCGCGGATAGCAGATATACCCCCGTCTTAATTTATATTTCCAACAATCGCCTTTTATTTTCGCCTATTTATATCGCCTATAACTTCTCTGTTTTACGTTTATTTATCGTCGCTACCGGTTGCCCATATGAGCGACGCCTTCTGAAGAGATTAGTCATTTTAGAATTTGGAGGATAGTGCAATGATACAGACAGAGACCCATTACAGAGTCTCCTCTGGTTCTGTTACGTACACGGTGTACAGCACCGACACGAGACCTCGGTTTAACGTCCCATCTGAAAGTCTGTTAATTTTATTAGGGTCAGACGGTGGATCGAACCTGCGATTCCTGAATTACCAGCCCAGCGTGTTACCAACTATGACAATGATCGTAGGACATATATAGTACACTCTAAACAGAAATAATTATTATATGCAGTAATTATTTATAGCACAGTGATGAAGTACGTTACATCCATACATGCACCAGTGGATACTCACAGTATATATCAACTTACATTATATACGTTCAATTAAGGAATGAATCGCGGGTTAATAGTTTCCATCGGGGTATGAACTATATTGGGCGTGGTTAAAGTGTGTGGAGGCCGAAGGCATCCGCGCTAACTTTAAACACGGTCAATGTAGTTCATACCCCGATGTAAACTATTAACCCGCGATTCATTACTTATATTTACATTAAATATTCTTTTCAATGACAAAACGAAAATATAGCATATTTTGTATTTAAAACTATGTTTTTAGTCCAGATTTGCAACATACTGCGTCTTAGAACAGGAACATCGATCATCATTGGAAAAGCTTAAACTATAAGACACGCTTTTTCTTGCGACGAACGTTGCCTAATAATGCAAATGCGCATGCCCGTAGTTTCGAGTGCGCATGTCAGCTGCATATCATTAGTTGGGAACCTTCATGCGAAATGGGCACATACGTTCACCTAAGGAAATACAATAGCGATGTAAATATATATCGGTGCTCGAATACATCGGTTCTCGAAATTAAATATGTATACGACTACCTTTCGTATAGTGAATGGACGATAGTTGAGGCAGACTACTTCACCGGTATGCCAATGTAGTTTTAGTTTGTTCGTTGGTTATTTTTGCTTATTGTCACACAAACATCTTAAAGCGACATTACATCGCAAAAAGCAAATAAAATGCGTGTTTTCACGTATAAATGCATTGCTGCTACACATTCTTCTGAATACATTCGAACACTAACATTGAATCAATAAACAGTGTTTTTGTGGTCCACCAATTTTCAAAAGTGAAAGTAGGATTTCATATATATATATATCCACACTCCTGAAATGACGTTTGTTTGTCATTGGAGTCAATACTAATCGCGGGATACTTTCGTTTAGAGATCATTTAACTAAGATTAGTCTACAAATAAATATGCACAGGCACACATGTAAGATATAACGGTACATCTGTACCAAAATCGAGTTATGAATGTCGACCCAATTTACATTATTTTGTTATGTCAACAAACCGCGTATACGACGCCTGTTTATTTGTTAAAATACTCAGTTTTTGAGGCAAATATTGGAGAGAGAAAATTATACCATATAATAGGAAATTACATTCTGTCGACATTTGCGTTTTCACCGATGTAGTGTCACTTTAAGTCATTTAGCGACTCTGTAGTTAGCATTGATGGGGGAAGACCCGACCTTCCGTAAGCCAGCTGCATAAATTCCCCACGTGAACTAATTCGACACCTCAGTGGGATTCGATGTCAATGACCTTAACAACTCAGTCACGGAAGCTCCCAGAGAGCACCCTGGTAGAACCACCGACCTTCCGTAAGCCAGCTGCATAGCTTCCTCACATGAACGAATTCGACACCTCAGTGGGATTCGAAGTCAACCACCTTCACCACTCGGCCATGGAAGCCCCACAGAGAGGGTGCGACGATTGAGCTTGAAAGCGTATACTTATGTGGTCATTCGTGTGGGAGGATACCGGAGTACCCGGAGAAAACCCACCTGTCCGAGCTGGCGACAATCGTACCATCTCACTCAAATGGGATTTAAACACTAAACCGCACCGCACTTGTTTCTAATTTATTTTTTATGTGTTATGTTTAATATGCATGTCATATAGCCCTTGATGTGGACATATTGTTTCTGTTGACAGATATTGGTAACATAGGCCGTTAACAAGGATAGGTGGTGGCCGTGATGGCGCAGTAATAGTGCGCGTGAAAGGCCCGAAATGTAGCCGTTACGATTGTGTCCTTAAATTCCACGTTGCCTCTTCTCTCTATCTCATTGCGATGGATTCCATCAGGAATGAGGTCTCGAGTATGATTAAGCTAACGCAGTAAGGACTTAGTATAAACTATATGTGTGCTTTACGTTTATATATCGCCGCTACCGGTTGCCCATATGAGCGATGCCTCCTGAAGAGATTAGTCATTTTAGAATGTTGGAGGATAGTGCAATGATACAGACAGAGACCCATTCCAAAGTCTCCTCTGGTTCGTTTACCTGCACGGTGTACAGCACCGATGTCTCGTGTCGGTGCTGTACACGAGCAGGTAAAAGAACCAGAGGAGCCTTTGGAATGGGTCTCTGTCTGTATCATTGCATCATCTTCCAAAAATCTAAAATGACTAATCTCTTCAGGAGGCGTCGCTCATATGGGCAGCCGGTAGCGACGATAAATAAACGTAAACACAAACAGACCAGTACTAGAGTTTAGACCGCCTCCTTGGCCGAGTGGTTGCGGTTGCCCACTTGTAAACTACTGTAACCTACCATCACTGATGGTCACGTGGTTCCAGCATACCATTAATAACGAGTCATATAATGCAGGCATGGTAATACAGATATCTATTTCACAAAAAGTAGGAAATATACACAAAACGGTATGCATTAATTTTTGGGTAACAAAACAACGTAATTAATAACATTGGATGATAATTTGAAAAAGACAAATAACACTTATAATAACATTAATAAATACATACAAAATAACATCACTACAATCTTGCTAATCTCAATACACACAACTATGATATAGATATACATTATGCCATTTTCGTATGTTGTAATATCTACATTATCTAACGTCGAACAAAACAAAAACAGTGTGGTTAATATTGCGCAATAGTGGTTAATATTGCGCAATAGTGGTTAATATTGCGCAATAGTGGTTAATATTGCGCAATAGTGGTTAATATTGCGCAATAGTGGTTAATATTGCGCAATAGTGGTTAATATTGCGCAATAGTGGTTAATATTGCGCAATATGATTATGATAAATTGAACATATTTCGCAAAACATTCGAAACCAAAGTTTCATAATCAGTGTGAGCGCTTAGGTTATATGGCGACTCTCCAGCTATTATTGGTGGAGGAAGAAGACCGGGTAGACTGAAGACCGCGGGTGCCCTTCCGGGCAGTATTGCAGGCACGGACTGGCACCCGGGTAGAACCACCGACTCACTTGTTATAAACAAACATGGTGTAATTAAGCTAAATGGTCTGGGCTTGTTTTAATGAGAGATATTACTGGTTTTTCTATTTCCTCCCTTGGTGGATAAAGTCAGATTTATCCCGAAATGTATATTGGTCCTTTTAGTTGGAATCTTTTGTTTTTAGCTTTTACTGTTGTCGTCTAACCAGATGTTGCGTTAAGATAAATGTAATTTTATCAAAATAATGTTAATTAATTGAACCAATTTTTACAATAAGGTATTGGATATGCTACAAGGGTATCTGTCGAGATTTAATAATTTCATAATTATAAGACGAGATTATGGTGGAAAATGGAAAACATGTGGTGCAAAGGAAACAACGATAAAAACAGAGGAAAGCAATTAAGAGGACCAATATACTTTTAGGAGTATTCAGGGGCAGTAACTGACTAATGTTTCTCATTAAGAGTAGGAGTGTGGTCTCGTGATCAACGACCGTCTACAACAATTCAAGTGTTAATCAACACAAATATTGCTATAACGTGACCAAACATCACGGTACGCTGCCATATTGTGTATAAAACAATAACCAAGGTTCATTCTAGGTCAGAATTGTTGGGAGAAGTGAGAAAGCGCGTGATCGCTTCCTTAAATGGTGTTCTTTAATATACTTCTGCAAAATAGCGTTAAAATGCACAGTACAACCATTAAATACAACATTTGAATAGAAGGAGTGCTTTATAATGGGCCAGTGTATCTTACTAGACAAAATTTTGTTTGAAAATCGTAAAAACCAAAAAATATTTTTTAGGGAGGGCGAAGTCAGGGTCCCTAGGGCGACAATTTCGCCCACATCGCCCTTTAGAATGATCCCTGAATAACCCAGAAACCCATGACGTCATACAAAATATGTGAATAGTTCAAGAATACACGCATTAAGGTGTCCAAGCAGCGTAACCTAAAAACTACTGTAAAACCTGTGTTAGTGGCCACCTTCATTAGGAAGCCAACCTGTACATTAAACAGCCAGTTTCCAGATTCCCAATTTGCTGTTTTATTATATATTTTACCTCTGGTAAGTAGCCACCTGTGCTAAGCGGCCACTTTATGCTATTCCCTTGGCTGGCTGCCTAAGACAGATTTGACTCTACGGTCAAACATGTGTTAGGGATCATCTCTATTAAGCATCCACTGTGTGTGTTTCCCTTGGCTGGCTGCTTAAGACAAGTTTGTCTATACAATGATTTCAAGCATTTATCAATGCAGATCGGATTCGCATTGCATATGCAAGCGTTGAAGGAACGTGTTGTCACACTGTTTATAGCTACAGCATGTACTCTACTTCCGGTATCCGGTTTCCGGTATATCCGGTTTCTTTTCATACTCAGTGCAGCTTAATGAGATGCATTTATCAGTTACCTCCCCTAAATACTCTACGAGGAGGGTATGTATTTTCATTTGGTTCCCTCTGTTTTCATCATTGTTTCCTTTGCACCACATGCTATCAATGTTCACTCTGGTTTTCTCATCTTATTATTATTGAATTATTACACCTCGACATATATCCATTAGTAGATCGGTATCCAATGGATGTTTTACTGTAAAAAAGTTGCTATTATTTAATTAACATGCTTTTGATAAAATCACATTTATAATACAGCAACATCTGGTTAGGGAACAACAGTAAAAGCAAAGGATTCCAATTAAAACAGACCACTATACATTTCGGGATAAATCAGACTTTGTCGGTCAAGGGAGGTAATAGAAAAGACAGTAATATCACTCATATTAGTATGACGTGCAGTTGTTCTATCAGTGTACTGTTACAGTATATCACCTTGAATGCTGTACATATTAGTAATATGCAATAATAGGATATAAGCCGAAAACTATCCAATATGTAAAATATTGGATTGTGTGAGGCGCGTTGTTCAAAATATTGCATCCGTTTGAGGATAATATCTTACTTAATACACACACTTACACATCAAGATCTTATTAATTAAAATTGTTAATTTCGTATATTTCCGCATAGGATTTAATATAATACGCCTGAAAAACAAAGTATGACATCACGACAGAGTTTTAAACGAGGATAAAATCCAACTCAGCGTATTAATCTAGATCTTTTTTTATCGTACGTCATTACCTTTCGACATTCTATGTGACAGCTCACGTGTGTGCCACCTAAGTTAATTGACCTAACTATCTTAGAACAAAGGCAAAACGATCATATCTCCAAAGGCATTCTTTTATTTTTTGTTTTCTGATCGGGCGATTGTTGAATTGTTTCATTTTCCCTGCTGCCTCTCAAGTCATTTTGTCCCGCCAAATACATTTTCTTTTCAACTTATACAAAGAGTATAAAAATTATGATAAGATATTAGAAACAAATCGTTGACCTGCATTCGTCAATACAGGTGCTTAGAAAGAATACGGGTTTTTTCCCCTTTAAAACTTTATTTTATCGCCACTACCGGTCCTCATACGCCTCCTGAAGAGAATAGTCATTTTAGATTGTTGGAGGATAGTATAATGATACAGACAGAGACCCATTCCAGAGTCTCCTCTGGTTCTTTTACGTGCACGGTGTAAAGCACCGACACGAGACATCGGTTTAACGTCCCACCTGAAAGACTGCTACTTTTATTAGTTTCAGCCGTGGGATGGAGCAGGCCATTTCGAAATAAGCCTATGCAATTGGCGATCAAGACAAATCAACTAAATGGACCAAAACGCCATTCAAAATCTGGAGAATGGCAGTGAACGCGTATTTATTTCATTACGAAAGCTTTACAATGACTATGTGCTGGCCAAAGTTGAGATCTGCTAGTGGGGTGGAAAAACGTTAGTATTATTACAATTGATGACGTCATGAAATACAGACGTCATTTACACGTGACAAAACGGAACATAGAGTAAATTCGGAATACATTTTTAGATACGTAGCACATTCAATATATTAAATGTCAAATAGTTTTGGTTGGTTTTAAAACACCAATGATGTATCGTGACACAGCATATGTTTATAGTATATTATATGGACAATCAAATACGTTAACATGCGCACCAATACAGTAAACCATACAGCTAGTAACAAAAAGAATATCACATAACCATGGTTTAATGAGTATACATACGCAACTAACGTAAATAATTTGGTGTAAATGAACTTACAAATTGAAAATAACTGGCAGATACGCCACGGGTGAGCAAAATAAAAAAGGGTCCTCCATTACAAGAATTCGGCGAGCTTCTCAAATGTTAGCACAATTCAACCGCTGAACGCCGAAACACACATATGTATCGTCTTTGCTCAAACTAGTAGATCTCTCATAGCACTGCACTAGTCACGTCGAGTTTTGAAAATTCTGCAACAAATAAAAAAAGTACGTAGTTAGTAAGAGAATCTATGAATAGTATTAAGTGTTTGTTTATTATAGTGTCACCCCTATTAACCCTTTCCTTCATAGAGATTTATATTAATATACTATACTTTCTCTATTCAAATGACTGCCCATTTAGCTATCATGCAGTGGATAAGTAGTCGCCATATACATGTATATCCCACCTCCATAGATATTACTGGGACTACATAGAGATTTATGCTAATATACTATTATATCTCCATACAAACGACAGCCATTTAGCTATCATGCAGTGGATAAGTAGTCGCCATATCTATCCCACCTCCATAGATATTATTGGGACTACATAGAGATTTAGGTTAATATACTATTATATCTCAATACAAACGACAGCCATTTAGCTATCATGCAGTGAATAAGTAGTCGCCATATCTATCCCACCTCCATATATATTACTGGAACTACATGAGATTCTGGCCTTTATTATGAACATTGGTTTGGCTACTACATTGTCAATGTATGTCATATTGACAATGACGTCATTAGGAGCTTCTATGAGAGAAAGGGTTAAGGGGCGGTCGAGTCTTGAACATTCTGTAACAAATAAATAAGTACGTAGTTAGTAAGATAATCTATAAATAGTGTATAATCGATAACTAGTATAAAGTGTTTGTTTATTATAGTCACGGTGACTGTCACCCCTATTAAGGGCCAGCCATTTCTGACTTGAGACACCTCTTTTTTATGAACATCAGTACTTCCCGAATCCGTTGCGTGTATGCCAGGCGCCAGGCTGGTAGGCAATCGGTAACCATTATTTAACTAGCTGGTGGCTCACAAACCGGCCATTTCAGAACGAACCCATGACGAGGTTCGAATCTTCTACCCACAGCTCCGTAGGCGGACGCCTTAACCACTAGGCCACGGAGACGGAATATACCAGCGTGTGCGGCGTCCCTGGTCCAGCTGTAGAGCGTCGGATTTGGAATCGAAGGGTCCCCAGTTTCGATACTCGAGCAGGGCACGCATATGGTGTCATTGAGTAAGGTACATTCACACATTGGTTAACATAACACATTACTATGCAACACATTATCGCTAACTAAGCATCTTATTGCTCGCTCACATGGTTCGCCGGCGCGAGGGTAAATACATCATATAACCGCCACAGGTCGCGCAGGAAATCATCATATAATCCGCCACGTCGCCGGAGAAGCTCATCATATCATACGCCGCTCAATGTTCGCCGGCGAGGGTAAAACCAATCATAAAATCCGCTCATCGCACGAGGTAATAAGCTCAATCATTATCAGTACGCTCGCTCACATGGTTCGCCGGCGACGAGGGTAAATAAGCTCAATCATAATAAGTATGCTCGCTCACATGGTTCGCCGGCGGCGAGGGTAAATAAGCTCAATCATTATCAGTACGCTCAAACATTTATTTTGTAATAAAGTGTGTCTATTTCATCTGCAAAACAACCACATCATTAGAATGAGCAGGGATAACTCTAGCTTGGGTGCCAGTCTATCGATTTTTCACGTTTTAACTTATGGCAAAATGACTCAATACGGCCCAATTAATGGTATCGGTGTTAAAATATATTTATTTGACTCCAGGCAAAATATATCGACGCCTGTTCCGAGGCTAGGATAACTCTATAAATGGCCCAACATTGTTATTTATTTTATTACGTTTATTTATCGTCGCTACCGGTTGCCCATATGAGCGACGCCTCCTGACGATATTAGTCATTTTAGATTTTGAAGGATAGTGCAATGATACAGAGAGAGACCCATTCCAGAGTCTCCTCTGGTTCTTTTACGTGCACGGTGTAAAGCACCGTCACGAGACCTCGGTTTAACGTCCCATCTGAAAGACTGTTAATTATATGAGGGGTAAGATGGCCCAACATTGAGCAGGTTATCTTAATGAATAAAAGGTTATGAAGGAATAAAGCTCTATAACGTCGTGATTGGCTAAAGAAAATTGGCTACAAAAAATAAAAGCCAGGGCGGGCTTTGGGTCACACCTAAAGTGTACGTCCAGCTATTGTTGGTGGATGGTGACTCTGGATGCCCATCCGAACAGCATATCAGGCACGGACGGGCACCCGGTTAGAACCACCGACCTTCCGTAAGCCAGCTGGATAGCTTCCGATGTTCTTATTGCATTTGGCTTAGAACACTAACATGACCTGACTACTGTTGTTACAGTGCCATGCTGGTGGACGTCGTGGTAGCGTGGTGCTTCAAGTGTGCAACGCCCGTAGCCGTTAGGATTGTATCTTAAATTGCACTTAAATTCCACTTTACCTTTTATCTGTCCCACATGGCGATGGATTCCATCAGGAATGGGGTCTCCAGGAGGATTAATCTAATATTATAAATACTTGTTTCGCTATTAAGCTAAAGTAAAATGTGTATACACTATGTGACTATTCCGATACGTTATGCAGCGTGTGTTCCCTGTAAATAAGGCATAACCTGCTTAGGAATCTACACCACAGACGGATATGTAGTCCAGTGGTTAACACGTTGGACTGGTAATCCGCGGATCACAGGTTCGATCTTCCGTCTGACACTAATAAAATTAACAGTCTTTCAGATGGGACATTAAACCGAGGTCTCGTGTCGGTGCTGTACACCCTGCACGTAAAAGAACAAGAAGAGATTCTATCTTCCAATCTAAAATGACTAATTTCTTCAGGAGACGTCGGTGTCGGTCATATTGGCAACCGGTAGCGACGATAAATAAACGTAAAACACACAATGATGCACACTGCACTTTACAGTTCCATTTACCCGTAAAAATGGCGGCAAATTATACAGTTTTATCAACATTGAAGTGGCTCGCTTTCGATTCAAGCACGTCACGTGCTAATAGGCCTATTAATAGGATTAATGGTAACCAATAATTACACGGAATACACCCCATATTTCCCCAGGCATTGATATGATCAGAAATTCAATACGGCTCAATTAATGCCCTCTGTATTAAAAACATATTTATATGACTGACCAGGCAAACTATATCAGGCAAAGTTGTTTACCGCACTAATTGGAAGCATTGTACAGCTGTTCTGCTTCGATTCATAGTCCGTTCTATGCGTCTCTCGATTTATTTCCCGCGAGACCCTGACAAAGTGGAACAGTTTATAGTGTTGTCCTGTATATTAGACGTGTGATTTATGAAGTAAGAGCCAATTTACTCCCGGCTTGTACACCCATATAATGGTAATAATGTGTTTGGCTTGGGGCTTAAACTCACAGCAACAGCGACTCCCCTGACCTGGATCAAATTTAGTAATGATTTCTACAAGCCACTTTTGACAGTTTTCTACTCACTCGCCAATTCTGGCATGTTGAAGAAATATTTACTAGCCATTTCTAAAATCAACTCGAATTTTTGCGAGTATGCGAGCTTAATATTGATCACTGTCAGGTTAGTCTAGTGGTGGAGGAAGACCACGGGCGCCCCTCCGAGCAGTACTTCATAGGGCACGGACGGGCACTTCAAGCCAGCCATGGGTAGCTCTTCCTCACTTGAAATAATTCGATACCCCCATGTGGCATTGGAACTTGCAGCAGTGAGTCACAAATAATGTGCAGTAAGCTTTTTTGTTGTTTTTGTTAAAACGTTATTTATTTTACAACGATTGCTAAGCAAGTTCTAACAACTTATATTAATCATTCTCGTTGGCGCGGATCAAAGCGTATATGTGGTCAGTCTTGTGGGAGGAAACCGGAGTGCCCGGAGAAAACCCACCTGTCCGATCTGGCGACCACCGTACCATCTCACATACTTCCCGGTCCGAGGATCGAACCCGGGTTGCATTGATGAGAAGCGAGCGCGCTAACGACTGCGCTAATCACACAGTAAGCTACCGTAACCACTCGGCCATGGAAGCCGATGTATGTGTTATGATTGTGTAGCTATTGGTGTATGTTATTCAACAGGTCAAACCTGTGTTAGTGGTCACCTCTATTAAGCAGCCAACCTGCATTTAACAGCCATTTCCCAGATTCCCAATATGTTGTTTTATTATATAAAGTTTACCTCTATTAAGCAGCCACCCTGTATTAAGCAGCCATATTTCAGATTCCCAATATGTTGTTTTATTATACACTTTACCTCTATTAAGCAGCCAGCCTGTATTAAGCAGCCAGTTTCCAGATTCCCAATATGTTGTTTTATTATACATTTTACCTCTATTAAGCAGTCACGTGTGCTAAGCAGCCACTTCCCGAGATTCCAATGGCTGGCTGCTTAAGACAGGTTTGACTATATATCAATTAGTAGTTATCTTACCATCAAAGTCAATGTACCCATCTCCATTTAAATCTGCTTCTGAAAACATGGCTTTTAGGTCTGCCTCAGATAAGTTTTCACCAAGTCTTCTCATAACATATTTAAGTTCATGCTTGTCTATTTTCCCATTTCCGTCCATATCAAACACCTTAAAGGCTTCTCGTTTTTTGGTCTCGATAGAATTCGGATCAGTTTCGGAGTCATCGTTGAAGCGACGCATCATGGTTAAAAACTCGTCAAATTCCACGTACCCGTTTTCTGAAAAATAAATGAGAGAAGGTTGTATATACGTAAATAGGCAGAATACGTGGACGAGACTATAGTTCCTCCCACAAGTCACGTGATCAGAATTTTCTAGACACCGATAATCGCGACAAATTATCGAGACTGTTTGATAACGTTTAGGTTGTATATACGTACATAGGCAGAAGTGCATCCGCGGTCGAATGTAGTCCCAATAACTAATATAGTTAATTTTTCGTTTTGGTAAAAATGCATTTTCATGACAGGCAGTATATAGTTTGTGTTTTTTGAGAAATTATGTGACTTGAGAAGACTTCAGACTAGTTGAGGACTTATTGTGTAGAAAAGATTTGGTATAAGAATCCAGGCCATTGCAAACTGAAGGTTGGTATACTGTATTATTTGGCGGAGGAATACAGTGTGTAAACATAGTGGCGTTATTCACAGGCGAGCACTGGTTATTTGAAACTTAAAATTTGAAATATTCTTGGTATGTTTCAGGCTGATTTGAATACCTCTTCACAGTGGATGTGGTATCAGAAGAAATGAAAGATTGGAAATATAAATGAACAGAATGTATGTCTTTACTTTTTACTATGTATTTAATAGGCAATTTATTTGTTGTTTTACAACCAGAAGCATTTAATCCTAGCCTGGGTTCCATTCTGTCGACTTTTTAACGTCTGGCAAAATGACACTCAGAAGCTCAATACGGCCCAATTAATAGTCTCGGTGTTAAAATATATTTATTTGACTGACCAGGAAAAATATATCGACGCCTGTTCCCAGGCTAGTTTAATCCATGCGTTTTACGTTTATTTATCGTCGCTACCGATTGCCCATATGAGCGACGCCTCCTGAAGAGATTAGTCATTTTATATTTTGGCGATATTCATGTGACCTAGATGTTGTAACCAGACTAAAATCGTGCTATTCTGTTCGACCCGAGATAATATGTTGTGTCTCATTTTACACTCTATAGTGTGTGTAACATCTGCGGCGACACTCACTCACTCACTCACTCACTCACTCACTCACTCACTCACTCACTCACTCACTCACTCACTCACTCACTCACTCACTCACTCACTCACTCACTCACTCACTCACTCACTCACTCACTCACTCACTCACTCACTCACTCACTCACTCACTCACTCACTCACTCACTCACTCACTCACTCACTCACGCCTCCTGAAGATATTAGTCAGTTTAGATTTTTGGAGGATAGTGCAATGATACAGACAGAGACCCCATTCCAGAGTCTCCTCTGGTTCTTTTACGTGCACGGTGTAAATCACAGACACGAGACCTCGGTTTAAAGTCCCAATTTAAAGATTGTTAATTATTATTTTATTACGGTCAGACAGGGGATCGAACCTGCACCAGCATTTAATAGAACTATGATATACAAATAGTTACTATGGCATAGCATGCGTGCTTGTATCTGGCAAAAGTATAAATTTGCATATAAATCAGTTTTATTTTTCCAACTGAATATAAAAAAACACATAGAGACTTTAAAAGTCATTAAATACAATGTAATGGAAGTCGTGATAGCACAGTGATAGCACGTTCGCTTCAGGTGTGAACGGCCTGGAGTTCGAGCCCCGCTGGGGTGGTTACGACGTTGCCCTTAAATTCCACATCTTCTCTCTCCATCAGGAATTATGTCTCTAAAGTTTTAAGAACTTGTTTCGCAATCGAGCTCCAAAAAAATTGCATTATCTAAGCAACATACCAGGATCGGCTAAGAAGTATGTCTTATTTATCATCACAAACCAACATTAAATTAAAACAGCAACAAAGTATTCATGTTCTACCGTCGTAATGCGACTCGTGATAGCGCAGTGGATGCGCGTTCGCTTCAGGTGCGAAAGGTCCGGAGTTCGAGCCCCGCTGGAGCCGTTACGATTGTGCCCTTAGGCAAGGCATTTAAATTCCACGTTGCCTCTTCTCTCTCCCTCGTGGCGATGGATTCCATCAGGAATGAGGTCTCGAGAGTGATTAATATAAGTTATAAGAACTTGTTTCGCAATCGAGCTAAAATAAATTTGTATAAACTAAGTAATGGGACTCGTGGAAAGAACACATAATCTGTGTCGATTTCAAGAACAATCTTGAGTTTCACCTTAAAGGGAAGTAATCCAATACGTTGCCGGACTGGGATTGTTTTTGTGTGTGTGGTTTAACGTTACACAATCAGCTTAGGTCATATGGCGACTTTCCAACTATTATTGGTAGCGGATTACCCCGGATGTCACACCGAGGGGTTCGATCCCCCGTCTGACCATAATAAAATTAACAGTCTTTCAGATGGGACGTTAAACTGAGGTCTAGTGTCGGTGCTTTACACCGTGCACGTAACAGAACCAGAGGAGACTCTGTAATGGGGCTCTTTCTGTATCATTGCACTATCCTCCAAAATCTAAAATGACCAATCTCTTCAGGAGGCGTCGCTCATATGGGTAACCGGTAGCGACGATAAATAAACGTAAAAACACATAAAACGTTTAGATATGGGCTGAAATCCCAAAGGCAAATCTCCGCAGGATATAACGTTATCATACCATTGGTATCGGCATTTTTGATCATATCATCTACTTCCTTTGGCGAATGTTCGAGTCCTAACGTCCGTAGCACACACCCTAATTCCTCGCTAGAGATTTTCCCATCGTGATTTTTGTCAAACATTTCAAACGTCTTTTTTAAATCTGCAATTAAACACACACAGAGATATTTATCGACATTGTATGACAAACATACGGGTGAAAAAAACATGTATATTAAATAAGCATTAAATGAACGAATCTGTATATATTGTAATTATAGAATGACAGAAAGTGAGCATCATTTTCTTCTTATTTGCCCTAAATTTAGAGATTTAAGGAAAACATATCTGAAACGCTACTATTACACTTGGTCTACCGAACAAACGTTTGTTACCTTACTTACAGGGACAAAGCGGAAAAGTGGTCCAAACCTATCCAAATTTATATATTACGCAAATTTAGCAAGAAATTGACAATTTTGGACACCACAACCATCTATCTATATCTTCTGAAACTGTATCCGTGCCTTTCCATTGTACTTTTGTTTATGTATTGTTTGCTATGAATATGTTTATCATATTTAATGCAATAAATATATTGAATTGAATTGAATACTTATCTCACGTCCATACGACTGGGCGTCAGATGAACATTAAATTAAAATACGTCATACCCGCATAAAGATTGGACGTCAATTAAATCCTGACATAATTACATCATTTCCACATATGGACGTCAAACAAACATCATTAAATACATAATTACACGGCGCCTTCCTAAATGACTGGAGTCGATATTAAACCTTATGATAATGACGCCATACCCAGAGAAATTGATGGGCGACAAAGAAGATAATTATTAATTAATTAAGTCATACCCGCACAAATGACTGGACGTGACAACTACTTTAGAATAATTACCCTGTGCTGTCAAAAATGACTTGGAGTCAATTATGTGTGTTTGTTTTGGGGGGTTAAACATCGCTCAAACAAACTTAGGTCATATGGCAACTCTCCAGCTAGAATTGGTTGAGGACGACCCCGGAAGTAGTAGTTCAGGAACAGACTTCACGCGGATAGAACCGCCGATCCTACTGCAAGCCGCTGTATAGCTTCCTCATTTGAAAGAATTAGACACCCTGAGTCAATTAAGCGTTAAAATAATGTCATCATACCCAGACAACAGCGGTTAACCAGTACTTGGTGCACCAACCTCCGTAATAAACTGTCAATGTTATCATATAGACAGACATGGCTTGAACGGGGGCTCGAACTAGTGGCCATCAGAGATGATATGCTACAGTGCCATACAATTCAACGACCTTAACCATCGACCACGGAGACGGTCTATATTGGTAATGTGAGTGTGTGTGTGTGTGTGTTACGTTTATTTATCGTCGCTACCGCCTGCCCATATGAGCGACGCCTCTTGAAGATATTAGTCATTTTAGATTTTTGGAGGATAGTGCAATGATACAGATAGAGACCCATTCCAGAATCTCCTCTGGTTCTTGTGCATGGTGTAAATCACCGACACAAGACCTCGGTTTAACGTCCCATCTGAAAGACTGTTACTTTTATTAGGGGCAGACGGGGGATCGAACCTGCGATCCCTGGATTACCAGTCCAGCGTGTTACCACTGGACTACAGATGTATGTGATTGTGATTGATATATACATCTATATATAGAGAAATACAATATTATCCAATCAACAAAAAGTAGATATGCTAACCTTAAAGCGACACTACATCAGTGAATACAGAATGTATTTTTCTATTATATGGTATAATTTTTTCCAAATAATTTTTATTTGCTACACAAACTGATGAGTATTTCAACTAATAAACAAACGTCGTATACGCGGTTTGTTGACATAACAAAATAATGTAAATAGTGGGTAATATAACTCATGTTATTTTACCCTCCTAAGCCAACTACTGGAGTTTTTAGGAAATCGTTCTTATATTCAGGGTTACACTTGTGGAATTCCCTCCCTTATCACATCTGTGCTGTTTTGATGTGATAAGGGAGGGAATTCCACATGCTGTTCCACACGTCAAAGCTTTATATATCAGGTGGTGCAAAGAACAGACCAATAACCTAATAAACTGATAATATACAATTATATATGAATATAAGTATTAGTTCTTGCAGCTTATATCTTATTTCCTATGAAAGTTTTACTGTTTACTGTTTACATGTTTCATTATGCTATTTGATGGTTTAATTTGTTGAGGGTCTCACGCTTAATTGTTTAAATGACTTTTCTCGTTAAATAAAGTCTTTATTATTATTATTATTATTATTATTATTGTAATACTGTGCAAGACTTTCTCATATATATAATCATTCACGTGAACAATAAGTCAATATGAGAAAGTATATATATACACTTAGAGCCACTTGTAACCCGACACGTATACTTCGGTATCATTTGATTATTTGTTAAAGAATTTTGTTCACATTTGGACCATGAATAAATCAACATATCACATGCACATGCACATACGAGACATTTCTTTTTAATTCATCAACAATAAGGTACAAAACTTACCAAATAACAAACATCACTCTAAAATCAAAATTCACAAAAATGATGACACAGCGTGTCACAACAATGTGAAAAGTCACCGACGAATCAAAATACAATCTGCATGCGCAAGAAACTAATATCTAGTGTGTCACCCAATGGCTCTTACGGCGTGTAACACATCTCTGTCTCACAGGTGAGTGATTTCATCATGTTTGTACAGCTAATGTAGCCAGCCGAATAGCATAATCTATAATTTCAAATTAATATCTTGACCCATGCTCAAGCAAATCCAATTGGAAAAGTGTCGGGTCTCGCGTTGTGTTATTTTGTGATTTTTGATACTACAATGTTGTGTGTTATTTGCTAAGTTTTATACCTTTTTATTTATCAATTAAAAATAAATGTCTTGCATGTATGTATGCTGTGTTGATTTATACACAGTTCAAGTTAGAAAGAAATACTTTCACAAATAATCCAATTATACCGCATTATATAAGTGTCGTGTTAGAAGTGGCCCTAAGTGTGTATATATATATATATGTTGTACAATGATGAACTTTTTTAACTTCAAATTGTTAAATACAATATCTTCTTCTTCTTCATTAGAAGCTGCGACAATAATTTCGAACAGAAATAAGACTCTAACTAACCGTGATCATTAAGTCCATTCGGAACCCTTTGGTTATCATTTGACTTCGCCATGTCGATTTCCGTTATCGGAACGCCGCTTGAACCCGGCTGTGAACCGTCCACGCTTTGGGAATCGAGTGACTTGGAATGTTTCTTTTTCGAGCTGGGACTGAGTCGTAAGAATTTTTTACACTTTGACGACTGAAAATATAAAATGACAACACGCTAAAAATAAGTTAAAGTGAATGATCGAATTATACATGTACCATGAACATAGGCAGCTATGCAATATACAACACATAGCATAAAACTAAACTGATTGAACTAAATGACTGAGTTTCTTTCCTTGAATCCAATGATCGCAGGTTCGATCCTCCGACTGACCCTATTAAAATTAGTAGTCTTTCTCATGTCAGTGGTTTGCACCATGCACGTAAAAGAACAAGAGGAGACTCTAGAACGGGTCTCTATCTGTATCATTGCACTATCCTCCAAAAATCTAAAATGACTAATCTCTTCAAGGGGGCGTCGCTCATATGGGCAACCGGTAGTGGCGATAAATAAACGTAATACGCACGTATTTATCGTCGCTACCGGTTGACCATACGCACGCACGCAGGAACGCACGCACGCACACACACATTAAGTGTCTACACATTTATCTTAGCTTCATTGCGAAACAAGTTCTTACAACTTATATTAATCACTCTCGAGACCTCATTCCTGATGGAATCCATCGCCACGAGGGAGAGAGAAGAGACATTGTGGAATTTAAATGTCTTGCCTAAAGGCACAATCGTAACATCTCGAGTGGGGCTCGAACTCGGGGCATTTCGCACCTGAAGCAAACGCATCCACTGCGCTACCAGGACTTCCACATTAAGTTCAATACACTATGATGTCCTTCAACTTAGCATCCACGGATATAAAAAAAAAGCTTAAAAGTTTAATTAAAGTCAATATCCTGTTTTCTGTGAGCATTCTTCGCCGAGATATTCTAAGAAACGGATAATTAGAAATGGGGATTACGGTGTCGTTTTCAGTAATAAATTTTGATGATATTTCCACAAGTGAACATCAGTTTGATGAACTCACTTTTTCACGTTATTCAATAATAAGACGACCTATTTGAGTCCCAAATAACAGCAGAATTCCATTAGCAAGACCAGTTTCTGCCAAATTCGCAAGTACATGTATAATATCACATGTTAATAACCAACAAAAACCATAACATACGTAAATAGGCAGACATGCATCCGAATGTAGTCCCAGTAAAACTAATATAGTTCATTTTTCTTTTTGGTAAAAATGCATTTTCATGACAGGCAGTTTAGTGTTTGTGTTTTTTGAGAAATTATGTAACTTGAGAAGACTTCAGACTAGTTGATATGTAGAAAAAATGTGGTATAAGAATTCAGGTCATTGCAAACTGAAGGTTGGTATACGGTATTATTTGGCGGAGGAATATAGTATGTAAACACAGTGACGTTATTCACAGGTGAGTACTGGCTATGTGAAACATTACATTTGGGATATATTTGCTGTTTTACAGTTTGATTTGATATACATCTTCACAGTGGATATCAGAAGAAATGAAATATTGGAAATATTATCTTACTAAAGACACACACTTATATAAGTCCTGCATGTGGTCTTATTATATGGGTTTTACTGTATTAAATAAAACCGTTAAATGGTCCTGGGGCAAGGATACTGCTAAGTACATACATATAGATCACGATTGAAGAACCCGACAGAAGATACCTATTGACAATACATGTATATTGATGTTAAATAACCCCAGGTGATGTGTGTTTTACGTTTATTTATCGTCGCTACCAGTTGCCCTATGAGAGACGCCTCCTGAAGAGATTAGTCATTTTAGATTTTTGGAGGATAAAACAGCTATACATTTCGGGATAAATCGGACTTCATCTGCCAAGTAGTAGTTTTTATTTCATCAAATACAAACAAACATTATAACATTATGAAGTAGGTCAAAAATGGCCCATGATCAAATATGGTATAATAGTACAGTGTATTTCGGCGGTGGTCTTAATAGTTGAACACGTACAACTTAATAATAATACTACTGTGTACGCTGGAACTTTTAAACCTGGAAATATATTACATAGTTCAAGAATACGTAAATTGAGAAATATTTACGTATAACTAAGAATGCGAATACTGAACCAAGACAAATTCACACCAGTAAATTCATGCTACACTGGAAACAGATAGTTTGTTAATAGTATCCTATTGTATACCCTATGATACAGTCGTAGTACGTTGATCACATGCACAGTCCATGTCATCCACAAATATATAATACTCAACTATGGAATTCCATAAATAAATAATTGATTCATACGATATTAACTGTAGCCTTTTATTTGACTTATGTCATGTGACAGGAGAATGTTACCAGGAAAACAATAAAATAAATATGTGTATCTTCAAAAGCGACACTTCTCTGTGTGTGTTTTACATTTATTTATCGACCAATTCCAGAATCTCCTCTGGTTCTTTTACGTACACGATGTAAAGCACCGACACGAGACCTTAGTTTAACGTCCCATCTGAAAGACTGTTAATTTTATTAGGGTCAGACGGGGGATCGAACCTGCGATACCTGGATTACCAGTCCAGCGTGTTACCACTGGACTACAGATCTGTCTGACACTTCTCTTTAACTCAAATCCTTTAAATAGCTAGTACAATGTTTGTTTGAGCTTTACGCCTTCATCAGCACCAGTTTGGGCTATATCGCTGGTGGGCAGTTTACCTAACAACACCATTCCTGGGCAGGCTCCAGCTGTAAACCAGTACATGGTGCACCAACATCCGTAAGAACCTACCAGCTTTTTAATATAAATGAGATATTGCATTATAAAAATATACTCACACGAAAAAGAAAGTGTGCACTTGGTTAGAGGGAAACTTTCATACTTATATTCACACGTAAAACAATGTTCTGATAATTATCAAATTTCAATTAAAAGTAAAGCATCGTGTAGCCAATACATCTTTGCACATTTTTATGCCAAATATGCCTATATTTTGCTTCTATAGATCTATATAAGTATACAATTCTCCCTCTAACCAAGCCAATTGCACGCTTTCTTTTTCGTGTGAGTATATAAATAGTGCAATGAGACAGGTAGAAACCTATTCGAGAGTCTCATCTGGGTCGTGCACGTGCAAAATGTAAAGCTCCTATACGACACTATTTCTGAAATACTGTTATTTAGAAGTTTAATCTTTATTTATTTTACAAAGCAAGTTCTAACAACTTATATTAATCACTCTCGTTGGCGCGGGTGAAAGCGTAAATGTGGTCATTCGTGTGGGAGGAAACCGGAGTACCCGGAGAAAACCCACCTGTCCGATCTGGCGACCACTGTACCATCTCACACACTTCCCGGTTCGAGGATCGAACCCGGGTTGCATTAGTGAGAAGCGAGCGCGCTAACCACTGCGCTAATCGAACAGCATGTTATTATTATTAGTTACAGATGGGTGTTGAACCTGCGATCCCTGGATTCACTGGATTACTGATCCCTCTGTCGTCACGTGGTCTTGTTTTAAATTGCTTTATATAACAGTTATGTTATATTTCGGGTTTTACGCCTGCATCAGCACCATTTCGGGCTATATCGCCGGCGGGCAGTTTACTTAACAACACCTTTCCTGGGCAGGCTCCAGCGGTTAACCAGTGCTTGGGTGCACTAACCTCCGTAAGAAACTACCATTTATATAACAGTATATAGAAATAAATTAAAATAAAGTCCAACTCGCCTGCATCTCCAGCGAACAGTGAAAGTCAACGACTGTGCCTTTCATATAGTTGAACCTAAGTTAAAATCTGATGTGTAATATATAAATTATCTAGAATCAGTACACTTCTAAAACCTGTATGCCGACTAAATAACTGGTTGACTTCCTTTTATATATATAGAATGTTCATTTCGCAACAAATAAGTCCTTTAGATCGTTCTTTCTGTCATTTTGCAATTTTATTTTTTCATATAAATTTATTTTTAGCTCGATTGTGAAACACGTTTATTTACATCATTTGGGTAATACCTCTCGTGACGTCATGGATGGAATCGATCGCCATGAGGGAGAGAGAACCAGATATATATATTGCTGTGTGTGTTTTACGCTTATTTATCGTCGCTACCGGTTGCCCATATTAGCGACGCCTCCTGAAGAAATTGGTCATTTTAGATTTTTGGAGGATAGTGCAATGATACAGACAGAGACCCATTCCAGCGTCTCCTCTGGGTTTTTTACGTGCACGGTGCACAGCACCGAAACGAGATCTCGGTGTAAAGTCCCAATCTGAAAGACTGTTAATTTTATTAGGGTCTGACGAGGGATCGCACCTGCGATCCCTGGATTCCAAGTCCAGCGTGTACCACTGGACTATATATCCGTCTCATCGTGGTATATCTAGCTATATCTTTAAAACACTGTCGTGACGTCATACATTTGTACTTGCAGTCCATTATTATTAATATGGGACTGCTGTCAAAAGGCCAGAGTATTATATTAAATTCAACGCGAAAATGTACGAAATTTACGATTTTAATTAGTAGGATCTTGTTATAGAAGTTTGTGTCTTAGTTAAGATATAAGCCTCAAATGGATCCAATATGTAAAATATCGGTACTGTCTTCGGCGCTACGGACCTCACACAGTCCAATATTTTACATATTGGATCGTTTTCGACTTATACATATATGCAGATGAAATATAATACACCACAATTGAAAACTACGTTCATTTCGAAACATACAAGTCGTATACTGATGTCGTTATTTCGTTCATTTTGCAATTTAAATGTAGACTCAATGTATGCGATGTATGATATTTTTAATTTGATCTTCAAACATTTACCTCTACATTTAGAAATAGTATTGACTTATGAACTATGCCATACAATTAATATGTGACATTTGAAACATGTCGAAATTCTCTATATAAAATCAACAATCGCTCTCGTGTATTTTTAACAGATATATCTGTAGTCCAGTGGTAACACGCTGGACTGGCAATCCAGGGATCATAGATTCGATCCCCCGTCTGACCCTAATATAATTAACCGTCTGCCAGATGGGATTTAAATCGAGGTCTCGTGTCGGTGTTGTACACCGTGTACGTAAAAGAACCAGAGGAGATTATGGAATGGGTCTCTGTCTGTATCATGCACTATCCTCCAACAATCTAAAATGACTAATCTCTTCAGGAGGCGTCGCTCATATGGGCAACCGGTAGCGACGATAAATAAACGTAAAACACAGACAATATGCACGTGTCAGTGCGTATTATTGGCAACGTAATATATAAATATTGTTGAATTTGTAATGTTATATGCGTACAAAATGACAAAGTGCAGGAACACTACATGTTGCAAAGTTCCTATAGTGTTATGAGGTACATATACATGTAGGTAAACGTCGTGCTATTAACGCTCGCCCATATGGTTCGCCGGCGGCGAGTGTGAATAAGCTCAATCATCATCGCGCTATTATGACGGTAGCATAATTTTTAATACGTTATTTTATGGTCGCCCCATAATTGTAATTTTATTATTTAGAGGTTAGTACGAGGATTCTGCATACGCTCCAATAAGCACCCCTGGTTCTTGTACATGTATAGCACCGATACATAATACCGTATTCTTTATAATTCACCCCCAGGGGGTTTCAAACGTACGTAGTTGATGGGCAAGTGATTTGAAATCAACGACATTGACCAAACAAAAGCAATCGTTTTGAGGGTTGTTACTATGTTAGAATCGTATTAGAATGGTCAAATTTGTGATTGAAATGCAATGTCGCCGTAATGATTTTTCGGAAGTCGTGCTAGCGCAGATGTAGCGTGTTCGCTTCAGGTGCGAAAGACCCGGAGTTCGAGTCATGGCGGAGTCGTTATGATTGTGCCCTTAGGCAAGGCATTTAAATTCCACATTGCCGATTCTCTCTCCCTCGTGGCGATGGATTACATCAGGAATGAGGTGTCGATGGGCGTTTAATATCAGTTGTAAGAAATAAAAATAAATGTGTATATTAAGTTATAGACTAATGTATTGTAATGAATTTGATTTGTGAGTAGTTCTTAATGTTTACAGCAAACAGAAACTAACTTTAAAATTATACAAACCTGGTTGTGCGGTCGTGTATTGTAGTGAAATGAGACAGGACAGTTAAATGATTATAACTTGATAACAAATATTATTTTAGCCAGAATCATTGGACAGAACAGAACAGAACAGATGTTTATTTTAAGACTTGTACATGGTACATCGTCATAAACATACAAATATACAATTACATATTGGTAACGTAATATAATAGATTTTACATTCATATATTCACATAAATCGATTGACATGTAGTATTATAATAATGATGATTCAATTTACGGAATAGAGGATGAACATAATTAATTGTTAGCAGTTACAATAGTACTTCTTAGTACAATGGCTTCTTTTATATATTTTAATATATCGACTTTTTTGATCGAGGTTACCAGTTCAATAAATTTGAACATAGAGGGACGATACTGATGGTATCTTTTGATATATTTCTTTCTTATATCTTCAAAGCATGGACATATTAAAATGGGCGTTTAACATTAATAATTCAGATAAAGGTTCATAATAATAAATAGCAGACATATTTTAATTTTGAAATGTGAACTATAAAGATACAAACAATTAACAATATGTATCTATTATTTATTTATGATTATAACAGTTATACTAGGTAATTACATAATTATATATCAACACTATTTTTTAATTAGCAATTATGAACTGATTGCAAATTAGTCTGAGAACAACAATAATGATTAATGAAATTAACAATTTACTTATAACTAACTGTTGAAAACTAAGAAAAACAGGTCACTAACTGTAAGTCATTCTTTAACATAATCATAAATCTCTAAAATGGCAAATGCGCTAGTCAATATACGGTTCATAGAGAATAGCAGAGGAAGTCAGACTCTAGTTCTAAATGGTTACATGTACAGCCTGAAAACCAGAAAACGGGAGTGTCGCTACTGGAACTGTGTCAACAAAGCATGCAATGCTAAAATTAACACTAAGAATGAGCTTCCTACCAAAATCGCTGATGAACACAATCACCCAAGAGATGACAGCAGAATTGTTGCTGCGGACATCATGAGTGGTGTCCGAAAGCAGGTCCGAGGGTCAACACAGCCGGTGCCCTCCATCTATAACGATATGCTGGCAGACACAAGATCGATCGAATGGGACAATTCCACCCAAGAGGTTGTGGCTAATCTACCCACTTTCTACGAAGCCAAATCCAGTTTATATAGACAGCGGTCTAAGACTAGACCAGTTCTGCCAAAGACAAGGGCGGATGTCAACTTGGAAGGGAAGTGGATAGAGTCGCTTGCAGGGGAGCCATTCCTAATCGCCAATGACGGTGATGTGGCGCGAATGCTCATATTCGCCACCGTTGACAACCTGGCCCAGCTGTCTACAGCCGAGACCTGGTATATGGACGGTACCTTCTACGCTTCGCCGTCATATTTCTACCAGCTATACACCATCCACGCCATGATCGACGGGTATATGTGTCCCCTAGTGTATGGACTACTCCCAAATAAACAACAGACAATGTACACCAGATTCTTCACACTCATCCAGAATTTCGCCCGTGAACATAACATTCCTCTGTCCCCAGAAACGATAATGATGGACTTCGAAACAGCAGCGTGGCGTGCTGTCAGTATCGTGTTTGTTGGTGTTCAAGTCCGTGGTTGTTTCTTTCACTTCACACAGTGTATGTGGAGAAAAGTACAATATTGTGGTCTTGTAGCTGACTTCAAGGACAATGAAGAAGTGAAGAAACTTGTGCTACGTGCTTCGGTACTGCCACTTGTCCCCCTAGCCTCTGTCGAAGATGTGTGGTTCCAAACTCTGGAAGAATGTGACAATGACTCAGTGCCGGTGTCTAAGTTTAAGGACTATGTGACTGAGCAGTGGGTAGAGGGAGACCGCCGCTCCTGGAATCATTACGAGAATGATGGTCCACGCACTACCAATCATGTTGAGGGTTGGCACCATAAAATAAACAACCAACTACGACACTGCCATCCTAATATTTATACATTGATAGACCTGGTCCAGAAAGAGCAGGCTGCTAACGAGGCGAAGCTGTTTCAGCACGCCAACGGTGGAAAGCAGCGACCAAGGAAGCGGGTATACCGTGAGCGTGAGCAAATGCTCATCAGACTGAAGCACCAACTGCGAACTGGCGACATGGACATCATGACGTATGTTGATGCTGCTTCTCACTTAGTCAAATTAAAGTGAATATGTACAATAAAAATATTTCAAGATTTATATCTATTATGTGCTATGCATGTTCATGTGTTTGTCTTATCCATGTAAATATCTATGTTTTCGATTTAATGCTTATAACTCAAAATAAAGAATATCTATCTATATGAAACTTATATTTATGAACAACTTTCCCAAATTTAGAAACACAAATTTTCAGTACAGTATAGCAATTTTCGCCAATTATCACCTTTCAACTCTATTGTTACACCGAACAATACATTCCCCCAACACCTACCTCAATTTCCATAGGACTAATAAAAGGTTGGGAAAGTGGGAACACACCCTATATGTTGATATACGGTTGAGTGACCAGGACGGAAATCGGACTGCGAGGACTATATTAAATTATTAGAATATAAATATGTTTAAAAATGTCTTTCCATTACTTTACCAATACAGCTTCATAGAGACATTGTCTTATAATTCGAGGAATGTATGGTACCTATGGACCATGGCATGTGACCAGTACACAAATCGGAAATACGATCGTTTGCGGTGTATGTGGACCATGGTATGAGACCAATGCACAACTCAGAAGTATGATCGTTTGTGGTGCCTGTGGACCATGGTATGTGATCAATACACAACTCAAAGTAAGATCGTTTGTGGTGTCTGTGGACCATGGTATGTGACCAGTACACAACTCAAGGTAATATCGTGTGTGGTGCCTGTGGACCATGGTATGAGACCAATACACAACTCAAAGTAAGATCGTTTGTGGTGCCTGTGGACCATGGTATGTGACCAGTACACAACTCAAGGTAATATCGTGTGTGGTGCCTGTGGACCATGGTATGAGACCAATACACAACTCAAAGTAAGATCGTTTGTGGTGCCTGTGGACCATGGTATGAGACCAGTACACAACTCAAAGTAAGATCGTTTGTGGTGTCTGTGGACCTTGGTATGAGACCAGTACACAACTCAAAGTAAGATCGTATGTGGTGCATGTGGACCATGGTATGAGACTCTAATTCTAGTAATGAAAAACCTCACATTCTTAGGCAATAAATCTAGATAACTTTCATATGGAAATCATAAAAGAAAACAATAAGATTGTGTTTATTAGTGCAAGATAATTTTATTTCATCTCGTGACGGCCGAGATAAAAATAAGTTTTATGAAAACTTGTTTTTCCAATCCAAATTATTTAACATTTGTAATGATTGTACAATTCGCATGTTTTACATGTAATTTATTGGAATAAATACTTTTTTAAGCTAAATAAAACCCTACCTTACATTAATACACACAAATATCCTCTATTTCTCACGATATGACGTCAAGATTATTGACGTGTAATAAAACACGTGATTAAACCACATGCCACAACAGGATAGAAGACTACAAACATCAGAACTATTCTGTGTTTTATAAATCTCTATTTTTACTTAAAGTTATAATCGATAATATTAGTATGATGTATAAATTGTGTTTCCCTATTTTCGCCGGGAACCGTGACGCTTCAACCGGAAGACCATGCCGTTAACGCTATGAGTTATATAACGTTTCTGTTGGGCGTATTGGCGGTTTAAAATCTAAAATGACTAATCTGATCAGGAAGCGTCGCTCATATGAGCAACCGGTAGTGACGTTAAATAAACGTATAACGCACACGCTCATGGCGGTTTCGTTGGCAACCATATCGTTCCAGTTGGAAACTATGACTTTTTGCCGGGAGCCATGGATTGCCGCCGGGAGGCATGATCAGTTCTGTTGGGAGCAATGAACATTTCCATTGGGAACATGGTCGTTTATACTGGAAACTCCGGATTATACCGCCAGGGCGTTTTATAATAATAGATACAGATACACCTTGCCGAAACGAAACACAATATATATAAATAGGAAAGAACACTCCTAATTGATGATAAATTATATATATGTGAACACGTTCAGCATGTTGTAATTCGCTTTGCATCGCTATGCAGGATGCGTTGATGCAATGAATTAAGTATAGGATATAAGCCGAAAACGATCCAATATGTAAAATAGTGGACTGTGTGAGGCGAGTAGCGCCGAAGAATGTACCAATAGTTTACATATTGGATCCGTTTGAGGCTTATATCTTACATAAAACACACATTAATATAACAAGATCCTACTAAATATAAGTTCGTATATTTACGCGTATGATTTAACATATTACTCTTGCCTTTTGATAGCAGTCCAATATTAATAATATTGGACTGCAAATACAAAGTATGACGTCACGTCAGTGTTTTAAAAATAATTATTCTTCCAATAAATTAAATCTAATTTGCACAGTACGATATGGTACGCAGAATATACAGAATAATTATATATCTATCACAATAAAAGCAATGTTTGGAACGTGCCTGAAACGTCGTCGTTATCAATGCAAAACGTCCTAGCCATTGTTATGTTATGTTATGTTATATTTCGGGTTTTACGCCTGCATCAGCACCATTGTGGGATATATCGCCGGCGGGAACACCTTTCCTGGGCAGGCTCCAGCGGTTAACCAGTACTTGGGTGCACCAACCTCCGTAAGAAACTGCCAACGTGTTCATATAAATGAGACACGGCCTGAGCGGGGCTCGAACCCGTGACCATCAGTGATGATAGGTTACAGTGGTATACACGTCAGCGATCTTAACCACTCGACCCCCGGTCGATCTCCTCACGACGTGCACGTCGTGACCGGGGCACATCCCGCAGCAGCAGCGTAGGATTCTGGGATCTTCTGGTCGTCGATCTTGTGAAGGGGAGGCTCGCCAGCATGTGGATCCATGGCTACGGCACATCAGGACAGATCCACCAGCTCTTCTAGATAGTGGGGCTTTTCGACGCTATATCTTCGCCGGCTCGTTTCGACACTTTCTCTTCCTTCTTTTACTTCTCCGGCGGATAGACGAGACGGCGGACCTGAGGGAGCGGCAACAGTCGTGGATCCACGCTCCCCCGAGCTACACCGGAGTTTAGTAGACTCGTTTGCGACAATCGACGACCAGATGTCTAACTGTCAGATCCGTATTAATGCTGCTGCGGGGTGACCAACAGTGAGGAGTGTGGCCCTACAAAGGACCACGTACAGACCAGGCCTTGTCAACCTGGCCGGCACAGAAAGAAGTAACCACCTGATGACGTCTTCATAAGCCACACAGAATACAGAACCTTCAGAGAATACCGAACTAATCAACGTAGAAGAACAGGAATAATCATCATAGAAGCATAGGAATAATCATCACAGAACACGTATAATCATCATCGAATAACCACCACAGAAGAATCACCTTAGGACAAGAAGAATCACCTTAGACAAGAAGAATCACCTTAGGACATAACCATCTTAGAAAATACAGTCGCCCAAATGCATTTATGCGGTGGCGACTATAAACAAAATAAGAAAGAGACCACTCGACCACGGAGGCGGACGACATAGACATTGTAAATGGACAGTTACGACAGACAGAATATTTTATTGTCGTAAACCATACACAGTTTCTTGACACATATATACAGTATAACACATGGTGTGATGATCAATCCACATAGCTTGATATTCAAAAACATTATACACAACACAAGTTCTAATATCCCAAATTTCTATTACGTTACATTTAAACTACAGTCATTATGTTACTCCTTTTTAAAAATACAGTCAAACCTGTGTTAGTGGTCACCTCCATTAAGCAGCCAACCTGTAATAAGCAGCCAGTTTCCAGATTCCCAATATGTTGTTTTATTATACAGTTTACCTCTATTAAGCAGCCACATGTGCTTATCAGTCACTTCCTGTGATTCCCTTGGCTGGCTGCTTACGGCAGGTTTGACTGTATATTAGTACAGTAGTACCTTATAATATACCATATACAGTATAATCATAGCTATTTGTATTATATTATCTGTTAACGTTTATTGTGGGACTTCCCGTCGTCCTAGTGTGTGGATGAACACCCACCAACTAAGAAAGGTACGTAAGGCCCCAGCTCCGATTCAACATACAAGTTCTTCGTAATTATCATATTGATCGCTACGAAACAGAATAAAACAAATTTGCTTACGATCGAATGAAGAGTCTGTGTATTTCCTACGTCCAGTTGCATGCAGCAATATCAGAATATATCATAACAATAGATTCTAATTCTACAACAATCACTTCGCTAATTGCATTTCAAATGCAAAACAATAATTCCACATAATGAACCCGATTTATATGTCAATTTGTAACTTTATCGAAAAGCTAAGAATCTGCAAACCCAAGCATTTCTCTACAATTGAATATAATCCAATGCTATATCTCTCTAGCCAACTCTGAATCAGTTAAATGTGGAACAATGTGTGTGTATTTTACGTTTATTTATCGTCGCTACCGGTTGCCCATATGAGCGACGCCCCCTGAAGAGATTAGTAATTTTAGATTGTTGGAGGATAGTGCAATGATAGACAGAGCCACATTCCAGTCTCCTCAGGTTATTTTAGGTGCACGGTGTAAAGCACCGACACGAGACCTCGATTTAAGGTCTCAGCTGAAAGACTGTTTATTAGGGTCAGACGGGGGATCGAACCTACGATACCTGGATTACCAGTCCACCGTGTTACCACTGGACTACAGACCCGGCTGTACCGCTGTGTCCTATTTGCCCAACGTGCACATACGTATGTGTGTGTTTTACGTTTATTTATCGTCGCTACCGGTTGCCCATATGAGCGCGTGACGCCTCCTGAAGAGATTAGTCATTTTAGATTGTTGGAGGATAGTGTAATGATACAGACAGAGACCCATTCCAGAGTATCCTCTGGTCTGGTTCTTTTACGTGTACGGTGTAAAGCACCGACACGAGACCTCCATTTAAAGTCCCGACTGAAAGACTGTTAATTTTATTAGGGTCAGACGGGGGATCGAACCTGCGATCCCTGGATTACCAGTCCACCGTGTTACCAATGGACTACAGACCCGTCTGTACCGATGTGTCCTATTTGCCCAAGTCGTGATAGCGCAGTGGATGCGCGTCCGCTTCAGGTGCGAACGGTCCGGAGTTCGAGCCCCACTGGAGCCGTTACGATTGTGCCCTTAGGCAAGGCATTTAAATTCCACGTTGCCTCTTCTCTCTCCCTCGTGGCGATGGATTCCATCAGGAATGAGGTATCGAGAGTGATTTATATAAGTTGAAATAACTTGTTTCGCAATCGAGCTAAAATAAATTTGTATAAACTATTTGCCCAATGTGCATATGCGACACACATAGAGCTATTAGTTTTAAACTGCAAAGAAAATCGAACACTTAACTAGTTCCCATTGTGTGGTATTTAACAGGTGACAAACAGATAACGAATTAATATACGACCGCAGGGACGTTTACGATACGGTCACGGATATTTGCGTGTTCTTGTTATTGCTAAATCTTAAAGCAAATACATTAGTTTAAGTTTTGTCTTCGCTAATTTTGGATAGTTTATAGATTATATTTTACTACATTGGCATGTTCACTACATAGTATGCACATTTTAAATCGCTTAAAGCAAAAAGCCAACACATGCATTGTTCACGTATAAATGCATGGTACTACAGATTCTTCCGAATACATTCGAACACAGATATTGAATCAATAAACAGTGTGTTTGTGGTCTACATACATTCATACGTGAATGTAGGATTTCATATACCGGTCATCCATGTTCCTGAATTGACATTTCTTTGTCATTGTAGTCAATACTAAACGCGTGATACTGTCGCTTAGAGAGGATACATTTAACTATGATTACTCTACAAATAAATATGCATAGGCACACATGTGAGATATAACGGTAAATCTGTACCATACATGGTGTTATTGAGGATACACAGGTTGTATTACGCATGTAGGTCGACACTGTTTACATTATTTTGTTATGTCAATAAACCGCGTATATGACGCTTGTTTAGTAGTTGAAATACTTTGAGGCAAATATTTGGAAAACAATTATACCATATAATAGGAAATTATGTTCTGTAAAAATTTGCGTTTTCACTGATGTAGTGTCGCTTTAATGAAACAAATATAGCTTAGCTCGATTGCGAAACCAATTCTTATAGAGGAGAAGAATTACATAAGACTCTGTCTTTCATTCTAATCCTTTTTCTGTATTTTAATTATGTATGATGTATGCATTGTTCAATATGTATTATATTGGGAAATAAAATATGTTTAAACTAAACCAATTCTTAAAACTTGGCAACTTACAGCGGCGAGGGGCGAGCTATTTAAAGTAAATACCGCAAGCACTCGGTCGCGGAAGCTTCTCCGACCACAGTGATTGCATACAGACAAATGCCCGTGTGACCGAGTACAAATCCCAACCCGTGCATCAGTTACCAAGTATAGAATATGCTTATGATAGATCGTCTCATTTAAGTGAACATTTGTAATGAAGCATAAATGACATACAGCGTAAATTACATCATTAGCTACACGGTAAACTCAGTCGCTAACACATTATTAATTGTATAGAACTAATACGCAAAGTGCGAATCAATGAAAAACAGTAGTCAGTTACTGTCCCTGAATACTCTTCAAATTATATTGCTCCTCTTAATTGGTTTCCTCTGTTTTTATCATTGTTTCCGTTGCACCACATGTGTTCCATTTTTATCCGTAATCTCGTCTTATAATTATGAAATTATTAAATCTCGACAGATAACCGTTAGCATGTCCAATGGATACCTTACTGTAAAAATTGGTTCAATTAATTAACACGATTTGGATCAAATTACACTTATCCTAACGCAACATTTGTTTAAACGACAAGAGTAAAATTTGAGGATTCCAACTAAAAGGACCAATATACATTTCGGGATAAATCTGACTTTATCCATCAAGGGAGGTAATAGAAAAACCAGTAATGTCTCTCATTGATTTGTTGCAGAAATATGCTATGTTTGGTGAATGCTGTTTCTAAACATCATTAGACCACAGTTGTCCATGAAACAAAATATTGTGCAATATGCTTACGGCCACGTGATTGGTGAACATATGCACTGTATGCGCGTGATTTGAAATCAACAAGTTTAACCACATAGGACCTGGAAGTATGTGAGATGGTACGGTGGTCGCCAGATCGGACAGGTGGGTTTTATCCGGGTATTCCGGTTTCCTCCCACACGAATGACCACATTTACGCTTTCATCCGCGCCAACGAGAGTGATTAACCCTTTCAACACCACATACCTCTAAATAAGCTAACACAAAGTGTAGATCCAGATGAGCCGGCTCGTGACGAGCCGTCTCATCAGGATCTGCACTTTTTGCCAGTAAAATTGCTATTTTTAGAGAAAAATTACCCATTTTGATAAATGAACTGTTCCAAATGTAATTTTCTTATTAATTTAATGGTCTAAAAATATGATGCACCAGTCCATGTCAGTTACTTGGTGTTGAATGGGTTAATATATAATTTCGCAATCGTTGTAAAAAAAATAAAGTTTAAACTTTAAACATAGGACGCAGAAAGGAGCTGACGCCGTATCTCTCTATGCACGCGATAACGCGACATTGATATTGGAGGCAGATACGCATCATAATGACATTTGGCATTGTGCACTGAGATGTGTGATCTTTGAAATTGATACGACTGAACACGACAATCAAACGAAGTAACTTCAACCCGCTGCAGTTCCTTTCACTGGCATATAATCAATTTGTTCTATCATATTCCATTGGGTGTAACTGCTTGCTGGTAAAACTGTTTACTACGCTATTAGAAGTGTTCGCATGTCATTCACAAGTACTATGATAACGTTCGTTTGTTTCACCTCGCCGCCGGCGAACCATTTGGGGCGAGTAATATGATAAGCCAAGCCGCCTGGGTCTAGCTGACAGTTGCTCGCGACTGGTTGTATGCATGACCCGTAACGTGGACGTGGGGTTTAAGTCGCACCAACACCTGAGGTCATAATTATGGCAGCTTTCCAGCCGTTATTTGCGGAGGACCCAGGGTGCCAACAACTGTAGCCTCACAGTTACGGACGGAGGCCGCAAATATAGTTTGTTTCTTCATCACAAATTACTTGGATGTCAAAAATCACTGTGTGTTTCACGTTTATTTATCGGCACTACCGGTTGCCCATATGAGCGACGCATCCTGAAGAGATTAGTCATTTTAGATTTTTGGAGGATAGTGCAATGATACAGACAAAGACCCATTCCAGAATCTCCTCAGATTCTTTTACATGCACGGTGTAAAGCGCCGACACGAGATCTCGGTTTAACGTCCCATCTGAAAGACTGTTAATTTTATTAGGATCAGACGGGGGATCGAACCTGCGATCGCTGGATTACCATAATGCAGCAACCATAATGCAAGTACATTTCTTAATTATGCTTAAGGCGCGAAACAACAAAACCGTGTTTGTGCAAATCCAAGGTCATTGTTGATATTGTTTATATGTATTATGTACTATTTCGTGTTTAAATGTGGTGAGGGTTTCATGGTGGCTTGGTATACTTGTTCAACCGAGTTCTCTCGTTAAATAAAGTCTTTGTTATTATTATTATAATAATATATTAAAAATAATAGTTTTAAATTTTTTAAATGTTTATTAGTTTAAATCCAGAAGGTCTCAGGCCCATGTGGCATACATGTTATTATGTACATAATTATTATATACACTATATACTGGAGCCGTTACGATTGTGTCATGCTATGCAAGGCATTTAAATTCCACATTGCCTCTTCTCTCTCCCTCATGGCGATGGATTACATCAGGAATGAGGTCTCGAGAGCGATTAATATAAGTTGTAAGAACTCGTTTCGCAATCGAGCTCAAATAAATTTGTATATTAAAAAAATATTTGTTTTTATATTATAATTATTACATGCCGTAGATCACATAAAACGAAATGTACTTTTCTAATAACATTTTTTATCCATGTATGTAACTGACGTATAACCTGTAATGCACAGCAACCTTGGTATACCCTATAGTATATAAGATTGCCCCGATAGTATAAGCGAAATGCAGTGTACGGATGTATTTGATCTAATTTGAATGAGATTGTGGGATACTGGTCCCAAAAATAGTGCGCTATATCTACTCGGCATATTAGTTATCACGAAATTGACTTTTTTGCTACATTTATTTCATCGTCACTTCCTGGTTTATCGGGGCGAAACCTCCAGAAATATATTGGTCATTTTTTTGAGGCTATTGCACGATGCCACAACCCCAGAAGCATCCCTTGTTGTTTTACATGCCCGGTGTATAGCAAGCACCGATATAATAGTAATAATAATAAAGATTTTATTTAACGAGAGAACTCATTTGAACAGTTAAGTCAATCTACCGTGAGGCCCTCAACAAATTAAACCATGAAATAGCATAATGAAACATGTAAATAGTAACCAGTGAAACTTTCATGGGAAATAAGATATAAACCACAAGAACCAATATTAAAAAATAATTATAATTTATCAGTTTATTAGGTTAACGGTCTGTCCTTTGCACCACCTGATATATAAAGCGTGGAACCCAATGTTCTGTTTTATGTGATAAGGCAGGGAATTCCACAAGTGTGGCCTTGAATATAAGAAAGAGTGTCTAAACAGTTCAGTATTTGGCTTAGGAGGGTAAAGTTGGAGATTGGAGGATGGTCGCAAGTTTTGAGTTCGAACATCGGAAGTAACTCTGAATGACTTGCAGATATGCAGGTGCTACGCCAATAAGTGTTTTAAACATTAAGACTGCTTTTTGAAAGCTAACTCTTTTAAATATATGCGAGCTCTCTGTTTATAGACCTATCTGAAAGGTCGTTAATATTATTTAACAACTGGTTTGTTTGTTTACGTTTATTTATCGTCGCTACCGGTTGCCCATATGAACGACGCCTCCTGAAGAGATTAGTCATTTTAGATTTTTGGAGGATAGTGCAATGATACAGACAGAGACCCATTCCAGAATCTCCTCTGGTTCTTTTACGTGCACGGTGTAAAGCGCCGACACGAGACCTCGGTTTAACGTCCCATCTGAAAGACTGTTAATAACAACTGGGACCCGTCAAGACCATTAATTATGTACTCACTGTTTCACCTAAATCTCCAAACGTTACTTAGCTAAGCCACAAAACATGTGTTTCAAATCAGCTTTAATCCGCGTACATGTAAAACAATCTAAGATAATCCATATGTAAACGGTTTATGATATATGATATATATATGGTTATGAATCTAAATATAGTACGTATTTCGGTATATTTGGTATAGGTACGGTTTACTGTGACATACGTATATGGGGTTAAAACATAAACAGTACTATATTAAAACTTCAATGTCGGTATATCATGCAGGCCCGTAGCCACACCGAGGCACACCGAGGCAGTTGCCTCGGTTAAAATTTCCAAAGCAAACAAAAAAGGAAATAAATAAAATGCCAAAAATAAAATGTTGAATGTTAGAGAGCTGAACGATCAGTACATGAATATACATCTAAACGTATTAAATCAGAAGTCGCTTCTATACCCCAACCATTTTAATGCGGAACATGCCCCAAACACCCCTAGATTGCCTCGGTTGAAATTTGCCTCTGGCTACGGTACTGCCCTGACTACGCTTGTAATAGAAGTTGCTGAGTTCAGGATTAATCGAAGTTGACACACTTTTATTGCATTTATTACATGACATACAAATATAGCCGTAACATATGAATGATACACTCGAAACCCGCCCGACCGAACAAAATACTTCGACATAACCGAAGTTTGATTTAACAAATTCCGATATAAAGGGGCCAGTTATATGTACAATGATGGTGTCTGAAACGGGACTTTGATCTGACTTCGAGATAACCGGATAATTCGACATAACCGACTTTGACATAGCGGATGTAGATTGTAGCTATAAAACACGAATGATGAACCAGATGGTTTGAACCACTCACTCGGCTTGCAAAGCTTGCAAAAAAACTAAGTATATGTGATGAAAACGTAAACAGTACTAAATAAATACTTCAATGTCGGTATATCATGGTTACACTTGTAATATAAGTTGACTAGTTCATGATTCTTCGAAGTTGGCACACTTTTAATGCATTTATCATATGCCATACACATATACAGTCTACATCCGTTATGTCGAATTCCAGCGAACCGAACAAAATACTTCGACATAACCGAAATTTGATTTAACGATTCGATATAAACGTGGCCAGTTATATGTACAATGATAGTGCCTGAAACGGGACGTTGATCCAACTTCGAGATAACCGGATAATTCGACATAACCGACTTTGACATAGCGGATGTAGACTGTAGCTATAAAACACGAATGATGAACCAGATGGTTTGGGGACACACTCGGTTTGCAAAGCTTCCAAAGAAAACTGTAAGGAGTTAATGAGCGATCTCGCTGGCTTTTCTATTGCCTCCTTTGGCAGATAAAGTCCGATATATCCCGAAATGCCTATCGGTCCTTTCAGTTGGAATCCTTTGTTTTTACGGTTGTTCCCTCCAGATATTGCGGTATGATAATTATGATTTAATCAAATTCGTGTTAATTAATTGATAACAATTATTTTACAGATAAGTACCCATTGGATATACTGTAGGATATCTGTCGAGTTATAGTAATTTGATAATCAGAAGATGAGAAAGAGGATGCAAATTGACAGCATGTTGTGCAAATGAAACAACGATAAAAACAGAGGAAACTACTTAAGAGGACCTATATACTCGCCACGAAGGAGAGAGACGAGGCAATGTGGAATTTAAATGCCTTGCCTAAGGGCACACTCGTAACGGCTACAGCTGAGCGCGAACTCCGGGGCATTCCGCACATGAAGCGAGTGCGCTACCACAGCGCTATCACGACATCTCGGTTTATGGGGTGGGTACTGAATCCATTACGCAGCATATGCTCTACTGATTTAACTTTATGGGAAACATTACGAATTAAGTGATCGTGGGCATTTGTTAACATTTAAGTACGGGTATTAGTTATTATGTAGGTACGCGATCTATGAATGCGGTATCATTTAGGTACGGGTATTAGTTATTATGTATCTACGCGATCTATGAATGCGGTATCATTTAGGTACGGGTATTAGTTATTATGTATCTACGCGATCTATGAATGCGGTATCATTTAGGTACGGGTATTAGTTATTATGTATCTACGCGATCTATGAATGCGGTATTATTTAGGTACGGGTATTAGTTATTATGTAGGTACGCGATATATGAATGTGTTATTATCTAGGTACGCGATCTATGAATGTGTTATTATGTAGGTACGCGATCTATGAATGTGTTATTATGTAGGTACGCGATCTATGAATGTGTTATTATGTAGGAACGCGATATATGAATGTGTTATTATGTAGGTACGCGATCTATGAATGTGTTATTATGTAGGTACGCGATATATGAATGTGTTATTATGTAGGTACGCGATATATGAATGTGTTATTATGTAGGTACGCGATATATGAATGTGTTATTATGTAGGTACGCGATATATGAATGTGTTATTATTTAGGTACGCGATATATGAATGTGTTATTATGTAGGTACGCGATATATGAATGTGTTATTATGTAGGTACGCGATCTATGAATGTGTTATATGTAGGTACGCTATCTATGAATGTGTTAGTATGTAGGTACGCGATCTATGAATGTGTTATTATGTAGGTACGCGATCTATGAATGTGTTATTATGTAGGTACGCGATCTATGAATGTGTTATTATGTAGGTACGCGATCTATGAATGTGATATTATGTAGGTACGCGATATATGAATGTGTTATTATGTAGGTACGCGATCTATGAATGTGTTATTATGTAGGTACTCGATCTATGAATGTGTTATTATGTAGGTACGCGATCTATGAATGTGATATTATGTAGGTACGCGATATATGAATGTGTTATTATTTAGGTATGTGAACCGTTGAAGCTTTTATTATTTAGATACGTGGAACTGAATTCGGCATCGCTTGTGTGAACCTCCTTTAAGTGTGTTGTCATATAGCTACACGACTCTGTGGAGTTTTTTTATTAATTTTTTTTATTTTAGCTCGATTGCGAAACAAGTTTTTACAACTTATATTAATCACTCTCGAGACCTCATTCCCGGTGGAATCCATCGCCACGAGGGATAGATAAGAGACATGTGGAATTTAAATGCCTTGCCTAAGCGCACACTCGTAACGGCTCCAGCGGGGCTCGAACTCCGGACCGTTCGCACCTAAAGCGAACGCGCTACCATTGCGCTAGCACGCCTTACACGCGGAGTTGCTATCGTCGTTTCATTTTGCATAGCTATATATAGCTGAAACAGACCTGGCATAGTATTGCCGTCGTAGTTTAATACACAATAACTGTATGGCTATATTGATATCTGAGATTGCCATTTAGTACGCAATAGATGAATACAATTAGACATGACATGTAATACCACATTTATTATTCTTAAAGGAGCTCGATAGCGGATTCTCACGAAAAATGAATAATATGTTTGAGGGGTAAATTTACCCCCCCCCCCGCCCCACTACATTCTATATCCGTTATGTCAAAGTCGGATAAAAGTCACGTTTCAGACACTATCATATTACATATAACTGGCTTCGTTTATATAGAATTTCGTTACGTCAAACTTCGGTTATGTCGAAGTATTTTGTTCGGTTCGACGGAATTCGACATAACGGATATAGACTGTACTACCCAATCAATAAACAATTAGCTATATACAACATTGATGGACATATGAGGACCGTGAGGACATGTCGTATACAAGGTTCGAACTCGAACACGGGGAGGTAAATGAAGAAAGAAAAATGCCACATTGAGGACTCGATCCCTAGAGAGCCGTCCGGATAGCCTGCACATTTACACCCCCATAACCAACTAAATAGCCGGCGAACTCGATCCCTAGAGAGCCGTCCGGATAGCCTGCACATTTACAACCCCATAACAAACTAAATAGCCGACGAACTCGATCCCTAGAGAGCCGTCCGGATAGCCTGCACATTTACACCCCCATAACCAACTAAATAGCCGGCGAACTCGATCCCTAGAGAGCCGTCCGGATAGCCTGCACATTTACACCCCCATAACCAACTAAATAGCCGGCGAACATCATCACACATAAATAGGAATCCGCATTTATAAATATATTACTATTTGAATGGATCAAAAAGGTTAGTAACCGTTTTCAACTTTGTCTAGATTTGTTTTTTCAGCTTATTGAATCTCTATTAAATAGTCTAAAAGGTTGTTCCGCGTTTCATATTACTGTCAAATCGGTGTTGATGTTAAGTCGTTTTTAGAACAATTCATTTAATTTCACTTTATTTTACAATCTTATGACAGGCTCAATTGATTTGATAATATTGTATATACATGTTTAAACTTTATTTATTTTACAACGATTGCGAAGCAAGTTCTAACAACTTATATTAATCACTCTCGTTGGCGCGGGTGAAAGTGTAAATGTGGTCATTCGTGTGGGAGGAAACCGGAGTACCCGGAGAAAACCCACCTGTCCGATATGGCGACCATCGTACCTTCTCACATACTTACCTTCCCTGTACAACGATTGCGAAGCAAGTTCTAACAACTTATATTAATCACTCTCGTTGGCGCGGGTGAAAGCGTAAATGTGGTCATTCGTGTTGGGGGAAACCGGAGTACCCGGAGAAAACCCACCTGTCCGATCTGGCGATCACCGTACCACCTCACATACTTCCCGGTCCGAGGATCGAACCCGGGTTGCATTGGTGAGAAGCGAGCGCGCTAACCACTGCGGTTATATGACAGCCAATATACATGTATGGAGCAGTTACGGCTGGAGCCGTTACGATTGTGCCCTTAGGCAAGGCATTTAAATTCCACATTACCTCTTCTCTCTCCTTCATGGCGATGTATTTCATCAGGAATGAGGTCTCGAGAGTGATTAATATAAGTTGAAAGAACTTGTTTCGCAATCGAGCTAAAATAAATTTGTATAAACTAAACTAACAGTTACAAACAAATTACAAATACATACTTAGCAAATGGGTTGGGCCAGACATACTAGCAGTATTAGTGATTGGCTCTTCTCCCCATATATGGGATTTGAACACTACACAATTTAAGTGGCTTAATTAAAGCTGAACACATGTATATAACGCAGTTTACAAGATATACAACATGTAATATTATAGTCTTTGACTTTTTCACACAATCCACGGTCCAGTTTAATTCAGGGATCGCCGGTGCGATCCCTCCCCCGTCTGACCTTAATAATATTAACAGTCTTTCAGATGGGATTTTAAACCGAGGTCTCGTGTCGGTGCTTTACACCGTGCACGTAAAAGAACCAGAGGAGATTCTGGAATGGGTCTCTGTCTGTATCATTGAACTATCCTCCAAAAATCTAAAATTACTAATCTCTTCAGGGGGCGTCGCTCATATGGGCAACCGGTAGCGACGATAAATAAACAAAGAACTCAATTGTCCAGTTTCCCCACGAAGTGCACCCCGGGATCAAGACTTACGCAACAGAAGACAACGAAAGTGATTGGAGATTGGAGAGTTGCTAGCCCAAAGAGCGAACTAGCTCCTTTAAAGTGTCGTAATAAAAATTGGTTTAACACGACTTCATCAAAACAACGTGAAGATATCGCTTTACTATCTATTTAATAGTCATATCCTAAAAATAGAGATATTTAGCAATAGAGACAATGCACTAGCGGAAAAGCTCTGGTCGTAGCACGGTGTTCGAAGTACGACAATGTCGTAGCACGGTGTTCGAAGTACGACAATGTCGTAGCACGGTGTTCGAGGTACGACAATGTCGTAGCACGGTGTTCGAAGTACGACAATGTCGTAGCACGGTGTTCGATGTACGACAATGTCGTAGCACGGTGTTCGAAGTACGACAATGTCGTAGCACGGTGTTCGAGGTACGACAATGTCGTAGCACGGTGTTCGAGGTACGACAATGTCGTAGCTCGGTGTTCGAGGTACGACAATGTCGTAGCACGGTGTTCGAGGTACGACAATGTCGTAGCACGGTGTTCGAGGTACGACAATGTCGTAGCACGGTGTTCGAGCACGGTGTTCGAAGTACGACAATGTCGTAGCTCGGTGTTCGAGGTACGACAATGTCGTAGCACGGTGTTCGAAGTACGACACTGTCTGCTGGGGATTGGACAGCTTGATTGTGTCTTGGTTTATGCAAAACACACAGTTGTATTAATATTTCTGCCTGCTATTGGGTTTCGCAGTCGTACATATAAATGTTCAAAGAGCATAGTCTATACATATTTATTTTAGCTCGATTGCGAAACAAGTTCTTACAATTTATATTAATCACTATCGAGACCTCATAGCTGATGGAATCCATCGCCACGAGGGAGAGAAGAAGCGATGTGGAAATTAATTTAATAAACCACTGGTTGTCGTTCTGAAGCGTAGGAATTTACCGCACAGACCGTAGTTTATACACATTTATTTTAGCTAGATTGCGAAACAAGTTCTTACAACATATCATCTTAATCAATCTCGAGACTCTGGAATCCATCGCTACGACAGAGAGAGAGGAGGCAACGTGGCATTTAAATGCCTTGCCTAATGACACGATTGTTACGACTCCAGTGGGGCTCGAACTCCAGGCCTTTCGCACATGAAGCGAACGAGACACCACAGCGCTATCACGACTTCAAGGGCATACTTTACTAAATTGCTTAGCAACAGGGTCGTTTTAATTGGTGAGCTACACCTCCATACGCTGGTAGCTGTGTAGAACCACATACCATAAGCATGTCATATAAATAGCTTCTTCAGCAGATTTTATTTTCAGCAGTATGTTTTGCTTTGTTTATTTGTTTGTTTTTGGGGTTTAAAGTCGACCCAACAAACGAAATAGATCGACACCCCACTAGGAATTGAACCTAAAGCGGTGAGGGACAGGTTTTGTCTATTTTTGGGGTGAAAATCGTTCCAACAAACGAAATAGATCGACACCCCCACTGGGAATTGAACCTAGAGCGGTGAGGGACAGGTTTTGTTTATTTTTGGGGTGAAAATCGTTCCAACAAACGAAATAGATCGACACCCCCACTGGGACTCGAACCTAGAGCGGTGAGGGACAGGTTTTGTTTATTTTGGGGGGTGAAAATCGTTCCAACAAACGAAATAGATCGACACCCCACTGGGAGTCGAACCTAGAGCGGTGAGGGACAGGTTTTGTTTATTTTGGGGGTGAAAATCGTTCCAACAAACGAAATAGATCGACACCCCCACTGGGAGTCGAACCTAGAGCGGTGAGGGACAGGTTTTGTTTATTTTTGGGGTGGAAGTAGCACCAACAGCTTATACCACATGGAGATGCTCCATCTATTATTGGCGGAGGAAGACACCGGGTGGCACTGCGAGTCGTATTTAATGCACATCCGGGAACCCCTGATAGAACCACGCATACCAACAACTTCCAAACAGGAATTAATTCGACACCCCTGGTGGGATTCGTACCAGCGAAGAGCGGCAGGTGATTTGAACTCGGCCATGGAGGTCCACCCTGAGTATTCTACATGTGATGTCCGATGTACCACCTCTATACGCGTTGCTATTCGGAGCTAAATTGGTTTAAAGATTATCTTTGCGGGATGATTGTTTGCGAGAGACAATAAATCTATAATTAAATATACCTTTCAATTATGGTTTCCCACGAAATGTCATCTGGAAAATGTATCATCGTTTTACTGTGTGTGTTTTACGTTTATTTATCGTCGCTATCGGTTGCCCATATGAGCGACGCCTCCAGGAGAGATTAGTCATTTTAGATTTTTAGTGGATAGTGCAATGATACAGACATAAACCCATTCTAGAGTCTCCTCTGGTTCTTTTACGTGCACTCAGTGTACAGCACCGACACGAGACCTCGGTTTAATGTCCCATCTGAAAGACCGAGGTCTCGTGTCGGTGCTTTACACCGTGCACGTAAAAGAACCAGAGGAGCCTCTGGAATGGGTCTCTGTATGTATCATTGCACTATCCTCCAAAAATTTAAAATGACTAATCTCTTCAGGAGGCGTCGCTCATATTGACAACCGGTAGCCAATTGGCGACTTTCCAGCTATTATTGGTGGATGAAGACCTAGGGTGAAAGTCTATGAATGCATTGTGGACGGGCACCCGGGTAGAACCACCGGTCTTCCGCAAGTTAACTGGATACTTTGAACGCCGCAGTTCTACACCCCTCAGTGGGAGGCGTATGTGATTTATGAATGCATTACGGACCGGCACTCGGGTAGAACAACCGATTTCCCACACGCCAACTGGATATTTTGAACGAATTCGACACCCTCAATGGGAGGCGCATGTGATTTTAAATCAGTGACCTCAACCACTCGGCCACGAGGCCCGCCACCCCACCGCACCCCTTGTGGTTATGATGGTGTTCGAAATGGCGACACCAGATGCGTGGTTGTTGCCGTATGCATAAACAAGCACAGCCACCTAAAATAATCATGGTTGGATAAAAAGAAAAGAAAAGTAAGCTATTATTCCAATATAGGACAAAGATCAGAAAGTGTGTATGATTTTGACAAATTATTAACGTAAATCACAGTTTCCGCTGACAATGTATAATCTTAATTATAACGTGCTTGCTTATCATGTTATATGAATAATTACATAATTCAGGAAAGGCTCAGAAACGGAATATATTAAACTAAAATTTAATGAGGCTAAAATAAGTTGGTTTCAATTTTGAATTTCATATGTTGTGTTTCGAGTAACAGTTAGGTTTGTCGGGCAGTTAGTTTGTTGGTTTTGTTTATGTTTTTTAGGGGGTGTCGTTAAAGTCAACATTTTAGGTAACATCGCGACCCTCCCGATTATATTGGTTGAAGACCCCTGGTGCCCATATTGACAGGCTCCCCAGTAGAACCATCAACCGTCCACAAGCCAGTTGGAACATGAAATAATTCGACAACCCTAGTGGGATTCGAACGTACAACGTTGAGAGCGAAGTGATTTAAAGTCAAGGCCAATAATCACTCGGGTCATGGAGGTCCGCACATTCGAGTAGTTTATTAGGCTGTGTTTTGCTCTCTCGTCGCTAATACAAAAGATTAGTTTATACAAATTTATTTTAGCTCGATTGTGAAACAATTTATTACAACTTATATTAATCATTCTCGAGACCTCATTCCTGATGGAATCCATCGCCACGAGGGAGAGAGGAAGAGGCAACGTAGAAATTTAAATGCCATGCCTAAGGGCACACTCGTAACGGCTCCAGCGGGGCTCGAACTCCGGGCTTTTCGCAAATGAAGCGAACGCACTACCGCTGCGCTATCACGACTTCCACAAATGCATACATTGCGCTAATGTAATAAAACATTGTTGTAAACCCTCTAGCTATTATCGAGTTCAAATTCGTGGGAGGCTATAATTAAATGTCATACAAGGCAAGCACATGACGTCAAACGCACACATGAATATTCGATGGGATGTATATAGCAGATATTATCCGGGAAGGCATCGATACAACAAGCTGTACTGGTTGTATTTGAATATTTATTTATCTTGCGAAACAATTATTGAGGAATGAATCGCCGGTTAATAGTTTCCATCGGGGCATGAGCTACATTTGGGCGTGGTTAAAGTGCGTAGAGGCCGAAGAAACAGTGTTTACTATAATACACGCCTTTTCTCGCGACGGACACTGCCTAACACTGCGAATGCGCATATCAGCTGCATATCATTAGTTTGTCATCAACATAAAACATATTATTTAGACTGGTACTGAGCAGGTTCGATCCCCCGCCTGACCCTAATAAAATTAACAGTCTTTCAGATGGGACGTTAAACCGAGGTCTCGTGGTAACACGCTGGACTTGTAATCCAGGGGTCGCAGGTTCGAGCCCCCGTCTGACTCTAATAAAATTAACAGTCTTTCAGATGGGAGGTTAAACCGAGGTCTCGTGTCGGTGCTTTACACCGTGCACGTAAAAGAATCAGAGGATACTCTGGAATGGGTCTATGTCGGTATCATTGCACTATCCTCCAACAAATCTAAAATGACTAATATCTTCAGGAGGCGTCGCTCATATGGGCAACCGGTAGCGACGATAAATAAACGTAATACGCACAAGGTGAAGAAAGAAAGGCAGAACCGGTGACCATTTCAGCAATATTTCAGGCCCCTATGGGCAACCGGGTAGAGCCACCGACCTTCCGCCAGTCAACTGGATAGCTACCTCACATGAAATAATTCGATAACCATAGTGGGATTCGAACATATGGTAGTGAAGGGCAAGTAATTGAGGTCAACCAGTTCAAACTGGGGGCGGCTGATTTCGGCTGAAGTTGTACATACAGTCATACCTGTCTTAAGCAGCCAGCCAAGGGAGTGAAAGAAAGTGGCTGCTTAGCACAGGTGACTGCTTAATAGAGGTCAAATGTATAGTAAAACAACATATTTGGAATCTTGAAACTGGCTGTTTAATACAGGTTGGCTGCTTAATGGAGGTGACCACTAACACAGGTTTGACTGTATATATATTGGAATGTTGCTATTAAGCGCAATTACCGTATGTCAGAACTAGAACTCTAGGGTTATGCTTGTTACAGCTAGCACGTATTACGAAATCGAACTCAGTCAAGTAATGCTTTAATTGTAAAATACCATCAGTCAATTGCACTAAATGATAAAAAAATATATAAAAAATAAAATTAAAAAAATTTGATATCAAACTGAAATTGTTGAGCATCGTATCGTAACGACAGACTATGTCACGACGTTTTTTTTTGGTCCATGAAACAAGAACGTCACAGTAAGTGGGTAGTGGACAGCGAACTACGTCACAAAACGTTAGTATTAAATATCTCATGACGTTTGTAATCCAAACTAAGACTGATTAGTTTTAAAACCCCTGAGCTGTCAAGCTATTTGAAGTAACTATTTGTCAGTTTTTATAACAATTACAAATGGTTAGGTGTACATCATTCAGTACAATTTCTGTTATTTATAGCCTTATATATTAAGTGGATGTCGTTTTTATGTTGTTGTCGTCGTCGTCGTCGTCGTCGTCGTCGTCGTCGTCGTCGTCGTCCCCTCGTCGTTGTCGTTGTTGTTGTTGTTGTTGTTGTTGTTGTTTTGGGATGTACGCTTGCATCAGCACCATTTTGGGCTATATCGACGGCGGGCAGTTTAACTAACAACACCTTTCCCGGGTAGACTCCATCGGTTAACCAATATTTGGTGTACCGTATGGAACTGCCAACCGTTTCATATAAATGAGACATGGTATGTGTGTGGCTCCTACCAGTGACCATCAGTGGTAATAGCTTATAGTGGTATACAAGTCAACGACCTTAACCACTCGACCATGGAGGCGGACTAATTCAAATAGTGTTTATCAGTATACAGTCTACATCCGTTGTGTCGAATTCCGTCGGACCGAACAAAATACTTCGACATAACCGAAGTTTGACTTAACGAAATTCGATTAGGGGTTAGTTATATGTACAATGATAGTGTCTGAAACGGGACTTTGATCCGACTTCGAGATAACCGGAGAATACGACATAACCGACTTTGACATAGCGGATGTAGACTATATGTATGGTATGTGTGTTCCATTAACGTAAAACCCCTTGCGGGTACCTAGACATGTCTTCCTGGCCAGGCTTAGCAGACCTAAGTTGTTAACCGGTACTAAGCAATGTGTGCGAGTTGCTTTGCTCAATGGTAACCTGACCGAATATCCACCCTGGGACCGTTCGATTCCAAATCCGACGCTCTACCACTGGACCACGGACATCACATTGTGATATATTAGTATTAATAATCATTAAAACACTGTCGTGACGTCATACACCTTTGTACTTGCAATCCATTATTATTAATATTGGACTGGTGTCAAAAGGCCACAGTATTATATTAAATCCTACATGTACGAAATTAACCATTTTATTTAGCAGGATCTTGTTATATAAGTGTGTGTTTTAAAGTCAGATATAAGCCAGCGTCTCCTCTGGTTCTTTTACGTGCACGGTGTAAAGCACCGACACGAGACCTCGGCTTAACGTCCCATCTGAAAGACTGTTAATTTTATTAGAGTCAGACGGGGGATCGAACCTGCGATCCATGGATTACCAGTCCGGCGTGTTACCACTGGACTACATATCCGTCTGTAATGATTCGTGATTTACTGCTGTGCACGTATAAATGGCTATCCTGAGTAAGTAATGTCAAGTTATGCTAATAGGCTGGTGACAATATAGCAAACATAATGCCTTAGTTTGATTACGTGGAATTAACTGAATTGATAATTAAATGATCGACAAAACACGTCAAGTTAATCGGTATAATTCGCTACGGAAGTTCTGTGTTCGGTAATTTCCGTAAGAGCTTCGTCATCTCGCGATGAAGGGAAAAAGTAAACTAAACTAATTGGGCAGACGGCAGTGCTAACGTCGTTTAGTTGACAGTTGATATTAACATTAATAGACGGTACGTCACAATTCGTTACCGTCTGCAGTAAATGAAACAGACGTGTTGGCATTGCCATTTCTAACTTACAGACATAAATAAAGGCGGAATTCCAGCACGCAACTCGTACATTTTAGCGTTAGTGCAACAAGAGCATTTATGTACGATAGTATAGCTACAAACGACATTGATTGAATATTAATTGGAATATATAAACATAGCCGGACTCTTGTGTTTCCACATTTTTGTTTTCAACAATGAATATTGCAGTTATAACACGGTATATTTTTTTGTATTTAAGTTTATTTACCTGTTGCCTAACAACACCTTTCATGGGCAGGCTCCAGCGGTTAACCAGTACTTAGTTCACCAACCTCCGTAATAAACTGCCAATGTTTTCATATAGATCAGACACGGGTGGGGCTCGAACCCGTGAACATCAGTGATGATAGGTTACAGTCATATACTTATATACTAGAGGACATAGAAAACAGCCACTTCGGATACGTGTGTTTTACATGGAAAACAATAACTATATAAATACATAGCTTTAAACATTTTGGAATATTTTTAGTTGTTCAGTTTGTGTTTTGTAATAAAGATGTGATATATCTTTGATGGAATCCTTCGTATTTCGTTATCATGTAATAATAATCATATAATGTAGGTGTACGTTTTCTATGTCCTCTAGTATATAATGTAGGTGTGCGTTTTCTATGTCCTCTAGTATATAATGTAGGTGTGCGTTTTCTATGTCCTCTAGTATATAATGTAGGTGTGCGTTTTCTATGTCCTCTAGTATATAATGTAGGTGTGCGTTTTCTATGTCCTCTAGTATATAATGTAGGTGTGCGTTTTCTAGTCATCTAGTATTATGTAGGTGTGCGTTTTCTATGTCATCTAGTATATAATGTATTTTTTTTCTTTTTTGTGGTTTTCATGGTCCTCTTGTATATAATGTAGGTGTGCGTTTTCTATGTCCTCTAGTATATAATGTAGGTGTGCGTTTTCTATGTCCTCTAGTATATAATGTAGGTGTGCGTTTTCTATGTCCTCTAGTATATAATGTAGGTGTGCGTTTTCTATGTCCTATGATATAGGAGGTGTGCGTTTTCTATGTCCTCTGTATATAATGTAGGTGTGCGTTTTCTATGTCCTCTAGTATAAATGTAGGTGTGCGTTTTCTATGTCCTCTAGTATATAATGTAGGTGTGCGTTTTCTATGTCCTCTAGTATATAATGTATGTGTGCGTTTTCAAAATGTCCTCTAGTATATAATGTAGGTGTGCGTTTTCTATGTCCTCTAGTATATAATGTAGGTGTGCGTTTTCAATGTACTCTAGTATATAATGTAGGTGTGCGTTTTCAATGTCCGCTAGTATATAATGTAGGTGTGCGTTTTCTATGTCCTCTAGTATATAATATAGGTGTGCGTTTTCTATGTCCTAGTATATAATATAGGTGTGCGTTTTCTATGTCCTCTAGTATATAATATAGGTGTGCGTTTTCTATGTCCTCTAGTATATAATGTAGGTGTGCGTTTTCAATGTCCTCTAGTATATCTTATACTAATATTAACAGTCGTTCAGATGTACCTTTACATCGAGGTCTCGTGTCGGTGCTTTACACCGTGCACGCAAAAGAACCAGATGAGACTCTGGAATGGGTCTATGTCTGTATCATTGAACTATCCCCCAACAATCTAAAATGACTAATCTCTTCAGGAGGCGTCGCTTATATGGGTAACCGGTAGCGACGATAAATAAACGTATAACACAATACAGTCTTTTTTTGGTCAGCTCTATCCGTTTCTATAGCAACATAATTATCACACTACCGTTCATATGGGCAACCGGTAGCGACGATAAATAAACGTAAAACACACACATTTACGCTCGCCGGCGGCAAACAATGTAGGGGAAGCGTGTTGGTGGTTAGCGCACTGGCTTCTCACCAATGCATCTCGGGTTCGATCCTCGGACCGGGAAGAATGTGAGATGGTACGGTGGACGCCAGATCGGACAGGTGGGTTTTCTCCGGGTACGCCGGTTTCCTCCCACACGAATGGCCACACATACGCATCCATCCGCTGCCAACGAGAGTGATTACTATAAGTTGTTAAAACCTGCTTCGTAATCGTTGTAAAATAAACATAAAATTTAAACTTAAATGCAAAACCGTGCTTATTTTATACTCTAGGGTACATAAATGAACATTTTAATGTATTGTATTTCAAATCTCCATTAGAATCACTAGCGCTATATTTAGCGCTGCATTGGCTTTATATGGGCCAAACTGTCTGTGTTTCTTGTCTCATATCGTGTCTGTCATTTATTAATTACCAGTTAGGATAAGGGGTTATGGTCTCGTCTGTCGCTGTCTTGTCTCTTTGTCTCTCTGACGTCTGCCTGCCTGCCCGCCCACCATAATATTTGGTACGAAACATTCAAACTGGGTACGAAACGTCCAAGGTACGAAACGTACATGGTACGAATTGACTGAAATTCTACATTTATGGCAGAGAACCTAAAGTAATATAGATCAGGCCCGTCGCTGGGCATACGTAAGTACGCACGTGCGTATCATTGGTCTGAGAAAATGAGAAAAAAAATTAAAACTCCAAAAATGAATTAAAACGCCAGGGGGGGTAGTAGGGATACATAGGCGCCGTGATGTGTGGAGTGGTGGAATAATTGAGCCCATTGCAAATATGGTGCATCTCGAAATAGTTTGTGCTATTTTACGTGCTTGATTAATTGATAAGAGCAATAGTCCTGCAATTCTATGTTACAAAATGCATTGAAATGCAGGAAATTGCTTCCTCATTTCCAAAAATATCCCGGGGGGGTGGGGAGACCCCCCTAGCGTAATCGCACGCTATGTTCAATTGACAAACAAATTTGACCGTGCGTATCATCAAAATAGCTCCAGCGACGGCCCTGTAGATCAAGGGGTGTTTGACATTGTATGAAACTCGCCGACTCTCACTGAATTGGTGATACTTTAGCGCCTACATTTGATCAACTTTGTAACATATACCTGAACATTATCTTATAATGGACATATTATATGTAAACTGACACACACGTGCGCAGTAGTTTGCATGATGGGACGCCAGGGGTCTTGCTCCACCAATTATAACTGGAGAATCGCAATTTTCACTAGTAGTTTGCATGATGGGACGCCAGGGGTCATGCTCCACCAATTATAACTGGAGAATCGCAATTTTCACGAGTTTAAGTCCGCGGAAAACCGAACAATTTGACCACACTCGCTACCGTTAATAACCATATTGGCGAGTAAACGAATAGTTATTATTTTTAATCTTTAGTTGTCAACAAAGCAGACTTGTCGGCATGTTTCTTCTGCATGTTTATTGTACGTTAACGCTTTGCACTGGTTTTATGACTGTGTAAGTATTCTAGACTAAACAATCAACTACAATCTAAACTTACACATGTCATATTGTACTAGTTGTATATAAAGTGTGCTTGGTTGGTGCTATATTACAGACGGATCTGTAGTCCAGTGGTAACATGCTGGACTGGTAATCCAGGGATCGCAGGTTCGATCCCCCCGTCTGACCCCAATACAATGTCTATGCAATATTGTTGTGGAAGTCGTGATGGCGCAATGGTAGCGCGTTCGCTTCAGGTGCGAAAGGCCTGGAGCTCACACCCCGCTGGAGCCGTTACGAGTATACCATTAGAGAAGGCATTTCAATTAATTCCACGTTGCATCTTCTCTCCCTCTTGTGGCGATGGATTCAATCAGGAATGAGGTCTTGAGAGTGATTAATATAAATTGTAAGAACTTGTTTCGCAATCGAGCTAAATTATATTTGTATGAACTATGTTATAGTGTTACGTATAAGAGGGCCCTAGGGGGGATTAATTCGAAGCTATCTAGGTCACACTCTATCAATACAGACTGTTATCAATACATCTATCTAATATTGGATTTGCAACGAGTTCAAGTAAATGACAACAGCCTTTATTAGAAACTGCTATTGTCATTTTGAATAAGAATGGGGTTTACTAGTATATTAACCGTAACAAAACGCCTTGGTGTGTGTGTTTCCTTTTATTTATCGTCACTACCGGTTGCCTATTTCAACGACGCCGCCTAACTCATTTGAACTAAGCAACTTTTTTTCTTTCTTTTTTTCATTCTAGCTTTGCATACGCTTTCTGGATTATTTATCGTCGCTACCGGTTGCCCATATGAGCGACGCCTCCTGAAGAGATTAGTTGTGTGGAAGTCGTGATAGCGCAGTGGATGCGCGTTCGCTTCAGGTGCGAAAGGTCCGGAGTTCGAGCCCCGCTGGAGCCGTTACGATTGTGTCCTTAGGCAAGGCATTTAAATTCCACGTTGCCTCTTCTCTCCCTCGTGGCGATGGATTCCATCAGGAATGAGGTCTCGAGAGCGATTTATATAAGTTGAAAGAACTTGTTTCGCAATCGAGCTAAAATAAATTTGTATAAACTAAGAGATTAGTTATTTTAGAGTTTGGAGGATGGTGCAATGATACAGACAGAGACCCATTCCAGAGCCTCATCTGGTTCTTTTACGTGTACGGTGTAAAGCATCGACACGAGACCTGTTCAAAGTCCCAAATGAAAGACTGTTGATATTATTAGGGTCAGACTGGGGATCGAACAAGCGATCACTGGATTCGCAGTATAACGTTTTAACCATTGGATTACTGACCCGTCTGTATATGCATTAGTACGCTGGCTGGTCGAGTGGTGGGTGGGTGGTGGACAAGCTCTCTAACACAGTCGTTGGACGTGGAACAATAACCAGCACACAAGTCTGGAGGCTGCTCGTGAATTAGCCTGGGAACAGGTGTCGATATATTTTGCCTGGTCAGTCAAATAAATAGATTTTAACACCGAGACTATTAATTGGGCCGTATTGAGTTTCTGATCATGTCATTTTGTCAGAAGTTAAAAAGTGAAAAATCGACAGACTGATACCCAGGCTACTCGTGAATCAGAACTATCATACTGAGATACCTCTTGCAAAATAAATTAAAGTCCCATATCTCACCAAATAAGTCCCAAAGGCGAGTACTTGAACTGTGATGAACACGTGTATTCGCACGTGCGGATGCTTAGAAAAAAATCCATTATGTCTTGATTAATAATAATAATCGGCAACGCTAGATTTGATATTACCTCCCTTGGTAGGTAATGTCCGATTTATCCCGAAATGTATATTAGTGTATTTAGTTGGAATCCTTTGTTTATAATGTTGTTCTTAAAGAAGATGTTGCGCTATGATAAATTGTTTAATTAATTGTGTTTTACGTTTATTTATCGTCGCTACCGGTTGCCCATATGAGCGACGCCTCCTGAAGAGATTAGTTATTTTAGATTTTGGAGGATAGTGCAATGATACAGACCGAGACCCATTTCTGGTTCTTTTACGTGCACGATGTAAAGCACCGACACGAGACCTCGGTTTAACATCCCATCTGAAAGACTGTTAATTTTATTAGGGTCAGACGGGGGATCGAACCTGATGTCCCTGGATTACCGGTCCAGCGTGTTACCATTGGGCTACAGATCAGTCTGTATAATTGTTTAATTGATATCAGTTGTTTACATTAAAGTACCAATTGGATATACAGTCAAACCTGTCTTAAGCAGCAAATCAAGGGATTCATAGAAAGTGACTGCTTAGCACAGGTCGCTAAATAATATAGGGTGCGATAATCTACACGTAGAAACGAATATATGCACGTAGCTACGATGCACGATTATCTGCATGTAAATACGATGTACGATTATCTACAGGTAGATACGATGTACGATAATATGCATGTAGATACGATGTACGATTATCTGCAAGGTAGATACGACGTACAATTATCTTCACGTAGATACGACGTACAATTATCTGCACGTAGATACGGTGTATGATTATTTATACGTAGATACGGTGAACGGCTATATACATGTATATACGACGTACAATTATCTACACGTAGTTACGACGTACACTTATCTGCACGTAGATACGATATACGATTATCTACACGTAGATACGGTGTACAATTATATGCACGTATATATGACGCACACTTATCTACACGTAGATACGGTGTACAATTATATGCACGTAGATACGACGCACACTTATCTACACGTACATACGATGTACAATTATATGCACGTAGATACGACGCACACTTATCTACACGTAGATACGGTGTATGATTATATGCACGTAGATACGGTGTAAATAGAATGATATGGTGCACTAAATACGACGCAGAGTTTCGTATGAAGCACGACTACCTAGCTAATACAATTTACCTATTAACGTCCGCCGACGTTTAGTCATCCTATATCCAATACACGTTAACAAATTAACGCACGCAATAAATATATCTAACACATTATAGTCCAATAGTTTTCATCAACAATTTATCTCTTTATCAGATACAATATAACAGTCGACTTTAACCGCTCTGTGGGGTAGATTGTACACTTTGGAATGACGTAAATCGTTTCGCTTCGCTTAGGTTGACAGTGCTTTCTGAAAGGAATATACCCGTAGTCTTTGTTTCAAATGACACAATTAAAGGAATATACCCGTAGCTTCAAATGACACAATTAAAGGTATATACCCGTAGTTTTAGATGACGCAATTAAAGGAATATACCCGTAGTTTTAGATGACACAATTAAAGGAATATACCCGTAGCTTCAAATGACACAATTAAAGGAATATACCCGTAGTTTTAGATGACACAATGAAAGGAATATACCCGTAGTTTTAGATGACACAATTAAAGGAATATACCCGTAGTTTTAGATGACACAATTAAAGGAATATACCCGTAGCTTCAAATGACACAATTAAAGGTATATACCCGTAGTTTTAGATGACACAATTAATGGAATATACCCGTAGTTTTAGATGACACAATTAAAGGAATATACCCGTAGTTTTAGATGACACGGGTCATACGCATAAATCGCTATTACAAATTCTAACGAATTTTGTTGGTGGTCTACGCAGACTCGAAATAATGAAAGTAAGAGGTCATATAATTGTCAGCCACGCTCCTGAATTGACATTTGCTTAAGACACTTTTAAATAAATAGTCAGGATATACGCGTTGTGCTGTTGTACTATGTGTGTTTTACGTTTATTTATCGTCGCTACATAAGTATAAGCCAGCATCTCCTCTCGTTCTTTTATGTGCACGGTGTAAAGCACCGACACGAGACCTCGGTTTAACGTGCCATCTGAAAGACTGTTAATTTTATTAGGGTCAGACGGGGGATCGAACCTGCGATCCCTGGATTACCAGTCCAGCGTGTTAACCACTTGACTACAGATCCGTCTGGATTTGAAAGATAAAAAAAATCGGGTCACCTCCATTAAGCAGCCAACCTGCATTAAGCAGCCAACCTGCATTAAGCAGCGCAGCCAACCTGTATTAAGCAGCCAACCTGCATTAAGCAGCCAGTTTCCAGATTCCCAATATGTTGTTTTAGATATGATGAAGTGGGCTCTAACTAAAATATGCAAACAAAAACTAATTAAAATAAAATAATTAAATATGCAAATACACATTTAAAGTCCCTTTATGCCTTCTTTTCACAAATGAAAAAAATCTTTAATTAATGTACAGTCTACACCCGATATGTCGACTTCCGTCGGATAGAACAAAATACTTCGACATAACCGAAGTTTGACATAACGAAATTCGATTTAAACAGATCCAGTTATATGTAAAATGATAAGTGTCTGAAACGGGACTTTGATCCGATTTCGAGATAACCGGATAATTCGACATAACCGACTTTGATCAATTCTCTCGACTGTCGCTAAATTACAATGCCGCTTGGCGGGGTAGACCGTTAGTAAACACCCAATAAAATAAATAAATAAAAATCGCCACAAAATGCAAGGCATCTAAATTTGAATATCTCTCATTACAAGTTTTATTTTGTTTTCTATCTCCAATCCAATATTATCATAGCGGTTGTGCAGTTTGATTATAAGTGTATTTGGTCGTTATGTTGCACAAACCACACTCATATCTTAATATCTATTTCCAAATTAATAACATCTTCTCACATTCCAAAACTATTGAGTTACTCAATACATGTACATGTAGTTGATAGTAATTGTGTTGCCTAATATAACCGTATGTTTTGTAAATGATTCGTAGGAAAGAGGTTACCGTACAAGCAGATTGTTTTCTCCTCAATCATACCTGTATGTACATACTATTTATACTTGGCTTGTTTATTCAAAGAAATAAATAGTGTTTAAACTAAAATGCTAGATAATTAAAAGTGCTCTCGAATACAAGCCGTCTACACTGTAATGGAAAATAGAAGTTAATATAATGCAGTTTTAGTATAATGAACCGCAATCTGACACCGCTTGGTGTAATTTATGGAGATTAAAAAGACACATGCATAAATCTTCCAAACTAGAGAATCAAACAGACCTAACGTTGTATGTTTCTGGGCTTAACGTCTCGCGGACAGCTCAAGTCATACGACGAATCGTCTCGCGGACAGCTCAAGTCATACGACGAATCATCTCGCGGACAGCTCAAGTCATACGACGAATCGTCTAGCGGACAGCTCAAGTCATACGACAATCATCCATCTAGTGTTGGTGTGAAATTGGTGAGATTCGAACCTACAGCGATGAGAGGTAAACTTTTCAAGTTAACCAAGGCCACAAACCGACCACAACGCCCTGTATTGTTCAGCTACGAGCTTTTGAAACTCAAGCGACGAGATTATTCCAAGAAGATAGCTGTTTTTCATGAATGCCGAACTCAATTTTCGATTAATATCAAGTTTGTTTCATTACAATATAAACTGATTTAAGGCGTACAACATATACGACTGTCATTTCCTGTCTATGTTTTGTCCCCTAAAATGTTCAGGATTCCGAAATTGCGCGCATAATTTCAAACTCAAAACGAGACCGGGTGTACATTTATTGGAAAACATCGCCCTGTGCTCTGTTGTGAAATTCAACAAGTGTGGATTGTTTCCGTCTATTCTCACATTTATTTATGTTTTACAAGCGCCTGTGGTACTAATTCCTACACCTTTCAAGAGCACAGGGAAGTCCGCTCTCCGTGGTCGAGTGGTTACGGTCGCTGACTTGTACACACCACTGCAACCTATCATAACTGATTGACACGGGTTCGATGCCCGTTCAGACAGTGTCTCTTTATATGAAAGATTTGGCAGATTCTTACGGAGGTTGGTGCACCAAGTACTGGTTAACCGCCGGAGCCTGCCCAATGTTGTTAGGTAAACCGCCCGTCGCTGAAATGGGCAACCGGTAGCGACGATAAATAAACTTAAATTATAATAATAATAAAGAGCACGTGGAGCACGTGTCACGATTGGAATCAGCATTATTGTCTGACGATTATTATGAAATGTCAAATTGTCTGAGATAATGATCTGTGGTTACTCCAGAAGACCATAGTTTTTTCAGTCCTTTTATACAAATTTATTTTAGCTCGACTGCGAATCAAGTTCTTATAACTTATATTAATCACTCTCGAGACCTCATTTCTGATGGAATCCATCGCCACAATATAAACCTTGACATACATCATACAATTAAGCTGTACGAGTAGATCACAATTTTAAAAAAAGATCGCAGGTTCGATCCCCTGTCTGACCCTAATAAAATTAACAGTTTTTCCGAGGTCTCGTGTCGATGCTTTACATCGTGCACGTAAAACAACCAGAGGAGACTCTGGAATCATTGCATTATCCTCCAACAATCTAAAATGACATCTCTTCAGGAGGCGTCGCTCATATGGGCAACCGGTAGAGACGATAACTAAACGTAAAACACACACAAAATAGAAAAAAAGAGTAGATGTCGATCAAGATACGGAACTGTTGGTCTTAATTATTGTCTTCAAATATTTACAAATCTCAGCAGAATCTACAGACAAGCCGTTCCATAATTCCTGGCTAAATAATGTGTCGGTAAGTAGGATATCGTGTACAATACAAACTCAGTTGCTTGCATTTATCGTCAATCGCCATATTTCCATTTCGAATTTCATTGCAAATGACGTCACATTGTCGGTAGCAGGTACTTGGATTATATGGTAAACAGTGTTCGTGTGATGAAGCAATGTTCGTGTGGTGGGGCAGTGTTCGTGTGGTTAGGCAGTGTTCGTGTGGTGGGGCAATTTTAGTGTGGCGAAGCAGTGTTCGTGTGGCGAAGCAGTGTTCGTGTGGTGAAGCAGTGTTCGTGTGGTGGGGCAGTGTTCGTGTGGTGGGGCATTGTTCGTGTGGTTAGGCAGTGTTCGTGTGGCGAAGCAATGTTCGTGTGATGTGGCAGTGTTAGTGTGGCGAACCAGTGTTCGTGTGGTGGGGCAGTGTTCGTGTGGTGAAGTAGTGTTCGTGTGATGAGGCAGTGTTCGTGTGATGAGGCAGTGTTCCTGTGGTGAAGCAGTGTTCGTGTGGTGAAGCAGTGTTCATGTGGTTGTGTGAAGCAGTGTTCGTGTGGTGAAGCAGTGTTCGTGTGGTGAAGTAGTGTTCGTGTGGTTGTGTGAAGCAGTGTTGGTGTGGTGAAGCAGTGTTCGTGTGGTGAAGCAGTGTTCGTGTGGTAAAGTAGTGTTCGTGTGGTGAAGGAGTGTTCGTGTGGTGAAGCAGTGTTCGTGTGGTTGTGGTGAAGCAGTGTTCGTGTGGTCAAGCAGTGTTCGTGTGGTGAAGTAGTGTTCGTGTGGTTGTGTGAAGCAGTGTTAGTGTGGTGAAGCAGTGTTCGTGTGGTGAAGTAGTGTTCGTGTGGTGAAGTAGTGTTCGTGTGATGAAGCAGTGTTCGTTTGGTGAAGCAGTGTTCGTGTGGTTGTGGTGAAGCAGTGTTCGTGTGGTGAAGCAGTGTTAGTGTGGTGAAGCAGTATTGGTGTGGTAAAGCAGTGTTCGTGTGGTGAAGCAGTGTTCGTGTGATGAACAGTGTTCGTGTGGTGAAGCAGTGTTCGTGTGGTGGGGCAGTGGTCGTGTGTTGAGGCAGTGTTCGTGTGGTGAAGCAGTGTTCGTGTGGTAAAGCAGTGTTCGTGTGGTGGGGCAGTGTTAGTGTGGCGAAGCAGTGTTCGTGTGGTTAGGCAGTGTTCGTGTGGTGGGGCAGTGTTAGTGTGGTGAAGCAGTGTTCGTGTGGTTACGCAGTGTTCGTGTGGTAGGCAGTGTTAGTGTGGTGAAGCAGTGTTCGTGTGGTGAAGCAGTGTTCGTGTGGTTAGGCAGTGTTCGTGTGGTGGGGCAGTGTTAGTGTGGTGAAGCAGTGTTCGTGTGGTTAGGTAGTGTTCGTGTGGTGGGGCAGTGTTAGTGTGGTGAAGCAGTGTTCGTGTGGTTAGGCAGTTTTCGTGTGGTGGGGCAGTGTTCGTGTGGTGGGGCAGTGTTCGTGTGGTGGGGCAGTGTTAGTGTGGTGAAGCAGTGTTCGTGTGGTTAGGCAGTGTTCGTGTGGTTGGGCAGTGTTAGTGTGGTGAAGCAGTGTTCGTGTGGTTAGGCAGTGTTCATGTGGTGGGGCAGTGTTCGTGTGGTGGGGCAGTGTTCGTGTGGTGGGGCAGTGTTCGTGTGTTGAGGCAGTGTTCGTGTGGTTAGGCAGTGTTCGTGTGGTGAAGCATTGTTAGTGTGGTGAAGCAGTGTTAGTGTGGTGAAGCAGTGTTAGTGTGGTAAAGCAGTGTTAGTGTGGTGAAGCAATGTTCGTGTGGTTAGGTAGTGTTAGTGTGGTGAAGCAATGTTCGTGTGGTTAGGTAGTGTTAGTGTGGTGAAGCAATGTTCGTGTGGTGAAGCAATGTTCGTGTGGTGAAGCATTGTTCGTGTGGTTAGGTAGTGTTAGTGTGGTGAAGCAATGTTCGTGTGGTGAAGCAATGTTCGTGTGGTGAAGCAATGTTCGTGTGGTTAAGAAGTGTTCGTGTGGTGAAGCAGTGTTCGTGTGGTGAAGCAGTGTTCGTGTGGTTAAGAAGTGTTCGTGTGGTGAAGCAGTGTTCGTGTGGTGAAGCAGTGTTCGTGTGGTGAAAAGTGTTCGTGTGGTGAAGCAGTGTTCGTGTGGTTAAGAAGTGTTCGTGTGGTGAAGCAATGTTCGTGTGGTTAAGAAGTGTTCGTGTGGTGAAGCAGTGTTCGTGTGGTTAAGAAGTGTTCCTGTGGTGAAGCAGTGTTCGTGTGGTGAAGCAGTGTTCGTGTGGTTAAGAAGTGTTCCTGTGGTGAAGCAGTGTTCGTGTGGTGAAGCAGTGTTCGTGTTGTGAAGCAGTGTTCGTGTGGTGAGCAGTGTTCGTGTTGTGAAGCAGTGTTCGTGTGGTGAAGCAATGTTCGTGTGGTTAAGAAGTGTTCGTGTGGTGAAGCAGTGTTCGTGTGGTTAAGAAGTGTTCGTGTGGTGAAGCAGTGTTCGTGTGGTTAGGCAGTGTTCGTGTGGTGAAGCAGTGTTAGTGTGGTGAAGCAGTATTGGTGAGGTAAAGCAGTGTTCGTGTGGTGAAGCAGTGTTCGTGTGATGAGACAGTGTTCGTGTGGTGAAGCAGTGTTCGTGTGGTGGGGCAGTGGTCGTGTGTTGAGGCAGTGTTCGTGTGGTGAAGCAGTGTTCGTGTGGTAAAGCAGTGTTCGTGTGGTGGGGCAGTGTTAGTGTGGCGAAGCAGTGTTCGTGTGGTTAGGCAGTGTTCGTGTGGTGGGGCAGTGTTAGTGTGGTGAAGCAGTGTTCGTGTGGTTACGCAGTGTTCGTGTGGTAGGGCAGTGTTAGTGTGGTGAAGCAGTGTTCGTGTGGTGAAGCAGTGTTCGTGTGGTTAGGCAGTGTTCGTGTGGTGGGGCAGTGTTAGTGTGGTGAAGCAGTGTTCGTGTGGTTAGGCAGTGTTCGTGTGGTGGGGCAGTGTTAGTGTGGTGAAGCAGTGTTCGTGTGGTTAGGCAGTGTTCGTGTGGTGGGGCAGTGTTCGTGTGGTGGGGCAGTGTTCGTGTGGTGGGGCATTGTTAGTGTGGTGAAGCAGTGTTCGTGTGGTTAGGCAATGTTCGTGTGGTGGGGCAGTGTTAGTGTGGTGAAGCAGTGTTCGTGTGGTTAGGCAGTGTTCGTGTGGTGGGGCAGTGTTCGTGTGGTGGGGCCGTGTTCGTGTGGTGGGGCAGTGTTCGTGTGTTGAGGCAGTGATCGTGTGGTTAGGCAGTGTTCGTGTGGTGAAGCTTTGTTCGTGTGGTGAAGCAGTGTTAGTGTGGTGAAGCAGTGTTAGTGTGGTAAAGCAGTGTTAGTGTGGTGAAGCAATGTTCGTGTGGTTAGGTAGTGTTAGTGTGGTGAAGCAATGTTCGTGTGGTGAAGCAATGTTCGTTTGGTGAAGCATTGTTCGTGTGGTTAGGTAGTGTTATTGTGGTGAAGCAATGTTCGTGTGGTGAAGCAATGTTCGTGTGGTGAAGCAATGTTCGTGTGGTTAAGAAGTGTTCGTGTGGTGAAGCAATGTTCGTGTGGTTAAGGGTGTTCGTGTGGTGAAGCAGTGTTCGTGTGGTGAAGCAGTGTTCGTGTGGTGAAGCAGTGTTCGTGTGGTTAAGAAGTGTTCGTGTGGTGAAGCAGTGTTCGTGTGGTGAAGCAGTGTTCGTGTGGTGAAGCAGTGTTCGTGTGGTGAAGCAGTGTTCGTGTGGTGAAGCAGTGTTCGTGTGGTGAAGCAGTGTTCGTGTGGTGAAGCAATGTTCGTGTGGTTAGGCAGTGTTCGTGTGGTGAAGCAGTGTTCGTGTGGTTAAGAAGTGTTCGTGTGGTGAAGCAGTGTTCGTGTGGTTAAGAAGTGTTCGTGTGGTGAAGCAGTGTTCGTGTGGTGAAGCAGTGTTCGTGTGGTTAAGAAGTGTTCGTGTGGTGAAGCAGTGTTCGTGTGGTTAGGCAGTGTTCGTGTGGTGAAGCAGTGTTCGTGTGGTGAAGCAGTGTTCGTGTGGTGAAGCAATGTTCGTGTGGTTAGGCAGTGTTCGTGTGGTGAAGCAATGTTCGTGTGGTGAAGCAGTGTTCGTGTGGTGAAGCAATGTTCGTGTGGAAGAAGTGTTCGTGTGGTGAAGCAATGTTCGTGTGGTGAAGCAATGTTCGTGTGGAAGAAGTGTTTGTGGTGAAGCAATGTTCGTGTGGTGAAGCAATGTTCGTGTGGAAGAAGTGTTCGTGTGGTGAAGCAATGTTCGTGTGGAAGAAGTGTTCGTGTGGTGAAGCAGTGTTCGTGTGGTGAAGCAATGGTCGTGTGGTGAAGCAATGTTCGTGTGGTGAAGCAGTGTTCGTGTGGTGAAGCAGTGTTCGTGTGGTGAAACAATGTTCGTGTGGTGAAGCAGTGTTCGTGTGGTGAAGCAATGTTCGTGTGGTGAAGCAGTGTTCGTGTGGTTAGGTAGTGTTCGTGTGGTTAGGTAGTGTTCGTGTGGTGAAGCAATGTTCGTGTGGTGAAGCAGTGTTCGTGTGGTGAAGCAGTGTTCGTGTGGTGAAGCAGTGTTCGTGTGGTGAAGCAGTGTTCGTGTGGTGAAGCAGTGTTCGTGTGGTGAAGCAGTGTTCGTGTGGTGAAGCAGTGTTCCTGTGGTGAAGCAGTGTTCGTGTGGTTAAGAAGTGTTCGTGTGGTGAAGCAGTGTTCGTGTGGTTAGGTAGTGTTAGTGTGGTGAAGCAGTGTTCGTGTGGTGAAGCAGTGTTCATGTGGTTAGGCAGTGTTCGTGTGGTTAAACAGTGTTCGTGTGGTGAAGCAGTGTTCGTATGGTGAAGCAGTGTTCGTGTGGTGAAGCAGTGTTCGTGTGGTTAGGCAGTGTTCGTGTGGTGAAGCAGTGTTCGTGTGGTGAAGCAGTGTTCGTGTGGTGGGACAGTGTTCGTGTGGTGAAGCAGTGTTCGTGTGGTGGGGCAGTGTTCGTGTGGTGGGGCAATGTTCGTATGGTGGGGCAATGTTCGTGTGGTGAAGCAATGTTCGTGTGGTGAAGCAATGTTCGTGTGGTGAAGCAATGTTCGTGTGGTTAGGTAGTGTTCGTGTTGAGAGGCAAATAAATCCGCCTAAATTATTCATGAATAATCTGTCAACTTGTAATGGAATTTGAATAATCTGTTGATTAAAGATTGATTTTTTATATTCGTATAATAATATTGTATAATAGATCAAAACACCATCACTTTAAATAACCTCAACTATTTTATATGTGCGTTTCTTTATCCGTTTAGTGTTCACATGAACAGTGGTATATTTCTCTGATTTTGGAGTTTAGAGTCGCACCCAAAGTCATAGCTCATATAGCACAGACGGATATGTAGTCCAGTGGTTAACACGATGGATTGAGAATCCATGGATCGCAGGTTCGATCCCCCGTCTGACCCTAATTAAATTAACAGTCGTTCAGATTGGACACATGTCGGTGCTTTACACCGTGCACGTAAACGAACCAGGGGAGATTCTGGAATGAGTCTCTCACTGTATCATTGCACTATCCTCCAACAATTTAAAATGATTAATCTCTTCAGGAGACTTGGCTCATAAGGGCAACCGGTAGCGACGATAAATAAGCGTAAAACACACATATGGCGGCTCTGCAGATACTATTGGTGGAGAAAGACCCACATTATCTGCATGCCAGCTGGATAGCTTCCTCACTTGAAATAATTTGATACCCCCAGTTAGCTTCGAACCTAGAGTGGTTAGGGCCATACATGTAGTTTTGAAGTCAATGACCGCAACCACAAAGCCATGGACGCCACTCTTACAGCGATACAAGACAATGTGTATACTTGTGACATATACATACATATATATATTGTACTCGATTGCCACGTTTTAAAATAGAGACAGCCCATTTTTGAAATCTTAAACTTAGGCACCTAATTTTAAAATAGTGCGCCTCGATTTACTGATTTTAAAATAAAAGACACCCCATTGTTGACTTCTTAAAATTAAGCGCCTAAAAAAATTGTGCAAAGCTCTATATTTAAACACAATTAATGTACACACATTATATTTATAGTTATATAATCGGCTATATAGATAAATAAAAAGTAAAACACACAACATATAGATGAGTGTAGTTCATGTCATTCCATTGCACGGGGCATTATACAATATTGACAAATAGCTTGTTATGACATGTTGGATAATAGTTAGAATTAACATAAAATTATATATACAGAAATATCGACATACCTTGTACCGATTTTAGCTTTTATTTCAAAAATACACCATTCTGCACACGGTGTTTTTAGTTCATTGGCAGATAATAAACCGCAAGTCCGCACATCATTTCAATTAATTCCTCTACCTCAGATTAAGAGATTCATACACATGTAATTTCACCCCACTCTACACCCATCCTTCGAACTCCTAATTACTGTCAATAAATTGATTAATTCACAATGCCACGAGAAAATCAAATCAACATGGAACCTAGCGATTGTTACCATAGAAACTGTATCATTTTCATAAATCGAGCATATTACCTGTTCCTACGGATATACTTCATCCGGGCACTAGTATTCCCATAAAAAGACATTTAGCACAGTGTATTAATTCACATTTTGCACTGTAAATCCTCGGCGATACAGAAACTGATTAGAATGTGAATATCGGCTACATTCTATGATCTACTTCCGGTTTATGTCGACAGCATGTCGTGATTAAAGTATGTTACTGATGTCGTAATACTGATGTCGTAAGGTTACCGTAAGTGGCTCTTCAATCACCCCAGTAGGCACCAATATAACCACATCTGTTACGTGTTTCTCTCCTCTCTCTCTCTCTCTCTCTCTCTCTCTCTCCCTTTCCCTCTCTCTATCTATCTCTCATTCATTCACTGAGCTAGTGGACCTGCGTGAATCGATTTCATCATAAAAACAACATTGTCTCCAGTGTCCTCGATATTCACCGATCGTGCTGGTAATACCGTCGTAGTTCAATTAAATTCCGGTGGTAACATGGCCTTATTGACATGTAATTAGCCTAGTTAGGATCTACACTATATACATTATCCTTACACTATCCAGATAGGATCTACACTATATACAGTATCCTTACACTATCCAGTTAGGATCTACACTATATACAGTATACTTACACTATCCAGTTAGGATCTACACTATATACAGTATCCTTACACTATCCAGTTAGGATCTACACTATATACAGTATCCTTACACTATCCAGTTAGGATCTACACTATATACTTTATCCTTACACTATCCAGTTAGGATCTACACTATATACAATATCCTTACACTATCCAGTTAGGATCTACACAACATACTTTATCCTTACACTATCCAGTTAGGATCTACACTATATACAGTATCCTTACACTATCCAGTTAGGATCTACACTATATACATAATCCTTACACTATCCAGTTAGGATCTACACTATATACACAATCCTTACACTATCCAGTTAGGATCTACACTATATACAGTATCATTACACTATCCAGTTAGGATCTACACTATATACATTATGCTTACACTATCCAGTTAGGATCTACACACTATATACAGTATCCTTACACTATCCAGTTAGGATCTACACTATATACAGTATCCTTACACTATCCAGTTAGGATCTACACTATATACAGTATCATTACACTATCCAGTTAGGATCTACACACTATATACAGTATCCTTACACTATCCAGTTAGGATCTACACTATATACAGTATCCTTACACTATCCAGTTAGGATATACACTATATACAGTATCCTTACACTATCCAGTTAGGATATACACTATATACAGTATCCTTACACTATCCAGTTAGGATCTACACTATATACAGTATCCTTACACTATCCAGTTAGGATCTACACTATATACAATATCCTTACACTATCCAGTTAGGATCTACACACTATATACAGTATCCTTACACTATCCAGTTAGGATCTACACTATATACAGTATCCTTACACTATCCAGTTAGGATCTACACTATATACAGTATCATTACACTATCCAGTTAGGATCTACACACTATATACAATATCCTTACACTATCCAGTTAGGATCTACACTATATACTTTATCCTTACACTATCCAGTTAGGATCTACACTATATACAGTATCCTTACACTATCCAGTTAGGATACAAAGTCCGACCCTGCAAACTACCGACCAATCTCTCTTACCTGTATCCTGTGCAAAACACTGGAACACATTGTCTCATCTAGCGTAACAAAGCACTTCACACAAGCCAACCTCTTCTATGAACTACAACATGGTTTCCGAGAAAAAAGGTCATGTCAAACCCAACTCCTCATGCTAATAGACGACATCCTCAAATCCATAAACCAGAGAAGTCAAGTTGACTTAATACTCCTTGACTTCTCAAAAGCCTTTGATATGGTCAACCATGAAAAGCTCCTGTATAAGCTACATTATTATGGCATAAGGGGTCAAACTCTCTCATGGATTAAAAGCTTCCTAGACAACAGGTCACAGTCCGTCGTAGTCAATGGCTCTAAGTCAAGTACCATACCAGTCTCCTCCGGTGTCCCACAGGGTTCGGTCCTCGGACCACTCCTCTTTCTCATATACATCAATGACCTCCCAGATTTTGTCAAACACTCTAAAGTCCGCCTCTTCGCCGATGACACAGCTCTTTATCTTTCTCTGACTGTTTCTTCTCATTCCAGCCTACTACAGCAAGACTTACACCAGCTTGAACAATGGGAATCCAAATGGGAAATGAAATTCAATCCATCAAAGTGCCAGGTTATTCAGATCACCAAACGCAAACTAGTCATATCCACGAAATATCGTCTGCATAATACCTTCTTAGAAACTGTTTCTTCAGCAAAATACCTGGGAGTAACAATATCAAGTGATTTAAACTTTAACAAACACATAGACAACATCAGCAAAAAAGCAAGTCAAACATTGGGTTTTCTAAGACGAAACATCAAAGTACACTCAGAAAGGTTAAAATCAACAGCATACAAGACACTGGTAAGGCCCCAGCTTGAGTATAGCTCCACGATTTGGTCACCGTATACGGCAGTTCTCATAGACCAGCTTGAGTCTGTACAGCGCAGAGCTGCCCGCTGGGCCAAACAAGACTACGGCCGAACGTCCAGTGTCACAGAAATGTTGAACTCCCTAAATTGGAGACGCCTTGACCTTCGTCGCATCGACCAAAGATTGGTTATGTTCCACAACATCCTCCATAACCAAGTTGCCATTCAAGCTGAAAACTACCTTACCCCAAATACAAGATCTTCCAGAACATCCCATTCCCAAGCATTCCGACAGATCCAAACAGTGACTGACTACCATAAATATTCCTTCTTTCCAAGAACCATTGTCCACTGGAATGCTTTGCCCCCAGATATTGTCACCTTGTCTGGCCCACAGTTCAGTCTGGCTGCAAGTCGGATTGAACATGTTTCTCCCTAAATAAACCTGCCCTGTTCTTAACCTGTTTTTAACCAACCTAACATCATTCTTTTTATCATCTTTTATTTCATCTCTTACTAACATTCTTGTCAGTTGACGCGCGTCAAAGTCTAAGGTCCCCATCAGGGGTTTGACTAATAGGAAGATAGATAGATAGATAGGATCTACACTATATACATAACCATTACACTATCCAGTTAGGATCTACACTATATACATAATCCTTACACTATCCAGTTAGGATATACACTATATACATAATCCTTACACTATCCAGTTAGGCAATCTACACTATATACAGTATCCTTACACTATGCAGTTAGGATCTACACTATATACAGTATCCTTACACTATCCAGTTGGATCTACACACTATATACAGTATCCTTACACTATCCAGTTAGGATCTACATAATACAGTATTCATATACCTAACTCCATTTAGGAATCAAAAAAAAACCAATCTACCTCACTATATATTATCCTTACACTATCACAGTTAGGATCGACACTATATTACGTATCCTTACACTATCCATTAGTAATCTACACTATATACAGTATCTCTACACTATCCAGTTAGGATCTACACTATACAGTATCCTTACACTATCCAGTTAGGATCTACACTATATACATTATCCTTACACTATACAGTTAGGATCTACACTATATACAGTATCCTTACACTATCCAGTTAGGATCTACACTATATACATAATCCTTACACTATCCAGTTAGGA
>CM026396.1:20189889-20288867 GCA_014843695.1 Archivesica marissinica | reverse complement strand
GCAAACTACCGACCAATCTCTCTTACCTGTATCCTGTGCAAAACACTGGAACACATTGTCTCATCTAGCGTAACAAAGCACTTCACACAAGCCAACCTCTTCTATGAACTACAACATGGTTTCCGAGAAAAAAAGGTCATGTCAAACCCAACTCCTCATGCTAATAGACGACATCCTCAAATCCATAAACCAGAGAAGTCAAGTTGACTTAATACTCCTTGACTTCTCAAAAGCCTTTGATATGGTCAACCATGAAAAGCTCCTGTATAAGCTACATTATTATGGCATAAGGGGTCAAACTCTCTCATGGATTAAAAGCTTCCTAGACAACAGGTCACAGTCCGTCGTAGTCAATGGCTCTAAGTCAAGTACAATACCAGTCTCCTCCGGTGTCCCACAGGGTTCGGTCCTCGGACCACTCCTCTTTCTCATATACATCAATGACCTCCCAGATTTTGTCAAACACTCTAAAGTCCGCCTCTTCGCCGATGACACAGCTCTTTATCTTTCTCTGACTGTTTCTTCTCATTCCAGCCTACTACAGCAAGACTTACACCAGCTTGAACAATGGGAATCCAAATGGGAAATGAAATTCAATCCATCAAAGTGCCAGGTTATTCAGATCACCAAACGCAAACTAGTCATATCCACGAAATATCGTCTGCATAATACCTTCTTAGAAACTGTTTCTTCAGCAAAATACCTGGGAGTAACAATATCAAGTGATTTAAACTTTAACAAACACATAGACAACATCAGCAAAAAAGCAAGTCAAACATTGGGTTTTCTAAGACGAAACATCAAAGTACACTCAGAAAGGTTAAAATCAACAGCATACAAGACACTGGTAAGGCCCCAGCTTGAGTATAGCTCCACGATTTGGTCACCGTATACGGCAGTTCTCATAGACCAGCTTGAGTCTGTACAGCGCAGAGCTGCCCGCTGGGCCAAACAAGACTACGGCCGAACGTCCAGTGTCACAGAAATGTTGAACTCCCTAAATTGGAGACGCCTTGACCTTCGTCGCATCGACCAAAGATTGGTTATGTTCCACAACATCCTCCATAACCAAGTTGCCATTCAAGCTGAAAACTACCTTACCCCAAATACAAGATCTTCCAGAACATCCCATTCCCAAGCATTCCGACAGATCCAAACAGTGACTGACTACCATAAATATTCCTTCTTTCCAAGAACCATTGTCCACTGGAATGCTTTGCCCCCAGATATTGTCACCTTGTCTGGCCCACAGTTCAGTCTGGCTGCAAGTCGGATTGAACATGTTTCTCCCTAAACAAACCTGCCCTGTTCTTAACCTGTTTTTAACCAACCTAACATCATTCTTTTTATCATCTTTTATTTCATCTCTTACTAACATTCTTGTCAGTTGACGCGCGTCAAAGTCTAAGGTCCCCATCAGGGGTTTGACTAATAGGAAGATAGATAGATAGATAGGATCTACACTATATACATAACCATTACACTATCCAGTTAGGATCTACACTATATACATAATCCTTACACTATCCAGTTAGGATATACACTATATACATAATCCTTACACTATCCAGTTAGGATCTACACTATATACAGTATCCTTACACTATGCAGTTAGGATCTACACTATATACAGTATCCTTACACTATCCAGTTAGGATCTACACACTATATACAGTATCCTTACACTATCCAGTTAGGATCTACACTATATACAGTATCATTACACTATCCAGTTAGGATCTACACACTATATACATTATCCTTACACTATCCAGTTAGGATCTACACTATATACAGTATCCTTACACTATCCAGTTAGGATCTACACTATATACAGTATACTTACACTATCCAGTTAGGATCTACACTATATACAGTATCCTTACACTATCCAGTTAGGATCTACACTATATACTTTATCCTTACACTATACAGTTAGGATCTACACTATATACAGTATCCTTACACTATCCAGTTAGGATCTACACTATATACATAATCCTTACACTATCCAGTTAGGATCTACACTATATACACAATCCTTACACTATCCAGTTAGGATCTACACTATATACAGTATCATTACACTATCCAGTTAGGATCTACACTATATACATTATGCTTACACTATCCAGTTAGGATCTACACACTATATACAGTATCCTTACACTATCCAGTTAGGATCTACACTATATACAGTATCCTTACACTATCCAGTTAGGATCTACACTATATACAGTATCATTACACTATCCAGTTAGGATCTACACACTATATACAGTATCCTTACACTATCCAGTTAGGATCTACACTATATACAGTATCCTTACACTATCCAGTTAGGATCTACACTATATACAGTATCCTTACACTATCCAGTTAGGATCTACACTATATACAGTATCCTTACACTATCCAGTTAGGATCTACACTATATACTGTATCCTTACACTATCCAGTTAGGATCTACACTATATACAATATCCTTACACTATCCAGTTAGGATCTACACACTATATACAGTATCCTTACACTATCCAGTTAGGATCTACACTATATACAGTATCCTTACACTATCCAGTTAGGATCTACACTATATACAGTATCATTACACTATCCAGTTAGGATCTACACACTATATACAATATCCTTACACTATCCAGTTAGGATCTACACTATATACTTTATCCTTACACTATCCAGTTAGGATCTACACTATATACAGTATCCTTACACTATCCAGTTAGGATCTACACTATATACATAACCATTACACTATCCAGTTAGGATCTACACTATATACATAATCCTTACACTATCCAGTTAGGATATACACTATATACATAATCCTTACACTATCCAGTTAGGATCTACACTATATACAGTATCCTTACACTATGCAGTTAGGATCTACACTATATACAGTATCCTTACACTATCCAGTTAGGATCTACACACTATATACAGTATCCTTACACTATCCAGTTAGGATCTACACTATATACAGTATCATTACACTATCCAGTTAGGATCTACACACTATATACATTATCCTTACACTATCCAGTTAGGATCTACACTATATACAGTATCCTTACACTATCCAGTTAGGATCTACACTATATACAGTATACTTACACTATCCAGTTAGGATCTACACTATATACAGTATCCTTACACTATCCAGTTAGGATCTACACTATATACTTTATCCTTACACTATCCAGTTAGGATCTACACTATATACAGTATCCTTACACTATACAGTTAGGATCTACACTATATACAGTATCCTTACACTATCCAGTTAGGATCTACACTATATACAGTATCATTACACTATCCAGTTAGGATCTACACTATATACAGTATCATTACACTATCCAGTTAGGATCTACACACTATATACAATATCCTTACACTATCCAGTTAGGATCTACACTATATACTTTATCCTTACACTATCCAGTTAGGATCTACAATATACAATATCCTTACACTATCCAGTTAGGATCTACACTACATACATTATCCTTACACTATCCAGTTAGGATCTACACACTATATACAGTATCATTACACTATCCAGTTAGGATCTACACTATATACAGTATCCTTACACTATCCAGTTAGGATCTACACTATATACATTATGCTTACACTATCCAGTTAGGATCTACACTATATACAGTATCATTACACTATCCAGTTAGGATATACACTATATACAGTATCATTACACTATCCAGTTAGGATCTACACTATATACAGTATCCTTACACTATCCAGTTAGGATCTACACTACATACATAACCATTACACTATCCAGTTAGGATCTACACTACATACATTATCCTTACACTATCCAGTTAGGATCTACACTACATACTTTATCCTTACACTATCCAGTTAGGATCTACACTATATACAGTATCATTACACTATCCAGTTAGGATCTACACTACATACATTATCCTTACACTATCCAGTTAGGATCTACACTATATACTTTATCCTTACACTATCCAGTTAGGATCTACACTATATACAGTATCATTACACTATCCAGTTAGGATCTACACTACATACATTATACTTACACTATCCAGTTAGGATCTACACTACATACTTTATCCTTACACTATCCAGTTAGGATCTACACTATATACAGTATCATTACACTATCCAGTTAGGATCTACACTATATACAGTATCATTACACTATCCAGTTAGGATCTACACTATATACAGTATCCTTACACTATCCAGTTAGGATCTACACTATATACAGTATCCTTACACTATCCAGTTAGGATCTACACTATATACAGTATCCTTACACTATCCAGTTAGGATCTACACTATATACAGTATCCTTACACTATCCAGTTAGGATCTACACTATATACAGTATCCTTACACTATCCAGTTAGGATCTACACTATATACAGTATCCTTACACTATCCAGTTAGGATCTACACTATATACAGTATCCTTACACTATCCAGTTAGGATCTACACTATATACAATATCCTTACACTATCCAGTTAGGATCTACACACTATATACAGTATCATTACACTATCCAGTTAGGATCTACACTATATACAGTATCATTACACTATCCAGTTAGGATCTACACTATATACAGTATCCTTACACTATCCAGTTAGGATCTACACACTATATACAGTATCATTACACTATCCAGTTAGGATCTACACTATATACAGTATCCTTACACTATCCAGTTAGGATATACACTATATACAGTATCCTTACACTATCCAGTTAGGATCTACACTATATACAGTATCCTTAAACTATCCAGTTAGGATCTACACTATATACAATATCCTTACACTATCCAGTTAGGATCTACACACTATATACAGTATCCTTACACTATCCAGTTAGGATCTACACTATATACAGTATCATTACACTATCCAGTTAGGATCTACACTATATACAGTATCATTACACTATCCAGTTAGGATCTACACTATATACAGTATCCTTACACTATCCAGTTAGGATCTACACTATATACATTATGCTTACACTATCCAGTTAGGATCTACACTATATACAGTGTCCTTACACTATCCAGTTAGGATCTACACTATATACATTATGCTTACACTATCCAATTAGGATCTACACACTATATGCAGTATCCTTACACTATCCAGTTAGGATCTACACTATATACTTTATCCTTACACTATCCAGTTAGGATCTACAATATACAATATCCTTACACTATCCAGTTAGGATCTACACTACATACATTATCCTTACACTATCCAGTTAGGATCTACACACTATATACAGTATCATTACACTATCCAGTTAGGATCTACACTATATACAGTATCCTTACACTATCCAGTTAGGATCTACACTATATACATTATGCTTACACTATCCAGTTAGGATCTACACTATATACAGTATCATTACACTATCCAGTTAGGATATACACTATATACAGTATCATTACACTATCCAGTTAGGATCTACACTATATACAGTATCCTTACACTATCCAGTTAGGATCTACACTACATACATAACCATTACACTATCCAGTTAGGATCTACACTACATACATTATCCTTACACTATCCAGTTAGGATCTACACTACATACTTTATCCTTACACTATCCAGTTAGGATCTACACTATATACAGTATCATTACACTATCCAGTTAGGATCTACACTACATACATTATACTTACACTATCCAGTTAGGATCTACACTACATACTTTATCCTTACACTATCCAGTTAGGATCTACACTATATACAGTATCATTACACTATCCAGTTAGGATCTACACTACATACATTATCCTTACACTATCCAGTTAGGATCTACACTACATACTTTATCCTTACACTATCCAGTTAGGATCTACACTATATACAGTATCATTACACTATCCAGTTAGGATCTACACTATATACAGTATCATTACACTATCCAGTTAGGATCTACACTATATACAGTATCCTTACACTGTCCAGTTAGGATCTACACTATATACAGTATCCTTACACTATCCAGTTAGGATCTACACTATATACAGTATCCTTACACTATCCAGTTAGGATCTACACTATATACAGTATCCTTACACTATCCAGTTAGGATCTACACTATATACAGTATCATTACACTATCCAGTTAGGATCTACACTATATACAGTATCCTTACACTATCCAGTTAGGATCTACACTATATACAATATCCTTACACTATCCAGTTAGGATCTACACACTATATACAGTATCATTACACTATCCAGTTAGGATCTACACACTATATACAGTATCATTACACTATCCAGTTAGGATCTACACTATATACAGTATCCTTACACTATCCAGTTAGGATCTACACACTATATACAGTATCATTACACTATCCAGTTAGGATCTACACTATATACAGTATCCTTACACTATCCAGTTAGGATCTACACTATATACAGTATCCTTACACTATCCAGTTAGGATCTACACTATATACAGTATCCTTACACTATCCAGTTAGGATCTACACTATATACAATATCCTTACACTATCCAGTTAGGATCTACACACTATATACAGTATCCTTACACTATCCAGTTAGGATCTACACTATATACAGTATCATTACACTATCCAGTTAGGATCTACACTATATACAGTATCATTACACTATCCAGTTAGGATCTACACTATATACAGTATCCTTACACTATCCAGTTAGGATCTACACTATATACGTTATGCTTACACTATCCAGTTAGGATCTACACTATATACAGTGTCCTTACACTATCCAGTTAGGATCTACACTATATACATTATGCTTACACTATCCAATTAGGATCTACACACTATATGCAGTATCCTTACACTATCCAGTTAGGATCTACACTATATACACAATCCTTACACTATCCAGTTAGGATCTACACTATATACAGTATCATTACACTATCCAGTTAGGATCTACACTATATACATTATGCTTACACTATCCAGTTAGGATCTACACACTATATACAGTATCCTTACACTATCCAGTTAGTATCTACACTATATACAGTATCCTTACACTATCCAGTTAGGATCTACACTATATACATTATGCTTACACTATGCAGTTAGGATCTACACACTATATACAGTATCCTTACACTATCCAGTTAGGATCTACACTATATACATTATCGTTATTCTCTATTCCAGTCTCATCACTAAGACGGGGCAGTAGTCCCGTTGTTAGCATGTTGGACTTCGAATTCAGGAATGGCAGGTTCGATCCCCCCATCTGACTAATAATATTAACAGTCGTTCAGATGGGACTTTAACCGATGTCTCATGTCGGTGCTTTACATCGTGCACGCAAAAGAACCAGGGGAGATTCTGGAATAGGTTTCTGGATGCATCATTGCACTATCCTCCAAAATCTAAAGTGACAAATCTTTTCAGGAGCCGTCGATATATTTTGCCTGGCCAGTCAAATAAATATATTTTAACACCGATAGCATTAATTTGGCCGTATTGAGCTTCTGATAATATTATTTTGCCAGAAGCTAAAGAGTGAAAAATCTACAGACTGGAACCCAGGCTACCCCAACCCCTTCTCTCTCTCTCTCTCTCTCTCTCTCTCTCTCTCCAACATACTCGCATTAAAACTTTATTTATTTTACAATGATTGCGAAGCAAATTTTAACAACTTATATTAATCACTCTCGTTGGCGCGGATGAAAGCGTAAATGTGATCATTCGTGTGGGAGGAAACCGGAGTACCCGGAGAAAACCCATATGTCCGATCCGGCGACCACCGTACCATCTCGTATACTTCCCGGCACGAGGATCGAACCCGGGTTGCATTAGTGAGAAGCGAGCGCGCTAACCACTGCGCTAATCGGACAGCCGGACATACTCGCATTATGCCATATACCCAATTATTTGATGGGCGAAAACAATTTGTGAAATTTACGTGTTCAACCCGTGGTTTTGTTGCAAGCCTGTTATACATATCGATGTCTTCGGAGACATTAGGGATGTAAAATGTCACCGCGTCCAATTACTGCTATTGTAAATATAAATATTACGTCGTTTGCGAAACGTTTATGAGTGACTTTGAAAACAACAAAACTATTGACATTATCTTGAGACATATCATGTGCACAAAAAAATTCACTTACGAACTATATAGAATATGACAAATCAAATCCCTCATTAAAACGAGTACACATAGAATACACTACATAGCTGAACTATTTCGTGGAAGTCGTGATAGCGCAGTGGATGCGCGTTCGCTTCAGGTGCGAAAGGTCCGGAGTTCGAGCCCCTCTGGAGCCGTTACGAGTGTGCCCTTATATAGGCAAGACATTTAAATTCCACGTTGCCTCTTCTCTCTCTCTCTCTCTCTCTCTCTCTCGTGGCGATGGATTCCATCAGGAATGAGGTCTCGAGAGTGATTAATATAAGTTGAAAGAACTTGTTTCGCAATCGAGCTCAAATAAATTTGTATAAACCTGAACTATTATATGGATTGATTCTAAATCAGGGTCAGTATTCTCTTTTTATGACATACCTTCCAGGGAGATTACGAAATGTATCACTGAACTATACTAGACGACATAGAAAACGCACATTTCGGATAATGAAAAACAATAACTATATAAATACATAGTTTTAAACATTTTTGGAATATTTTTAGCTGTTCAGTTTGTGTTTTGCAATAAATATGTGATATATCTTTGATGGAATCCTTCGTATTTCGTTTTAATGTATTAAATTGTGGAAGTCGTGATAGCGCAGTGGATGCGCGTTCGCTTCAGGTGCAAAAGGTCCGGAGTTCGAATCCCGCTGGAGCAGTTACGAGTGTGCTCTTAGGCAAGGCATTTAAATTCCACGTTGCCTCTTCTCTCTTCCTCGTGGCGATGGATTCCATCAGGAATGAGGTCTCGAGACTGATTAATATAAGTTGTAATAACTTGTTTCGCAATCGAGCTAAATAAATTTGTATAAACAATGTATTAATAATCATTTAATGTAGGTGTGCGTTTTCTATGTCCTCTAGTATAATAAATGCAAGGTTTCATCATGCTATATCATAACAATCTATATTCAGTATAAAATAAAAAGAAGATTTGTTGGTTTAAGTGAATGATCGAGTTATAGTTCACTCGTGAACACGTGCAGCTATTCTAAGATAGCAATACATAATATATCACGAAGATGCAAATGGTTTCGACCACGCTTCTTTCCTTGAACCCATGGATCGCAGGTTCGATCCCCTAACTGACCCTAATAATATTAACATTCTTTCAGATGGGACTTTAAACCGAGGTCTCGTTTCGGTGCTTTACGCCATGCAAGTAATAGAACCAGAGGTTATTCTGGAATGGATCTCTGTCTGTATTATTGCACTATCCTCCAAAAATATAAAATTACTAATCTTCAGGAGGAGTCGCTCATATGGGCAACCAGTAGTGACGATAAATAAACGTAAAACACACACACAAAACCCACCTGTCCGATCTGGCGACAAGTCTGGCGAGTTATGCGTACGCAAAAATAAAATGAACAAAAAATAAAACTGGTTGGAAAATGTTGCTTTGTTTCTCGTTAAATAAAGTATTTATTATTATTATTATTATTATAACCCGAGGTTGCAGCCGGGAGAGTCGTCATATGACAGTTAGAGGCTGCTGGTGTGCCTTTAAAACCAAAGCAACACACACACACTTCCATTGTATTCTTAACAAACTCTGAACAAACAGTATCGTGACACATGTACCATGCATACGAAGCTATACCGCTGTCATTAACAAACAGTAGTGTGACACGTGTACCATGCATACGAAGCTATACCGCTGTCATTAACAAACAGTAGTGTGACACGTGTACCATGCATACGAAGCTATACCGCTGTCATTAACAAACAGTAGTGTGACACGTGTACCATGCATACGAAGCTATACCGCTGTCATTAACAAACAGTAGTGTGACACGTGTACCATGCATACGAAGCTATACCGCTGTCATTAACAAACAGTAGTGTGACACGTGTACCATGCATACGAAGCTATACCGCTGTCATTAACAAACAGTAGTGTGACACGTGTACCATGCATACGAAGCTATACCGCTGTCATTAACAAACAGTAGTGTGACACGTGTACCATGCATACGAAGCTATACCGCTGTCATTAACAAACAGTAGTGTGACACGTGTACCATGCATACGAAGCTATACCGCTGTCATTAACAAACAGTAGTGTGACACGTGTACCATGCATACGAAGCTATACCGCTGTCATTAACAAACAGTAGTGTGACACGTGTACCATGCATACGAAGCTATACCGCTGTCATTAACAAACAGTAGTGTGACACGTGTACCATGCATACGAAGCTATATCGCTGTCATTATATATCTGTGTATCAGAATTCCAACATTTTTCTGAATGCTTTCTTTGTGATCAAAATCATATATATATTTATTAGCGTGCTTTTAGTAACATCGTTGTCATGGTTTTACTGGTGAAGCTTGATTCAACACATAAATGTTAAGCGTGTAGATGAGAATACAGACGGATCTGTAGTCCAGTGGTAACACGCTGGACTGGTAATCCAGGGATCGCAGCTTCGATGCCCAGACTGACCCTAATAAAATTAACAATCTTTCAGATGGTTAAACCGAGGTCTCGTGTCGGTGCTTTACAACGTGCACGTAAAATAACCAGAGGAGACTCTGGAATGGGTCTATGTCTGTCTGTATCATTGCACTATCATCCAAAAATCTTAAATAACTAATCTATTCAGGAGGCGTCGCTCATATTGGCAACCGGTAGCGACGATAAATCAACGTAAAACACACACATTTAGAATCACCATTGGCATGGTTTCACAGATCAAGCTTGATTCAACACATAACTGTTCAGCTTGTAACGAACCATTTGATACGTACGTACGTACGTACAACATGGGTTACGTAAAAATGTCCTAAATTGGAAGTGGAAGTCGTGATAGCGTAGTGATAGCGTGCGCTCGCTTCAGGTGCAAAGGGCCCGGACGTTCGAGCCCCACTGGAACCGTTACGATTGTGTCCTTAGACAGGCAATGCATTTAAATTCCACATTGTCTCTTCTCTCCCCCTCGTGGCGATGGATTCCATCAGGAATGAGGTCTCGAGATTGATTAATATAAGTTGTACGAACGAACTTGTTTCGCAATCGAGCTAACATAAATTTGTATAAACTAAAGCTTTAGTATTAGTTTTTGATTTTTTGGTCGCACCAACAGCTTAGGTCATATACGTCGACTTGCCAGCTATTATTGGTTTGATCTTATTTTATTTTGCTCTATAATGTTATATGTTATATTTCGGGTTTTACGCCTGCATCAGCACCATTTTGGGCTATTTCGCCGGCGGGCAGTTTACCTAACAACACCTTTCCTGGGCAGGCTCCAGCGGTTAACCAGTACTTGGGTGCACCAACCTCCGTAAGAAACTACCAATGTTTTCATATAAATGAGACACGGTCTGAGCGGGCCTCGAACCCGTGACCATCAGTTCTGCTCTATTGTGACACATACTCTACATACAATATACGCAAAGAAAGCAAAATGAGTGTACATGGCCTGGTCAGTGAAATAAATATATTTAACACCGAGACCATTATTTGGGCCGTATTGAGCTTCTGATAAATGTAATAGTTGGCGCATGAAAACAGTGTGTAAACACAGTGACGTCATTCACAGGTGACCGGTGTCAATATTCAACATTACATTTGTGATATTTGTGCTGTTTATAAATTTGATTTGAATACCTCTTCACAGTGGATGTGGTATCAGAAGAAATGAAAGATTGCAAATATAAACCGATTGTATGTTTTTACTCTTTACAATGTATTTAATAGGCAATTGATTTTGCGTTTTACAACCTAGTGAGTAAATGGCTTTGTTTAATCCTGGTCGCCTCCTTTTCAATATAAATAGAGATAATTAATAACGCCTAACAACTCTTAGTGAGATTGTTTCACAACTCTTGAGAGATCGTCACCCAAAACCAAATCATAGAGAGATTTCCTCTCGCGTCTTGGAGAGCTTGCTTCACTTCTCTTAGAAATAACGACGCCGTACTCTTAGAGAGATCGCCTCCTAACTCCTGGAGATCGTCCCGCATTTCATATCTTAGAGAGATCACACAGTCTTAGAGAGATCGCCTCATATCTCTTAAGAGATCGTCCCGCATTTCATATCTTAGCGAGATATCCCAGAGTCTTAGAGAGATTGCCTCCTAACTCCTAGAGAGATCGCCCCGCATTTCATCTATTAGAGAGTTCACCCAGAGTATTCGAGAGATTGCCTCCTAACTCATAGAGAGATCGCCTCGCATTTCATCTCTTAGAGAGATCCCCATAGTCTTAGAGAAATCGCCTCCTAACTCATAGAGAGATCGCCTCGCGTTTCATCTCTTAGAGAGACCCCCATAGTCTTAGAGAAATCGCCTCCTAACTCATAGAGAGACCGCCCAGTAGTACATCTCTTATAGAAATTGCGTCCTGGTCCTGTGGGAGATTACCTCCTGGCACTTAGAGGTCTCCGCCCATACTTAGAGATATTGCCATCAGACACTTAGAGAGATCGCATAAATATAAATGATGTGTGCACTTGGAACTATTATGTTAATATGCGTCTGCTCCTTAATAACTGAAGTCAATTCCACTAATTGCATTTTGGGAAATATTGCGAGGAAACCCACACGGTCCAGCACTTGTCAGCTTTATTGAACGTTTAGATTATTTTTCCAGATGTCAATATATTTGTCTCGACATAGCAAACAACCTAATATTAACGGTCAAATGCTAGACAGTAGAGATTAATTGCTCAGTATATGTACCCTACGCCGATTGGCTGATGCCAATTATGCAATTCGGGGAATTACGCTACGCATATGTACGAAACACCTGTGGTGAATTTGGCTAGTTCACTATTTATGCTTCACAAATTCACGATTTCAACTTCACGATTGAATCTTCACGATAATACATACGGCTTTACAAATTCGTGAAGTTGAAATCGTGAATTTTTGGAAGTTGAAATCGTTAATTCGTGAAGTTGAAATCGTTAATTCGTGAAGTTGAAATCGTGAATTCGTAAAGTTGAAATCGTGAATTCGTGTTATTGAAATTGAGAATTCGTGAAGTTGAAATCGTGAATTCGTAAAGTTGAAATCGTGAATTCGTGTTGTTAAAATCGTGAATTCGTGAAGTTGAAATCGTGAATTCGTGAAGTTGAAATCGTGAAGTTGAAATCATGAATTCGTGTTGTTGAAATCGTGAATTCGTGAAGACGATTGTTGCAGAAATGGTAATGTTCAGAGTTTCGAAATACATTGTAAGAAAAAGGTACGTGGTTGGAAATGCCGGCACGCTGTCTGTCCTTGCTAGATTAGCTGACATACGGCCGGGATAGGGGGCTTCTATATGGACGGCATTGGAAGGACAGCCAGACGTCTGGGTTTGGGGAACAAACCGACCGGGTGTAATTGTGTGAAGAGGGGCATTTATTCGCTTCATTTTGGTTGTCTAAAGATGCACAGACAGCTTAGATCCTTGTGTGTTTTACGTTTATTTACGCCTCCTGAAGAGATTAGTCATTTTAGATTTGTGGAGGATAGTGCAATGATACAGACAGAGACCCATTCCAGAGGATACTCTGATTCTTTTACGTGCACGATGTAAAGCACCGAAACGAGACCTCGGATTAAAGTCCCATCTGAAACACTGTTAATATTATGGGGTCAGACGGGGGATCGAACTGGCGATCCCTGGATTACCAGTCCAGCGTGTTACCACTGGACTACAGATCCGTCTGTAGCTTAGATCATATGACGACATTCCAGCTATAAATGGTGGAGGAATACCCCGGGTGCCACTCCGGGGAGTATTTCATGCACGGGTAAGCACCTTGGTTAAACAACCGACATTCCGCAAGCTAGCAGGATAGCAAGCATACTTCCTCACATGAAAACTCCAGCCCGCAGCACTAAGCTCAGCCCGCAGCACTAAGCTCCAGCCCGCAGCACTAAGCTCCAGCCGCAGCACTAAGCTCCAGCCCGCAGCACTAAGCTCCAGCCCGCAGCACTAAGCTCCAGCCCGCAGCACTAACACATCTGTTCCACCCACCATGGGATATGCCGAAACTGTGTGGTCACACATATTCACACATTCACAACATGTTGGGTGAACTGCGGTGAAACAAACTACAACACAGGTGGGACACTTCCGGAACAACAATGTTCTATAAAAGCCTAACCAACCATGACATCATTTCACCTGATCCACAAAATGCTGGGTGAACTGCAGTGAAACAAACTACAACACAGGTGGGACACTTCCGGAACAACAATGTTCTATAAAAGCCTAACCAACCATGACATCATTTCACCTGATCCACAAAATGTTGGGTGAACTGCAGTGAAACAAACTACAACACAGGTGGGACACTTCCGGAACAACAATGTTCTATAAAAGCCTAACCAATCATGACATCATTTCACCTGATCCACAAAATGGTGAGTGAACTGCAGTGGAACAAACTACAACGCAGGCGGAACACTTCCGGAACAACAATGTTCTACAGAAGCCTTACTAATGATGGTGATAATGTGAATATCGTTAATTGGCTGCCCCTGGTTCGATCCTCGGAATGGGAAGTATGTGACATGGTACAGTGGTGGTCAGATTGGATAGGTGGCTATTCTCCGTGTACTCAGTTTGGCTCACACACACTAATTACAACAAATAGCTGTGATTAATATAAAAGTGTTAAGTTTGTTTCGCAAATTTGGTAAAATAAATAAGTTTATACATTTTGCACTAAAATCGCTAATCATGTTTCGGGCATGCGCATTTGTCCAGTCTGTAACCGAAAAACATACGTCACTGACATTGTAGGCGTGGCTAGATGGAGAGCTACATTAACCCCGCTTTTGTCTTGTCCGAACTTTGCTGATATATCAGTGTTATTTCCTATATGTGTTCTGCGCAAATCGATACAGACGTCTGCAAATAGTTTCTTATATGCAATAACCCTAGTATAGGTGACAGTGTCGATAAATAATTCACCGCTTTGTGGAGTTAAATGAGAGACGCGTCGTCCTACATCACAGTACATCATGCTTACAATACCCGGTAAGGGTCTAGTTTCATTTTATGTGCCGTGCTAGAGGTCATCTACAAAAATCCAAAGGTTTTCTGAAATGGACCCTTTTTTAATTCGCGGATGAATTATTTTTGAAAATTCCTGGTAGAAAATTCCATATTTTCGCGGCAATATCGTGAACAAGCTATGTGCCAGAGACCATCGAAAGGGTTAACAATCGCGGTTTTCTGAACAATGGATTCATTCCTGGATGAACTACTTACTACTTTTGAAAATGTCAATAGATATATCACCAAATTCAAATATAATAATAATACTTGGATGCATGTATACTAAATATGTACCAGTGTATTGGTTAATGGGCTGTTATTTGCAGCATACAACTAATACTCGGATGCATGTATACTAAATATGTACCAGTGTATTGGTTAACGGCCTGTTATTTGCAGCATAAAACTAATACTTGGATGCATGTATACTAAATATGTACCAGTGTATTGGTTAACAATCTGTTATTTGCAGCATAAAACTAATACGTGGATGCATGTATACTAAATATGTATCCGTGTATTAGTTAACGGCCTGTTATTTGCAGCATCTGATCAGGACAACGACATTAACCACTCAGAGGGCCTCTGAGCCTATTCAATATAGAAACATTGACGTCTGGTTTCCCAGTAATAATTTCGCGTTTTCTGGTTTTATGTAAAGTGTTCTGGTTTTATATCACGTTTTCTGGTTTTATATCACATTTTCTGGTTTAATATCACGTTTTCTGGTTTGATATCACGTTGCCATCACATTTTTTTGTTTGATATCACGTTTTCTGGTTTAATATCACGTTTTCTGGATTGATGTTAAGTTTCTGGTTTGATATGTCTCGTGCCCGTATTTAACCAGCTCATCGGGCTGATATCAAGTTACCGCGGGTCGATACCTCATGATTAGAGATTATTACGTGGCTAGTTTCATATCAGCCTGCTGTAACTTGATATCAGCCCGAGGTAACTTGATATCAGTATGATGTAACTTGATATCAGCCTGCTGTAACTTGATGTCAGCCTGAGGTAACTTGATATCAGCCTGAGGTAACTTGATATCAGCCAGAAGTAACTTGATATCAGCCCGAGATAACTTGATATCAGCCCGAGGTAACTTGATATCAGCCCGAGGTAACTTGATATCAGCCTGATGTAACTTGATATCAGCCCGAGGTAACTTGATATCAGCCCGAGGTAACTTGATATCAGCCCGAGGTAACTTGATATCAGCCCGAGGTAACTTGATATCAGCCTGAGGTAACTTGATATCAGCCCGAGGTAACTTGATATCAGCCCGAGGTAAATTGATATCAGCCTGAGATAACGTGATATCAGCATGAGGTAACTTGATATCTGCCTGAGGTAACTTGATATCAGCCTGAGGTAACTTGATATCAGCCTGAGGTAACTTGATATCAGCCTGAGGTAGCTTGATATCAGCCTGAGGTAACTTGATATCAGCATGAGGTAACTTGATATCTGCCTGAGGTAACTTGATATCAGCATGAGGTAACTTGATATCAGCCCGAGGTAACTTGATATCGGCCTGATGTAACTTGATATCAGCATGAGGTAACTTGATAGCAGCCTGATGTAACTTGATAGCAGCCTGAGGTAACTTGATATCAGCCTGAGGTAACTTGATAGCAGCCTGATGTAACTTGATATCAGCCTGAGGTAACTTCATATCAGCCTGAGGTAACTTGATATCAGCCTGAGGTAACTTGATATCAGCATGAGGTAACTTGATATCTGCCTGAGGTAACTTGATATCAGCATGAGGTAACTTGATATCAGCCTGATGTAACTTGATAACAGCCTGAGGTAACTTGATATCAGCTTTATGTAACTTGATATCAGCCTGAGGTAACTTGATAGCAGCCTGATGTAACTTGATATCAGCTTTATGTAACTTGATATCAGCCTGAGGTAACTTGATAGCAGCCTGATGTAACTTGATATCAGCCTGATGTAACTTGATATCAGCCTGAGGTAACTTGATATCAGCATGAGGTAACTTGATATCTGCCTGAGGTAACTTGATATCGGCATGAGGTAACTTGATATCAGCTCGAGGTAACTTGACATCAGCCTGAGGTGACTTGATATCAGCCTGTTGTAACTTGATATCAGCCTGATGTAACTTGATATTAGCCTGATGTAACTTGATATCAGCATGAGGTAACTTGATATCTGCCTGAGGTAACTTGATATCAGCATGAGGTAACTTGATATCAGCCTGATGTAACTTGATATCAGCCCGAGGTAACTTGATATCGGCCTGATGTAACTTGATATCAGCCTGAGGTAACTTGATAGCAGCCTGATGTAACTTGATATCAGCCTGATGTAACTTGATATCAGCCTGAGGTAACTTGATAGCAGCCTGATGTAACTTGATATCAGCCTGAGGTAACTTGATATCAGCCTGAGGTAACTTGATATCAGCCTGAGGTAACTTGATATCAGCATGAGGTAACTTGATATCTGCCTGAGGTAACTTGATATCAGCATGAGGTAACTTGATATCAGCCTGATGTAACTTGATATCAGCCTGAGGTAACTTGATATCAGCCTGAGGTAACTTGATAGCAGCCTGATGTAACTTGATATCAGCTTTATGTAACTTGATATCAGCCTGATGTAACTTGATATCAGCATGAGGTATCTTGATATCTGCCTGAGGTTACTTGATATCAGCATGAGGTAACTTGATATCAGCCCGATGTAACTTGATATCAGTCCGAGGTAACTTGATATCAGCCTGATGTAACTTGATAACAGCCTGATGTAACTTGATATCAGCCTTATGTAACTTGATATCAGCCTGAGGTAACTTGATATCAGCCTGATGTAACTTGATATCAGCCTGATGTAACTTGATATCAGCCTGATGTAACTTGATATCAGCCTGAGGTAACTTGATATCTGCCTGAGGTAACTTGATATTGGCATGAGGTAACTTGATATCAGCTCGAGGTAACTTGATATCAGCCTGAGGTAACTTGATATCAGCCTGTTGTAACTTGATATCAGCATGATGTAACTTGATATCAGCATGAGGTAACTTGATATCAACATGAGGTAACTTGATATCAGCCTGAGGTAACTTGATATCAGCATGAGGTAACTTTATATCAGCCTGAGGTAACTTGATATCAGCATGATGTAACTTGATATCAGCCTGTTGTAACTTGATATCAGCATGAGGTAACTTGATATCAGCATGAGGTAACTTGATATCAGCCTGAGGTAACTTGATATCAGCATGAGGTAACTTGATATCAGCCTGAGGTAACTTGATATCAGCATGAGGTAACTTGATATCAGCCTGTGGTAACTTGATATCAGCATGAGGTAACTTGATATCAGCCTGAGGTAACTTGATATCAGCATGAGACGGAAGGTAGTAGTGAAAAACCTATGTGTGTGTTTTTCGTTTATGTATCGTCGCTACCGGTTGCCCATATGAACGACGCCTCCTGAAGAGATTAGTCATTTTAGATTTTGGAGTATAGAGCACGATACAGTTATAGATATATTTCGGGTTTTACGCCTGCATCAGCACCATTTTTGGGCTATATTGCCGGCGGGCAGATTACCTAACAACACCTTTCCTATGCAGGCTAGAGCACGATACCCATTCCAGAGTATCCTCTGGTTCTTTTATGTGCGCGGTGTAAAGCACCGACACGAGACCTCGGTTTAACGTCCCATCTGAAAGACTGTTAATTGTATTAGGGTCAGACGGGGGATCGAAACCTATTGGCTTGTCTACATTTATATATTCATTTCCGCACGCATATAATTGCATTCTTTAACTCGACTCTTTCATATGAATACAACTTTTGTTTGTTTGTTTGTGTTTGTTTGTTTGTTTGTTTGTTTGTTGTTCGGGTATTACACCTGCATCAGGGCCATTTTGGGCTATATCTCCAGCGGGCAGATTACCTAACGACACCTTTCTCCTGGGCTGGCTCCAGCGATTAACCAGTACTTGGTGCACCAACCCCCGTAACAAAAACTGCCAACATTTCAATATAAATGAGACACCGTCTTAGCGGGGCTAGAAGCAGTGCACATCAGTGCTGATAGGTTACAGTGGTACACAAGTCAGCAACCGTAACCACTCGACCACCGAGGCGAACTGATACAACGTCCTGGTATCAAACATATACACACGCATCAAATAAAGTAGTTCGCCGATATACAAACAGTCTAGCAAGTATGTTCGATCCTCGCAACGGGAAGTATGGGAGATGGTACGGTGGTCGCAAGATCGGACAGATGGGTTTTCTCCTGGCACTCCGGTTTTCTCCCCTCCCACACGAATGACAACATTTACGCCGCTTTCATCCGAGCCAACGAGAGTGATTATTATATTAAGTTGTTAATAAAACTTGCTTCGGAATCGTTGTAGAATAAATAAAGTTTAGACTAAACGCCTTACACATTTATGTTAGCTCGATTGCGAAACAAGTTCCTACAACTTTCACTATCGAAACATCATTCCTGATTCAATCCATCGCCACGAAGGAGAGAGAGAAAGAAGAGGCAATGTGGAATTTAAAATGCATTGCCTAAGGGCACAATCGTAACGGCTACAGCTGGGCGCGAACTCTGTATCTTTCGCACACTTAAGCGAACGCGCTGCTACCTCGACTTTCACTAAATGTAGTGTCTACATACAATATTGTAATTATAGAAAACATTCGTGTTTTACCTACTGGTATGAAACAAATCTACTACATCAGCAAAGAATGCAATCGAACGTACACTTCGACGACATAGAAAACAACTAAGCTAGCAACTGCTAATTGCTTCATCTACTTTTAGATTTTCATTTCCACATAACACGGATAGTATTGCTTTCTTGATAAAGGGAGACCTTCTGTGGTAAAGATTATCTCTCGGGTTCATTTATAAACCACCACCAGCTGGGAAGTGAGTCATGTTTGTGTTTTGTATACAAAAATAAACATTAATCGTAAGCGCTGAAGTATTCTTAGTAACAACAATACAGAGGTATAGAATCTGGTGTAATCGTGATGTCTTTCCGCTAAATCCAAAGCTTGTTTTTGTTTCATTTCAAACATCAATACTGTGCACTTGACTGCGTTCCCATGTTAACTATTTATGTGCGTCAGAGATCGGCGAAATTTAAAACGTGATCAGAACTAGGTATCAGATACGTTTACTGAAGAAACAGAGAAACCCGTGAGAACGCTAGCAAGCAACGCCAGTCTCATATCAGGTCTATCATTAGTTTATGCAAATATCTTTTAGCTCGATTGCGAAACAAGTTCATACAACTTATATTAATCACTCTCGAGACCACATTCCTGATGTAATCCATCGTCACGAGGGAGATATAAGCATGTGGAATTTAAATGCCTCCAGTGGCGGTTTACAATTGTCAATCTGGGTCATGTAAATATCTATCTACATTTACATGAAACTTTGTTAGTTCGGGTTTTACGCCTGCATGAGCACCATTTTGGGCTATATCGCCGGCGGGCAGTTTACCTAACAACACCTTTCCTGGGCAGGCTCCAGCGGTTAACCAGTACTTGGTGCACCAACCTCCGTAAGAAACTGCCAACTTTTTCATATAAATGAGACACGGTCTGAGCGGGGCTCGAACCAGTGACCATCAGTGATGATATGTTACAGTGGTATACAAGTCAGCGACCTTGACCACGAAGGCGGATATAATTAGTGTGTATGTACATTAATGCTATAGTGTTAAGAAATTAAAGAGGGCCCTAAGGGAGATTAGTTCTGAACTAATTAGGCCACCCTCTATAAATAAAGAAACATATCTATACGTAGGCCAATGGGAAACATTGGAACAAAACGGCTGTGGGAAATATTTAAAACAGAACAAATAAAGTACATTGGTGGTACGTTAGTTCAGTCAGGACATTACGGTATGCACAGGCGTTTCCAGAAAAAGAAATAAGGGGTGCTAAGTAAAAGCTGGCCTGTGTGCCGCATTTCGCCCATCCTGGATGGGGGTCCGGGGCTTGCAACTGATGAAATGACTTAAAATGAAATTAATGAGATGACAAATCGATCAGTTTGGGAGTTAACAGGATGCTCGGTTCCCTAGAGCACCCCCCTTGGATACGCCTCTAAATGTGTGCATTGTAATTATAAAGAAAATCATCCGAATATTTCATAGAGACAATATTAATTATGACCAGTGTAAGTGAATAATTTACCTTGCAATCATCACATCTGTTCCACTCGTCACAATCGTATAAATCTGTTAATCGTTTCCCACATTCCCAACGTTTGTAACCATCTTCCGCGTAAAGGTGTTCACATTAGAAGCATACGATATAAACAGTGTGTTTGTTGTTCGTATACGTTTATTTATCGTACACCCCCTCCCCCTGGTTAATCTGGGCGACGCCTCCAGATGTGTATTAGTCATTTAATTTATTTGAGGATAGCGTCAGATAAAGACGACGCTCCAATACCAGAAGTATCCCTGGTTCTTTTACATGCCCGGTATATAGCACCGACACAACATCCATGCATTTACATGCCCGGTATATAGCACCGACACAACATCCATGCTTGTACATGCCCGGTATATAGCACCGACACAACATCCATGCTTGTACATGCCCGGTATATAGCCCCGACACAACATCCATGCTTGTACATGCCCGGTATATAGCCCCGACACAACATCCATGCTTTTACATGCCCGGTATATAGCACCGACACAACATCCATGCTTTTACATGCCCGGTATATAGCACCGACACAACATGCATGCTTTTACATGCCCGGTATATAGCACCGACACAACATCCATGCTTTTACATGCCCGGTATATAGCACCGGCACAACATCCCTGCTCTTACATGCCCGGTATATAGCACCGGTACAACATCCCTGATTTTACATGCCCGGTAAATAGCACCGACACAACATCCCTGCTCTTACATGCCCGGTATATAGCACCGATACATGGGACCTCGGTTGATAGTCCCATCTGAAGGACTGTTAATATCATTAGGGTCAGACAGTGTACGAGGGGTCGATCATGCCATCAATGGAGTGTCGGTCCAACGCGTTATCCTCTGGACTACTGACCCGTCTTTGATCACGACTAAATATAAATATGACTTATAGGTACAGGATCTATTCCGAACCCGCACCCCAAAGCTACGTTGTCTAACAAACCCAACTGTTGTAGGAATCTGGCTCAATTGTGTCTATCAAGAGTGGGCTACGACACAGTATTTGCTAATTAGCTCGCCCTGCATAGCAGCTGCATACTTGGAAATGGTAATCCTTACCATCTAGGAGTAGCTGCTATGCACAAAGGAAGTCAACTGTCTGAGATCCGAGTATATCTGATTAAATAGCATTTAGTCTGTCTCTCAGATAGTAGATTTTGGTGATGTAAAATATACTGAGTCAAAAAAGAAACGATACCAAACTAAAAATGACGTAAAACGGATAAAACCATAGAAAGGTTTAATATATTATTACGTATCAGTACCGGGTATCTTATTGCAACGCCAGCCAACCATAATCACAGGTAAATAAACACCCGATAATCCTGGAACGCCAAATTTCCGATTTTCACGTGCTCCTCAACAAAGACAACTTCCTACACATGTACAACTCGGAAAACCGGTTTATTGTACTGGTATTGCATTATCATCGAGGAAAAACACCTTACATACCCATTGTTACCTCTAACAAAATGCCTAGGCTAAACCGCAATCAGAGAATGCGTGCCATTGGCATGATTGACGGCGGTTTACGTCAGCGTGACGTCGCAAATCGACTCGGGGTTACGCGGATCACGATAACACGTCTACTTCGACGTTATCGAACACATGGATCGGTGGACGACCGTCCAAGATCTGGTCGACCACGTGTGACGACGCGTGAACAGGACCGTCACATTCAGACGTCACATTTACGTGACCGGTTCCTACCTGCTACGCACACAGCTGCCGTTACTCCTGGGATGACCAACAATCGCATCAGTGCACAAACAGTCAGGAACCGGCTCGGTGAACGTGGCATTCGTGCCTATCGGCCATACGTTGGACCCATCCTGACACGACGTCACCGTGACGTACGGCGGGAATGGACGACGGAACGTGCTCGCTGGACTCGGTTACAGTGGAATTCGGTGATGTTTAGCGATGAATCGCGGTTCTGTTTGCGTCGAGCGGATAGCAGAGAGCGGGTATATCGCAGACGCGGTGAACGTTACGCCGACCCATGTGTACGTCAGGTCGATCTGTTCGGGGGCGGAAGCGTTATGGCGTGGGGCGGTATCACCTTCGGCAGTCGCACTGAACTGTTAGTGGTGGACGGGAACCTAAACGCCCAGCGGTACTGTGATGAGATCCTTGCGCCAGTTGTTGTGCCGTTCTTTAACGCCAACAGAAACGTCACACTGTTCCAACAGGACAACGCCAGGTGTCATACTGCTCAGATTTCCACCACATTATTGGAGCAGAACAATATTGAAACCCTGCCATGGCCTGCTTTGTCACCAGACTTGTCACACATAGAACATTTGTGGGATACGTTAGACCGCCGCGTCAGACGACGTCAGCCGGTAACGTTAAACCAACTGAGGGATGTTTTGCGTCAGGAGTGGACAAATATTGACCAGCAAGAGATTCAGACACTCTTCCGTTCGATGCGACGGCGGTGCATTGCAGTGAGAGACGCAAATGGTGCCCATACTCGGTATTGACGTCTGTGTGAAAACTCCATTAGACCCCTGTCCGACGAATTACGTCATCACGCAGCAGACAGTTTCGGAGGCTCATTATGCGTTATGTGCTCCTCTTTCAAACATGTTGGACTATCATCTTATGAATTTTCAAAGAATTTTCTTAATAAATGTTGAAATTATAGACACCAGGTATCGTTTCTTTTTTGACTCAGTATATGTTGAAAGCGTAAGAGCTGCTCAGCGCAAGAGCTGTTCAGCGTGTGTGTTTTATATATATTTATCGTCGTTACCGGTTGAACATTAGAGCGGCGAACAGTTTGCCTAACAACACCTTTCCTGGGCAGGCTCCAGCGGTTAACGGGTACTTGGTACACCAACCTCTAAGAAACTGCCAACTTGTTCATATAAAGAGATATGGTCTGAGCGGGGTTCGAACCCGTTACAATAAGTGATGATAGGTTACAGTGGTATACAAGTCAGCGACCTTAACCACTCGACCACGGAGGCGGACTAGACATGTGTGTGTTTTACGTTTATTTATCGTCGCTACCGGTTACCCACATGAACAACGCCTCCTGAAGAGAATAGTCATTTTAGATGTTTGAAGGATAGTGCAATGATACAGACAGAGACCCATTCCAGAGTAACCTCTGGTTCTTTTAGACCCCGGAATAAAGTCCCATCTGAAAGACTGTTACTTTTATTACGGCCAGACGGGGATCGAACCTGCGATACCTGGATTACCAGTCCAACGTGTACTGGACTACAGATCCGTCTGTATTCTCATATACATGCTGTATCAGTAACACTAACACATCAACAAGGCTAGTCCAAATATTTAGACTTGAAAAATGTGACATTTTACTATCCAGACATTTTTCAAAGTCTAAACGCTAAACCTCAATTACGCGTAGCATATTTTATATTCTAAAAAGTCGTTTTTATAAATTAAAATTGCTAACAAGATCAACACACATACCGTTGTTTGAATATTGCAGTCTATAACGTCTCTTGACACACAATAGTATACAAGAAATCAACGTTTAAATTTCATGGCAGAGTTTCGCCATTCCAAATCGTCCATTTTGAATATTTGATTATTGCGAAAAACAAAAATAGAAATCATTAGACGAAAATGTTTACAAGATTTATCTCCGTGCCATTACGGTGAATCAAATAATATTTCGTTTAATATCCAATTGTTCATACGCATGAAATATACTAAAAATAATGCATTCGGATTTCGTTTGTGAAGACTGCCCAGAAAAAATGGGAGAATCTCACCTGTCAACAGTTAAATGATATGCACAACGGTAAGACAATACATTTTAAACGTTCTTTATATCTATATTTAGAATTATTCTTAACACCAATGCACCTTGTGGCGTCCATGGTCCAGTGGTAGAGCGTCGGATTTGGAATCGAACGGTCCCGGGTTCGATACTCGGTCAGGCCACGTATGTAGTGTCATTGAGCAAGGCACCTCACACACATTGCTTAGTACTGGTTAATCGCTTAGGTCGGCTAAGCCTGCCCAGGAAAACATGTCTAAGTCCCCGCGAGGGGTTTGACATTAAAGGAACATACATACATACATACATACATACACATTTATACCCGTTCATGGATCAGGGCGGAAAGTGATATGCGAAAATGAGCTTTAACGATAAGACCTCGAAATAACAAAAGAAGAACATATATGTAGAGGTCTTATGTATAGGACTACAGCAAGGCGTGTAGGCGTGTTGAAATGTAGGATGTATAGGCCTACAAGAAGGCGTGTAGGCGTGTTGAAATGTATCAATGCTGAATGGTCTTACCGTAAACTCAATATAAACCCCTTCTATGCCTTCGTCTGTAGGGTCACTAGATGTACTGGACGACTTCCGGGATCGTTTGAAGAGAGACATCGCTATGTATAGTCCCGTAGGAGCACACAACACACACACAATACCAAAACTGTTCCGATGTAGTCCACAATATTTCAAACTTCCAACCGGATGCGCGGTTCTAAATAAGTTTAAATGTCTACACACTTCCTGGTTGCACTTTTTTTTATTTATCTATGTATCTTTCCCTAATGTCAAATATAATCCTAGTAAATTAATCTTAAGTGGAAATAAATGTAAAACCGATTACAGTTTTAGACGCTACAGTTTCAAGTTCCGGTATTTGAAAATTCTTATCAACGTTTTACGTTTATTTATCGTCGCTACCGGTTGCCCATATGAGCGACGCCTCCTGAAGATATTAGTCATTTTAGATTTTTGGAGGATAGTGCAATGATACAGACAGAGACCCATTCCAGAGTCTCCTCTGGATCTTTTACGAGCACGGTGTAAAGCACCGACACGAGACCTCGGTTTAACGTTCCATCCGAAAGCCTGTTAATTGTATTAGGGTCAGACGGGGGAGTCTTATCAACGAACTAACAAGCCAAAGATATAAATGTAATAATTCTATCGAAAAGTTTTTTCATAAAAAAAAATACGTACGACAATGATTTTTAAATTTACTCGGTATTTAGTGTACAAATACGCGTATGAATATATAAAAGTGCACGCACAACGCATATAATAGTACATGTCCTTATCGATTAGATAAAACACGCTTATGTTAACTCATTCATCGCCAATGTCGTATAAAAGCGACTTTGCAAAAAGCAGAGAACCCGATCAGACAGAACAGGCTGTATGCTGATTGCTCTTCAGACAGTGGATCTGAAGCACCTGTCCAAAATAGCAAACAACATAGATCCTGATCAGACGCGGCTGATCTGGATCTATGTTGTTTGCACATGTTCAGAATTGTATTCGGCGCTGAAAGAGTTAATTTATCCGAGGAGTCATTGTATTCCATTAGAGTGTATTAGTATATTCCGTGGTGTACTATTAATGTACAGAAAGAGATAACACATACATATAAGTAATTAATTTATATCCATGCAGTCATATTTGTGAATGTAGTTTAGAATAACGCGTGTACGTTTAGCTTTAAATCATATACAGCGATACGCTTTACGGTCCCATACTGTTATAAATAACACTTGACAATTGAAGCCATATATTAAATAATATACAGTCATTTTATAATAACATTACGTCTAAAAATCTAAAGTGTGTCAAGATTTAGTGTTGCTAGTAATTAAGCTGGTATTTGTATACAGAATGAAATAAATAAAGTCCGTGCATGCTCAAGTCTCGAGCTGCACAATACACATTCAAGAATCCATACACTTCACATACATCTAAAAATCCAGTTCGAATACACACACATATATCAATCTCAACTCAAACTGCGTAATAATATACAGGAAAGGAACACAACTTGCGCACACTTATTGTAAAATCGGTAATAAACGCATTTTAAAATCCCCCAATATTTTATCTAGAGAGATTTGTTCACAATTTCCACGGTTTATGCCTGCCTGTTCACCCATCAAATAGTCGATGAAACGAAGCCTAATTATATTGTCAACAACGAAATTGTATCATATTCTATGAAAGCTCAGTAGTGACACCACACCTGCATCAATATAGGATCTTACACTCGTGGTGATTTTATGAAACGAGTTTTGAAATTTTGCTATTAAGATAGCCTTTTTAAGCGAGCCTTTTGGTGAGCTTAATAGCAAGCTTCAAAATCGAGCTTCACGAAATCGCGAGTGTAAAATCATTTTTATAAATCACATTACCATAAGTGGGTTTTAATCATATATTTGCACAAATTAACATTGCTACTTTCATTTTGGCGCCAATTGTCAGACCAAATTGTCATGACGTCATTAAATTGACACGACGTCACTACGCAAAGCAGTGTTATTAGTTTATACATATTTATTTTAGCTCGATTGCGAAACAAGTTCATACAACTTATATTAATCACTCTAGAGACCTCATTCCTGATGGAATCCATCACCACGAGGGAGAGAGAAGAGGCAACATGGAATTTAAATGCTTTGCCTAAGCGCACACTCGTAACGGCTCCAGCGGGCCTCGAACTCCGACAGAGTTATAGTTATGTTTGAAACAACGTTTTAGTTGCGTCAATACTTCTGTTAAATCATCGTTCATCTTACCATTAACGTTATGTACCAATTGAAATGGAAAAATGCATATTTTTAAAGTTTCATTTATAAATCATATTATCTCAACCAATCAGAATCCTTCCAGGTTCCGAGGTTATAAAACTGTTCTCAAATCTCAAAACTCAGTCTCAAGCGTCTGATTGGTTCAGCTGACAGTAACACTCGGACTCAACCAATCAGATCATTTGAGCTTGAGTTTGAGACCTGAGAAAAGTTTTATAACCTCGAGGTCAGGTGTTATTACACGTGTGCACATATAAGAAATTATGAGATGGTGTTATTACACTGAATACACGCAAATTGATGTGATCAATATAATCGAGAAGTATCAACTTGTGAAGTATTGCACTTCGCCATTTTTCTCCCTTCCTCAATTTGCTATTTCTACATGGCCAACTCTGGAGCATTTTCGTTCAAAATGAGTCTGCTGTGGCGGATTTCCTGGGGAAAACTAGTACTCAATTATCAAACCGCCGCAAGCGACTGACACATTTCTGAAATATCATTTATTAATTGTCCCTGATAGGAAACGATCCCAACGCCCTGGTTATAGCGGTGAATGCGAGTTCTTACAATGGAGTGCTATACCGCTCCGCCACAGAGCTCCGAGAAGGTGCGATGGAGAAGAACACACACACACACACTTCTCCAACTGAAAGTGACTGACACCTTGCTCAAATAGCACCATTCTATCACTTATACCTACTACTAGGTTAATCTCAATTTGGATGACTTTCCAAGAAAGTGTTAGCTTTCAAAAAAACTGCCTTAATGTTTAAAATACTCAATGGCCTAGCACCTGTCTATCTGCATGTGGCATTCAGATTTACTTCCCATGTACGAACTCAAAACTTGCGACCATCCGCCAATCTCCAACTGTACCCTCCTAAACCAACTGCTAAACCTATTAGAAATTGTGTGTGTTTTACTTTTATTTATCGTCGCTACCAGTTGCTCATTTGAGCGACGCCTCCTGAGGAGATTAGTTATTTTAGATTTTTGGAGGATAGTGCAATGATACAGAAAGAGACCCATTCCAGTGTCTCCTCTGGTTCTTTTACGTACACGGTGTAAAGCACCGACACGAGACCTCGGTTTAAATTCCATCTGAAAGACTGCTAATTTTATTAGGGTCAGACGGGGGATCGAACCTGCGATCCCTGGATTACCAGTCCAGCGTGTTACCACTGGACTACAGATCCGTCTCTTTTTAGAAATTCTTTCTTAAATTCAGGGTCACACTTGTGGAATTACCTCCCTTATCACATCAAAACAACACATTCTGTTCCACACTTCAACGCTTTATATATCAGGTGGTGCAAAGAACAGACCAATAACCTAATAAACTGATAATATACAACTATACATGAATATAAGTATTAGTTATTGCAGCTTATACCTTATTTCCTATGAAAGGTTTACTGGTTACTGTTTACATGTTTCATTATGCTATTTCATGGTTTAATTTGTAGATTGACTTAATTTGTCAAATGAGTTCTCTCGTTAAATAAAGTCTTTATTATTATTATTATTATTATTATTATAGTGAGCAAACTCACGATAAAATACTGAACTCGTAAAGTGTGAACTCATGAACTGTCGCACCTCCAAAATAACCTTTCCTATATTGCATATGTCGTTCAAACAAATTCACGATTTTTAGATTTCATATGAAAATCTTGAAATTTCGTATTTCCTTATTCACGATTTCTAGATTTCATAGAAAAACGTGAAAGTTCGTATTTCCAAATTCACGATTTCTATATATCATAGATTGGATATGAAAATTGTGAAATTCTGAATTCGATTTGAAGTTCACGAAATTGTGAAATTTTACATGTGAACTCGTGATCGTTCGTACTTACACATATAGTGAACGCGCAATGTGTGAACGTACTTCCAAGTTCACGATTTCATCTGAAAGCCGTGACATTTTGAGAATGATTTCACTTGAAATTCACCAAATCGTGAAATGTGACACCGTGAATATAAGTTCGTAATTCACAATGTTACTACTTTTATTTCAAACTCGCGATTTATGAAGCGCACAATTTCAGGAATTGAAGTCACCACTGGGCATTCATAGTTTTCCCATTGTAACCTGGTCAACCGAGACTATGTCAAGCGAATTAGTAACTCCGTTGCGGTCATTATCAGATTATATGGTAGCGTATGCGAGAACGTGTGAAACATAGGTCGTCTGCAAGTCAGGACAATATGACGCGTGACCTTTTACGTTTATTTATCGTTGCTACCGGTTGCCCATATGAGCGACGCCTCCTGAAGAGATTAGTTATTTTAGCTGTTGGAGGATAGTGCATGATACTGAGAGAGACCCATTCCAGAATCTCCTCTGGTTCTTTCACGTGCACGGTGTAAAGCACCGACACGAGACCCCGGTTTAACGTCCCATCTGAAAGACTGTTAATTTTATTAGGGTCAGACGGGGAATCGAACCTGCGATCCCTGGATTACCAGTCCAGCGTGTTACCACTGGACTACATATCCGTCTGTGCCCCCGATAAAATGTCTTCGGTTGCATATATTGTTCGCATTCTCCGTCCGTGTGTCCGTCCGTTCTAGTCAATATTTCCTGTTCGGGCTTTAACTTCTTCGGCCAGGTCTGTAGTTTCAAGGTCAAGGTCACTCTTCGGGGATGGGGGGTGGGGCGGCATATATCATATCATAGCTAAGTAATTGGTGCCTCGGTCGGGTAGCGTGTACGATGCTCACCTCGTGTTCCATTCGAACCCTGTCAGACTCACGGTGGTCTCCATAGCCAAGACATATAAATATTCAAATTCCACTATCTCGTTCCATAATGGCGATGGATTCCATCAGGAATGGGGTCTCTAGAGCGATATAAACCATTGTTTTAAGAATTTGTTTCGCAACTTCCATGTAAGTCGTGATAGCACAGTAGTAGAGCGTTCCCTTCAGGTACGAAAGGGCCAGAGTTCGAGTCCCACTGGGGCCGTTACGAGTGTCCCCTTAGGCAATGCATTTAGATTCCACATGCCTCTTCTCCCTCCCTTGTGGCGATGGATTCCATTAGGAATGATGTCACGAGAGTGATTAATATCAGTTGTAAGAACTTGTTTAAATGTGTATAAAAGTTCCATGTACGTCAATGCTCCAGAGTGAACCCTGTACATTATTGGAAGAATAAGAATCGAGCTAAAAGCATTTAGTATACACTAAGGGGGGACATAAACCAAAACCTAAAATTTATTTCCCATAGGCGTAACAATACAATGTTTTCAACAAAGGCCGAAGTACAAATATAGAACCTTTATTCTACATGCTTTAGCCATATAACAACCTTAAAGCGACACTATATCGGAGAGAGCACAGTTTAATCAGCGTAGATTATACCAATTTATTTTCGCTCGATTGCGAAACAAGTTCTTATACCTTATATTAATCACTATACCTCATTCCTGATATAATCCATCGCCACGAGGGTTAGAGAAGGGGCCATGTGGAATTTAAATGTATTGCATAAGGGGACAATCGTAACGGCTCCAGCGGGGCTCGACCTCCGGACATGTCGTACCTGAAGCGAACGCGCTACTACTACGCTATCACGAATTCCACATTTCTTTTAAACAGATCGCGCATATAGTATACAGTCATCCCTGTTTTAAGTGGCCATCTCTATTAACCAAGCCAACCTGCATTAAGCAGCCAGTTTCCAGATTCACAATATGTTGTGCTATTATACATGTTGCCTCTATTAAGCAGCCACCTGTGCTAAGCAGCTACTTTTGTAATTCCATTGGCTGGCTGCTTAACACAGGTTGTACTGTATTCGTGATTTAGTTTAAGCTTTATTTATTTGACAACGATTGCGAAGCAAGTTTTAACAACTTATATTAATCACTCTCGGATGACAGCGTAAATGTGGTCATTCGTGTGAGAGGAAACCGGAGTACCCGGAGAAAACCCACATGTCCGATATGGCGAACACCGTACCATCTCACATACTTCTCGTTCCGAGGAATGAACATGGGTTGCATTGGCGAGAAGCGAGCGCGCTAGCCACTGCGATAATCGGACAGCCATTCGTACAACCATAGTAAATTGTTCGTGAACCTCTCTCTCTCTCTCTCTAAGCGAGGTACTGTAAATCTTAAGCACTGTTGACAGCAATGAAAGCAAATTAAATCAAGTTTTCAAGTACTATATGAAAATAATAAATTACTCATCTAATTTTAGTAATTTATGATTATGCTAGTGACAGAAGCCTAACTATATATCATTACGTCATTCGTGTCATAAAGTAAAGATTAACCATTTCAACACCACAGACCTCTAAATAGGCTCTACAAAAAGTGTAGATCCAGATGAGCCGGCTCGTGACGAGCCGTCTCATCAGGATCTGCACTTTTTGCCAGTAATATTACTATTTTAAGACAACATTACCCATTTTGATAAATGAACTGGTCCAAATGTAATTTTCTGATTAATTTATTGGTCTAAATATATCATGGACCAGTCCATGTGAGTTACTTGGTGTTGAATGGGTTAGACAAATAGATTGGACAACACGTTTAATTTCGTTTATCCTATGTGTTCTTATTCAAGTACAGGCAAACATGTGTTAGCGGTCACCTCTATTAAGCAGTCAACCTGTATTAAGCAGCCAGTGGCAATTGGTTCATCATTTAACCTATATTAAGCAGATACCTGTGTTAAGCAGCCAATTTTTATCACTCCTTTGGTTGGCCGCTTATGACAGATTTGACTTTAGATCTAAATACAAGTTTAACCACACGTTCATACTATACACAATCAGGATATACCAATGCTGAATCATGTCCGATTAGCACAGTGGTTAGCGCACTCGTTTCTCACCAAAGTAACCCGGGTTCGATCCTCGTAGTATGTGAGATGATACGATGGTCGCTATATCGTACAGGTGGGTTTTCCGGTATCCTCCCACACGAATGACAACATGTGTGTGTGTGTGTGCGTGCGTGCGTGCGTGCGTGCGTGCGTGCGTGCGTGCGTGTGTGTTGCCGGGTTGCCCATATGAGCGACGCCTCGTGAAGAGATTAGTCATTTTAGATTTTTGGAGGATAGTGCAATGATACAGACAGTGACCCATTCCAGAGTCTCCTCTGGTTGTTTTACTTGCACAGTGTACAGCACCGACATGAGATCTCGGTTTAAATTCCCATCTGAAAGTTTGTTAATTGTATTAGGGTCAGACGGGGGATCGAACCTGATGTCCCTGGATTACCGGTCCAGCGTGTTGCCACTGGGCTACAGATCAGTCTGTATATAAGTTGCTAAAATAGAGGTCAAATGTATAATAAAACAACATATTGGGAATTTGGCTGCTTAATGGAGGTGACCACTAACACATGTTTGACTGTACATCAATTGCGTGCTTACATTCCCCATAGGTTCCTGTCTTAATCAAATATGTGCGTATTCTGTAGATGTCAAGTGCGTGCTTACATTCCCCATAGGTTCCTGTCTTAATCAAATATGTGCGTATTCTGTATATGTCAAGTGCGTGCTTACATTCCCCATAGGTTCCTGTCTTAATCAAATATGTGCGTATTCTGTAGATGTCAAGTATGTGCGTACATTCGATATGTGTGCTGTAATTATCAAGTCCGTGTTTACAATTATTCATCAATAATATTTTGACATTCGTTTTTTGTATTTCGAGATATTTTAATATAATATTGCGACATCTGCACATATTGATTTAATTAGCAATTGTCTAATGAGAAATCTGTAACCTATCATCACTGATGGTCACGGGTTCGAGCCCCGCTCAGACCGTGTCTCATTTATATGAGAAAGTTGGCAGTTTCTTACGGAATTTGGTGCACCCAACTGGTTAACCGTTGGAGCTTGCCCAGGAAAGGTGTTGTTAGGTAAACTGCCCACCGGCGATATAGCCCAAAATGGTGCTGATGCAGGCGTAAAACCCGAAATATAACATAACTAATGAGAAATATTTCTGGTTCCCCACTGTCGAGTATAACTGGTATTCTGGTTCCATTAAATATCATACCGTTAGTATTTACCGAGTCCCTGCGACACTATATGGTATGGACTAACATTATTAAACAATTTGAAATTGTGCTTCCAATTAACAATGCTACTACACACTCTTCCATTATAATTTGAATACGTATTTGCAGTCAGTAAACAGTGTGTTTTATAATAACGTAGACTAGTAGTTTTCATCTGTATTCAAGTCTCGTCTATGTACAGTCTCCATCCGCTATATCGAATTCCGTCGGATCGAGCAAAATATTTCGACATAATCGAAGTTTGACTTAACGATATTCAAATATAAACGGAGCCAATTATATGTAAACGGATAGTGTCTGAAACGGGACTTTGATCCGACTTCGAGAACCAGAGAATTCGACATAACCGACGTTGACATAACGGATGTAGACTGTACATACATATATGGCAAAGACAATCATATTAAAAGTACATAGCTAGTATATGCCCTTTCCTGAATCGGCCCACCAGCCTCTGTGCGTCGCTTTGTGGAAGTCCTTCGTGATAGCGCATTGGATGCGCGTTCGCTTCAGGTGCGAACTTTCCGGAGTTCGAGCCCTGCTGGAGCCGTTACAATTGTGCCCTTAGACAAGGCATTTAAATTCCACATTGCCTCTTCTCTCTCCTTCATGGCGATGGATTCTATCAGGAATGAGGTCTCTAGAGTGATTAATATAAGCTGAAAGAACTTGCTTCGCAATCGAGCTAAAGTAAATTTGTATAAACTAAAAGCGTCGCTCTCTATCGGCAATCAGAACAAACATCGAACTACGACAGCTGTTTCAACATCCGTTGTTGCGCCACGCATGCGTAGTAAGTATTGTTTACATGCGTGTGTCTATAAACAATTCGCGTATACGAAAGTGTTATATTTAATTGATTTTTTGCGAATATTTGGATTGTTTTAGACACAGCCGTTCATTGGTAAGACATTTACTTAGGTAGATCCAGTGCAATAGATAGTATAACTCGTTTATGCAAGTTGTGTAATATAAATGTCGTTGAGTCCGAATATCATTTTGTGTTATGTTATACAAGATATTCTGACATTCGGAATAAAAAATTAGGCAATATATTATGGTATATAGTAAATATGCGCAATATTTAATATTTCAATGTTTATAAATGTGGCTTCTAAAATTCGTATGTTGTTGTATGTGTGATATGGAATGTAATTATATTTGTTGTATTGGCCATACTTCCAATTGTACTTTGCTGATTGTGCCATTAATCTTGAATTGGGAATTTGAATTGGTAATTATATACCTTAAATAACTCTTTACCAAAACAACATTCCCTTGTGTGATATAGTGTCGCTTTAATTGAAGGAAACGGCAGTCCAAATTTAGACTGCGCAATCAATAGATAATGAATTAGTATACGCATACAATCCCAATTATGTCTCTTTACGAATTACCACGACCGAGCTGTAGTGATCCTCTATGTAGGCAAACAATACAAACGACTTATTCCCAACTTAATTACCGTTCCTGAATCCTGGGGAAACATGTTTTTCAGGGGAATAATATAACAACCAAATCTATCGTCTGCAAAACACGTGCCGAAATTTATTTCTATGAGCTTTGGTACTTAGCTATTGTGCAGTCGTCTGCGAGCTATTGGCATACTAATTCGGGTTTTTCTTCAAGCACGTACGTGCGTGTGTGCATATTTAAATACCACCATGGCAAATGGAAAGCGATGACCACCATGAGTATGGGTATTGTTTGTGTTTGGGTTTTTTTAAGTCGCGCCAACCAGTTATATGCCACAGAGGGATCTGTAGTCCAGTGGTAACACGCTGGACTGTTAATGAATAATGTCTATGTATCGTCGCTACCGGCCGCCCATATGAGCGACGCCTCCTGAAGAGATTAGTAATTTTAGATTTTTGGAGGATAGTGCAATGATACAGATAGAGACCCATTCCAGAGTTTCCTCTGGTTCGTTTACGTGCACAGTGTACAGCACCGACACGAGACCTCGGTTTAACGTCCCATCTGAAAGACCTGCTAATTTTATTAGGGTCAGGCGGGGGAACGAACCTGCGATCCCTGGATTACCAGTCCAACGTGTCACTGGACTACAGATACGTCTGTTATGTTCCTAATGGCGAGGGAGTTTCATCAGAAATGAGGTCACCAGAACGCTGATATTGTAAAAACCTGGTATGTAATATATGTTCCATTAATGTTAAACCCCTTTGCGAGGACCTAGACATGTTTTCCTGGGCAAGCTTAGCCGACCTAAGTGGTTAACCAGTACTAAGCAATGTGTGTGAGGTGATCGATCGATTCTAAATCCGACGCTCTATGACTGGACGACGGATGCCACCTTGTTATGCAATCATGCACAAATACATGTGTATATATAGCTTAAGTTTATTTTCAATGGAAGAAGACTATATTTCCTGGTTCCTTGTTGCCACGCACATTCACAGGCGAATGGCGAATAAACTACTCCTTATCTTAAGTGCAATGAAACAATATCAGTTCTAGATGAGAGGGTCTCGCGTTTCGCGTGATAGCTCACGAACGAGATCAGGGCGTAAACGTGACAATTAGCCGGCGAGTGATGTACAGAATGGGAAACATAATTAGAAACCATTAGTCAGTTACTGCCCCTGAATACTCCAAAGAGTAGATTGTCCTCTTAATTGGCTTTCCTCTGTTTTTATCGTTGGTTCCTTTGCACAACATGCTGTCGACTTTCATCCGCGTTCTCATCTTATAATTATTAAGGGGTTATGTCATCTTCAATGTACTTGATATTGACCCAAAGCAAATACGAAAATTAACAACACAAAGCATTATCACCACGCTCATTTTAAATAAATTAAACATTGACCCAACGGTTATAAATTGAAACTTGAGTTTGAAATTTAATGGTTAATTAATGAATCTCTAGAACAGTAGTTTATTTATTGGGCGTCATAACATCCATAAGGAGTGAACAGTTTTTGTAAATAGTGTACGCAGCTATGCTACGGGGTAACTACCTAGGGTTTATAGAGAGATTTTGCAAGATTTATTGTGTCTATGGTAACTTTTTGGCCCTCCAACACATGTGTCGCCTAATTCCGCGACCAAAGCAAACCAAGGTCAAGCATCTCTTCAGTGAGTGTGCTCTTTCTGTATAACATATGTGTATGTTCAACTCTATAAACACTAGATAGTTATCCAAATTAAAGGACTACATGTATTTACATTTTGGGATAAATCAGACTATATATGCCAAGGGAGGTAATAGAAAATTAGAGATGTCTCTCATTTACACATAAACAACATAAAACGTATACACACATATATAATTACTCTATTCCACATGTGTTATCCCTTGGTGCATTTCAAACTGTGCATTATAACGGAGATAGTGTGGGTTTTTCTCTCTTTCGTTTATTCGCTTGAACGACGTCACTTCCTGCAGGCATGGGCATGACCATGAAAACACTAGGGAAATGCAACTATTTAAAAACGAATTGCTCCAAAGCAAACACACACGATGGTAGTGTGCATGCCAGAATGATTAAATCACACATATAATTAGTATGCCAGGAAGGCATTTCGTTATGTCACTAAAGCATACACGCTGAAACACTATTTGAAGCTGATTATGGTAAATTTCGACAATTCACAAACAAAGCACTAATTGTATTAACATCGTATAACAAAAGTAGTCCGCATGATCGCGCTTAATTTTACCTAGCACCAAATTAACTTCAGAATCAATCTTGTTTTCTATGTCTGATTGAAGAGAGAATAGGGGTGCATTCAAGAATGGAATATGCATTAACTCATCTGTTACAGAACATCATTTGCTGCAGAAAATTGAAATCCTGGTAAATAGTGATTATTCAAACAGAGTTTCATGTTTATTATCCGTAAAATAGGATCTTACACTCCTGGTGATTTCATACCATATTTTATGAAACGAGTTTAAAGCAGCCCTATATCGTACGTAATAAAATATATTTGAAAAATTCAAATTTTTACATATGGGTAGCAATGCTGCTACACATTCTTAAATTATAATTTGTATTATTATGTTCAATTAGTAAACAGTGTTTTTTGCGATAAAACAAACTCGAAACCGAAAGTAGGATTTTTCGGCCGATCACGCGCACTTGTTTACAATCGGAACCTGATTTACATTCGGAATGCATCGTCCTCCTTCGGCAATGATGAAAACAAACATGGCATAGCCGCTGTTGTTTCACGCATGCGCGCTGCGCGTGTTTACATTTCGTTTGTTGATAATCAAATTCGCGTATATATATGACGGTTTATATTTATTTGAATTTTATCGTTTCTGAGCGACTATTTCGATTTTTGTAAACACACACACACACACACACACATTTAGTATTTATATTTTATCCTTTATGACGATATAGTGCTGCTTTAACCACGACAAGGTTTTCAAAGAGAAATACGACAATCCAAATAGTGTGTGTTTTACGCTTATTTATCGTCGCTACCGGTTGCCAATATGAGCGACGCCTCGTGAAGAGATTAGTCATTTTAGATTTTTGGAGGATAGTGCAATGAACGAGATATACTCACATTAGCACAATAGTAGACATTACCAGTATAATCAGTATAATGAAACACATACAAAAACAACAAAATGACAAATTTTGCATTTTGCATTTCGTTTTGCAAGTAATAACAATACCATCGTTGATGATAACAGTCCAAGACGAAGCTTATCAGTGAATTCCCCACCTATATCGTTTAACAGAACTCGTTTTTGTTTGCAAACAATAGAAATAGTTTCATTTGATGTTGAGGTTTCATTAAACCAGCCTCATCATCAATAGATGTAATCGCCTTTGTTTTTCGTTGGAGTATTGGCCTCTTTGAGGTGATTCCAAAAAATTGCTAACGACCAATGCGTGTATAACACATGCAACTTGAAAGACGATGCAGCATTACTCCCGATGTGCATCGTACGAGTTTCATCGTCCACCTGTTTAAAGCTACACTACATCAGCGAAAACGCACATTTATACAGAATGTAATTTCATATTCTATGGTATAATCTTTTTCCAAATATTTGCCTCAAAAACTGAGTATTTCAACTAATAAACAAATGTCGTATACGCGGTTTGTTGACATAATAAAATAATGTAAATAGGGTCGACGTCACTCGACGTACATGCGTTATACAACCTGTGTATCCCGAACACGAGATTTATTGTACAGATTTACCGCTATATCTCACATTTGTGCCTATTTATTGTGCCTATTTATTTGTAGACTAATCTTAGATACATTTATTATCTCTAAGTGACAGTATCACTCGTTTAGTATTGACCACAATGACAAAGAAATGTCAATTCAGGAGCGGGGATGACCTGTATATGACATCCTACATTCACGTTTGAAAGTGTGTAGACCACAAACACACTGTTTATTGATTCAATAGTTGTGTTAGGACGAATTTGTAGTAGCAATGCATTTATACGTGAACAATGCATTATTTTGGCTTTTTGTAAATAAACAACTGTTCTATTCGGCTCTGTATGTACGACACTCCTCCAAATAATTAACATGACTAATACACAGCTGGAGGCGTAGCAACCATAGAGTAAGACATAATTATCACAGATTACAATAATAAGTTAATAACTAATACTTTAAGAGACTTATCTGACTATATTCTTTATTAAAATCACTGTGGTGACGTCATACCTGTGTACTTGCAGTCCATTATTATTAATATTAGACTGCTGTCAAAAGGCCAGAGTATTATATTAAATTATACGCGTGCATGTACGAAATTAACAATTTTAATTAGTAGGATCTTGTTATATAAGTGTGTGTTTTAAGTAAGATATAAGCCTCAAACGGATCCAATATGTAAACTATTGGTACTGTCGTCGCTGCTACGCGCCTAGCACAGTCCAATATTTTACATATTGTATCGTTTGAGGCTTATATCCTATACATATTCTTTACAGACGGATATGTAGTCCATTGATTGATCGCTAGTTCGATCCCTCGTCTGGCCATAATAAAAATAACAGTCTTTCAGATGGGACTTTAAACCGAGGCCTCGTGTCGCAACTAGCTTTCCGATTACCAATATGTTATTTTATTATACATTTAACCTCCATTAAGCAGTCATCTGTGCTAAGCAGCCACTTTCGCTGATGCCCTTGGCTGGCTGCTTAAGCCAGGTTTGACTGTAGCTTCTAGCTCCTTAGACAAGAGTTATTACCCCTAGCCAGAGTCGGTAACTTATCTGCAATGAAATGTCGATGTGTCCTGAATTACTGGAACACAAGAATAACGCTATTTAGGGTGAACTGAATTAGACATACACGCATATAGCCTGCGGCTACAGCAGATGACGTAACATGTTCACCCTGCAATGCCAATTGGATCTATCTACTGTGTGTATGTACTCAAGCACTGTTTCCGACGTTATTAGTAGCAATGATATACATAACTGATAAGCACACACTCTGGTGGGCAAGAAATAAACACGCGATGTACCAGTCATTCCCGACACAGATAAATCAGAACTGACTAATTCTCTATCGGAGGTGTTGCTCATATGGCCAACCGGTAATGCCATTTAATTTAATCAAACGTTAGCTTGACTTTCTGGCGTGGGCCGTTGTCTAATGTTGTTAAAACGTGTGGCACAAACCATTTGAATTTTCATGCTATGTGTTGTATATTTATGTGCATGACATATGTATTATTGATTTGCAATAAAATATGATTAAATAAAAAAAAGGTAACGACGATAAATAAACGTAAAAACCAAATAATAATTGTTCTTCTGTAAGTGTAAGCAAAATATAGTTACGACACTATAAAGCAACTACGCACAGACGTATCTGTAGTTCAGTGGTTAACACGTTGGACTTCGAACCCAGGGAACCCATCTGACCCTAATACAATTTTCAGATTGGACTTTAAATCAGGGTCTATTGTCGGTGCTTTAAACAGTGCAAAAAACCCAGAGGAGATTCTGGAATGGGTCTCTGTCTGTATCATTGCACTATCCTCCAAAAATCTAAAATGACTAATCTCTTCTTGAGGCGTCGCTCATATGGGCAACCGGTAGCGACGATAACTATACGTAAAACACTACGAACGGCGATCTCAACGAGAATTTGATTTGAGAAAAACAATTATAGTTATCGAAAATACTGATCTGAGATGGTCCACCTTTGAATGTAGCTGGATGCAAACGAGAAAATAAGTGTAAAACAGTTCACTACATATATATATAGTTATATTTACATAAACAATTCATTTCCTCAGTGACGCTGTATTGTATACAAACAAATTTGATTACATACAGATGCTGCCCATGTGTATTTATGCAAGGCGAGCATGCAAGTAATAATACAAGATGTGTACGTACGTCATATGTATAACATGTATAGTATGCCATAAAACTATCGGGCAATTCTGCTATTAGAGTAGGTTGATATAAACAGTTATGCTCTATTTCTGGAACTACTATAATAACACAAAATCAACCTTAAACATATATGTCTACAGAAAACTATTTAAAAGTAATGACTGACTTACCATTGTATTAACATCATTGGTGTTTAGCACCATTTTTTCATGTTTATAATATCCTTTCTGAAATACATTACAACACTTCTGCCTGGGTTAGCGCTGATCAAACATGAGTCATACATTGTAGCAGATTACAAACTCTACGAGGCCTTTCGGTACTTCGCTGTGTATAGTCTGTTATAGGTAAGAACGTCACGCTATTTAGTTTAATATGCCGTGATTATTCCATTAATTTACATGTATAGCATACCATACGAATAATATAATGGTAGATATCGGTGGGAGTTACCGCCCCTGAATACTCTCTAAAGGTAAAAGTAAAGTAAAGTGTTTGTTTATTATAGTGTCACCCCTATTTAAAGGGCCAGTCATTTCTGACTTATGAGACACCTCTTTTTATGAACATCAGTACTTCCCGAATCCTATGCTTGTATGCCAGGCGCCAGGCTGGTAGGCAATCGGTAACCATTATTTAACTAGCTGGCGGCTCACCAACCGGCCATATCAGAACGAACCCCTGACGAGATTCGAACCTTCGACCTCCCGCTCCTTAGGCGGACGCCTTAACCACTGGGCCGCGGAGACGGAAAAGTATAGAGTCATATTAAGTGTTTTCCTCTGTTTTTATCGTTGTTTCCTTTTGCACAACATGCTAGCAATTCTAGTCCACTATCGCTTCTTGTGATTATTAAATTATTATATCTCGACATATCTCCTACAGTATATGTAATGGGTACTTTATTTGTAAAACAATGTTATCAGTTAATTAACACGATTTTGATAAAATCACATTTATCATACCGCAACATCTGGTTAGTGTGCAGCAATACAATCAAAGGATTCCGACTAGATGGGCAAGTATACATTTCGGGATAAATCGGACTTTATCTGACAAGGGAGGTAATAGAAAAACAGTAAGCATCGGGTTATCAAATAAAATGTAATAGCTGTACACTGCTGTATACTGTATGCTTCAAGTCCTTGGATGATCGTCAATGTATTTTGATTGAACACTATGTTATTGCAGATGTAATTCATTCAACAATACAATATTACATACGAGCATGAATCAGATGTGAAATAAGTTAACAGATTATAAGGCACATATGTGCAACATAGCAAAAGGGCCCGTCTGATCCAAATAAAATTAACAGTCTTTCAGATGGGACGTTAAACCGATGTCTCGTGTCGGTGCTTTACACCGTGCACGTAAAAGAACCAGAGGAGAATCTGGAATGGGTATCTGTCTGTATCATGCACTATCCTCTAAAATCGAAAATGACTAATCTTTCCAGGAGGTGTCGCTCATATGGGCAACCGGTAGCGACGATAAATAAACGTAACACACACGCAAAAGGGCCGGGTCACAGGTTATCACGCAAACGCCCGACATAGATATAACCATAGACAATCAAATTTCGTATCACTAATCATCTTCAGCAATAACCTCAATTCAATGGCTATTTGAATCGATGAAAGCGACCAAACTCAATAACAAAAATAGTTGCGCTACATCGTATGAAATAAAATATATTTGAAAAATTCAATTTTTATGTATGGGTAGCAATGCTGCTACACGTTCTAACATTATACTTTGTATGCTTATGTTCATTTGGTAAACAGTGTTTTGTTGCGATAAAACAAACTCGAAACCGAAAGTAGGACTTCCAGAGTCGATCAGTCACGCATTTGTTTACAACCGGAACGCATCGTCCGCAATTGTTTACATTCGGAATGCATCGTCCCCATCTGTCCCACGTTGTCTTTTTTAAATTAAATTACTTGATATGTTGATTCATACCTATGTTAGCTAAGTCTTTTAGGGACATTTCTACATCCCCGCGAGGGGTTCGACATTAGAGGAAAATAGATAGATAGTCTTTCATGTTCAAAATAGATACGTTGTTTTCTACATCCTCTGTTGATTCACGCATGTGCGCTGTGCGTGTTTTAAATTTCATGTGTTGATAAACAAATTCGCGTATACGACGGTTTCAATTTATTGGAATGTTATCGTTTCTGAGCGACTATTTCGATTTTGTACACACATTAGTATTTATATTTTACCCAAAACATCCTTTATTACGATGTAATGCTGCTTTAAGTCTAGCTTTCTAGTAGTTATCATTTATCATGTACCAACTCGTAATACTAATAACTAACATAATCTAGTCTACGCCGTACATCTTCAACTGCATGTGAGAACAACCACAGCCACAGCACACCCCACCCCCACACTGATCATTCGCTTGCATGTTTAGTATTTATTCAGGTATCGTTATGTTTTTGTCTCTCGGTTAGCCAAGGATGCCCCATACGGCAAAGCTATTATGTCTGGCAAAGAAACGTAGTATTGTATATGTAGTCCCCGATAAAAGTTATACTTTGCAAGTTTTACGTTTATTTATCATCGCTAAAGGTTGCTGACTGCATATGTAGCCCCCGTTAAAAGTTATACTTTGCGTGTTTTACGTTTATGCATCATCGCTAAAGGTTGCTGACTGCATATGTAGTCCCCATTAAAAGTTATACTTTGCGTGTTTCACGTTTATTTATCATCGCTAAAAATTATACTTTGCAAATTTTACGTTTATTTATCATCGCTAAAGGTTGCTGACTGCATATGTAGCCCCCGTTAAAAGTTATACTTTGCGTGTTTTACGTTTATGCATCATCGCTAAAGGTTGCTGACTGTATATGTAGTCCCCGTTAAAAGTTATACTTTGCGTGTTTTACGCTAAATGTTGCCACTATGAGCGAGATTTTCTAAAAATAGTATCATGTTTCATCGGAGCATAGTACAAGGATACAGACAGGGTCTCGTTCCAGAGACGGCTATGCTTCGATTACGTGAGCGTTGTACAGCAGACCGACACGAGCCCTAGGTTTACAGTCTCATCAGAAAGTCTATGGTATTAGTTTTAGTCAATCAGCATAGCTAGATGTACCATACGATCCCTGGAATACTGTGGTCGCCAGATCGTACAGGTGGGTTTTCTCCGGGTACTCCGGTTTCCTCCCACACGAATGACCACATATACGCTTTCATCCGCGCCAACGAGAGTGATTAATATAAGTTGTTAGAATTTGCTTAAGTTAAGCTAAACTACTTTAGCTACAGTACCGCTCAGCGGCAAATTTCGGCTGTGTTCCCATGGTTTAGAAGGACCGACATACCGTCCCTGTGGTATAGTGGTTACGTTTTCGGCATACGGTGTACAGTCGATGGTTCGGACCTCTTCAGGAGTTTATTCTGATATGGCCGGTTGGGGAAACCCCTCTAGTTAAATAATTGTTACCGATTGTCTATCAGCCTGGCGCATGGCCTACACGGATAGGATTCTGGAAGTACTGCTGTTCAGCAACAGTGCCCCTATAAGCATGCTATGTCTTGCCCTTTCAATAGTGGGCCACTATAATAAACAAACACTACTTTATTTTTACTTTTACTAACGCAAAGACAATACACTATAATGATTTGAATTTCGATGACGTAATTACTAATTAGTAACTGGTTGTCGGATATAGCGCAGTGGTTAACGCGCTCGCTTCTCACACATGCAACCGGCCGGGTTCGATCCTCGGACCGGACATATGTGAGATGGTACGGTTGTCGCCAGATAGGACAGGTAGGTGTAATGACCACATTTACGCTTTCATCCGCGACAACGAGAGTGATTAACATAAGTTGTTAAAACTTGCTTCTCAATCGTTGTAAAATAAATTAAGTTTAAACTTAATTAGTTCAAAATACACTATAATGTTATTACTTGTAGCAAAACATATTGATATGAATAAATCAGAAGTCGATCTTCAGTTAGATTTTTTAATCAGCATTTCTGAGTAAGACAATTTACAATTATCGACGTTGTTCATTATGTGTTATTTGTTTGTTCGTTTGTTTGTATTAAAGTTTGTTTATTTGTTCGTTTGTTTGTATTGCAGTTTGTAGATTTGTTCGTTTGTTTGTCCATGTTATAGTGCGTTATCAAATAATTATATGGGCACTCTTCAATATATCTACTTTAGGCATCACATTTGCTAAACCTCCTGGACATACGGATCTGTAGTCCAATGGTAACACGCTGGACTGGTAATCAAGGGATCGCAAGTTCGATCCCCCGTCTGATCCTAATCAAATTAGTATTAATAAAATTAACAGTCTTTCAGATGGGACATTAAACCGAGGTCTCGTGTCGGTGCTTTACACCGTGCACGTAACCAGAGGAGACTCTGGAATGGGTATCTGTCTGTATCATTGCACTATCCTCCTAAAATCTAAAATGACTAATCTCTCTCGGCGTCGCTCATATGGGCAAACGGTAGCGACGATAAATAAACGTAAAACACACACAAGGAGGCGTCGCTCATATGGGCAACCGGTAGCGACGATAAATAAACGTAAAACACACAAACCTCATGGGTAGAGCTTGGTAATATGATGTATTGTGTTCGTAATACCTCCCAGGTTATGAACATACTATGTTGTCGCTTCAATACTTAGGGTTGATGGCGAACAATTCAATATGGCGTCCAAAATGGCCAATGTAAACCAAAATGGCCATACCTCTACTTGTAGTATGCCGATGATGTAGTACGTCTAATGTTTGGCCAATGCATTCATTTCTGATCGGTAAAATATGATAATGAGATACATCTGTAGTTTTCTATTACCTCCCTTGGCATATAAAGTCTGATATATTCCAAACTGTGAATAGGTCCTTTTAGTTGGAATCCTTTGTTTTTACTGTTGTGCGCTAACCAGATGTTGCGGTATGATAAATGTGATGTTATCAAAAACGTGTTAATTAAGTGATCACATTATTTTACAAATAAGTACACATTGCATATACTGTAGGAGATCTGTCGAGATATAGTAATTTATTAATCATACGAAGCGATGTTGTGCAAAGGAAACAACGATAAAAGCCGAGGAAAACACTTAATAGGACCTATCTACTTTTAGGGAGTATTCAGGGGCAATAACTGACCGATGACTTTCATTAGTTAGAAAATAGGTGACTGTATAACTAATTTACACAGACATGTAGGGCGGTCTAATTAACATGTGCGTTTTAAGAATTAATTATGTGCAATCTACATCCGTTATTTCGAATTCCGTCAGACCGAACATCATACTTCAACATAACCGACGTTTGACTTAACGAACTTCGATATAAACCGATCCAGTAATGTGTAAAATGAGAAGTTTCTGAATCGGGACTTTGATCTGGCTTCGAGATAACCTGAGAATTCGACATAACCGACGCTGATATAACGGATGTAGACTGTATGTCATGTTTTACTCCACCCACCCACTTACACGAAGCATTATAATTTACACAATCAAACTGCGTGGGCCAACAACCAACAAACAGACAATAGTCTAAGATTTATTTTTCTGCAAAACTTGGAACGCTTGCCAACACTTTGTCAGTGCGTAGAGTTTGGAAAACAATCTTCTTCTCTTCCAATTATAATCACGAAAGCTGCATGATAGTGTTGTAAGAAAAATGACCCTATGAACCACTCAAGCATACAAGGGCCAGTAAATGAACCCTGAAACAATTAGTATCGTCGGCCTATCCGCTGTCAAAGCCGTGTAGCAATAAATCGTATCTACAGATTCTCGGCAAATACCACCGGCAAAGACGCAGAATGTTAAAATGATATTAGCGGTTTTAATGAAATCGTATTTAATATCAATCGTAATTACGCAGACGCTCGCCAACCAGACGTAATGACGTAGTCGTCATTGATTTTTAGACACGTCCCTTGTAATTGAATTACAGATTAGCACATATGTTAGCACGCAAGACGGATCTGTTTGTAGTCCAGTGGATAATAAGTTGGACCGAATCCAGAGATCGCAACTTCGACCCCCTCCTCCTCCCCCCACGTCTGACCCTCATATGAAATAGGCACTACATATCAACGGGGAAAGCCGTTATTAATTACTGAACTAGACACTATTGGATGAATATGACTACAGTCCACGCGAGGGGTTTGACTGAGTATGTTAAGTCAGTGTAGAGTTTACCTGGGAGATGCGTGTCAGGGGAAATGGTTAAGACTGTCATTACATTAGGCAGGGAGTGTTACAAAGTACTGCATAGTGTTGCTGCTGAATAACTATGGATGTCCTAATGTGTTTTGTAATAATAACGTTACTGATATGAAGGCATTATGCTATATATTCAAACATTGTATCATTGATACATTTACACAGGAATGGTTTGGGAATTTAGATAGAAGTCAAGTCCTGGATATTTATAGATTGTTTAAAAATAAATTATGTTATGAGAGTTATCTAGATGTTCTGCCACGGAACCATAGGTGGTTTATTGGTAGATTGAGATTATCGGTTCATCCTTCAAGAATTCAAACTGGACGTTATGTAACACCGAGAGATCAAAGAAACTGTAAATGTTGTAACAAATTAGACATAGAAGACGAATATCATTTTATATGTATATGTTCATGCTTGACGTAATGCAACAAATAGAACACCGAGAGATCAAAGAAATTGTAAATGGTGTAACAAATTAGACATAGAAGACGAATATCATTTTATATGTATATGTTCATGGTTTAAGAATTCAAAGTTGACGTTATGCAACAAATAAAACACCGAGAGATCAAAGAAATTGTAAATGGTGTAACAAATTAGACATAGAAGACGAATATCATTTTATATGTATATGTTCATGCTTTAGTAATTTACGCAAAAAGTACATACATAAATATTACTTTTCTAAGCCATCAATGTATAAGTTTTTTAGAATTGCTAAAATCACCTAGTAATAATAAAGAAGCACTGCATTTATCTTTAAGAAACACATTGCTGAAGAACCAAATGCTTGTTTACTATATTATATGTTCATCCTCTTTACCCTAATTTGTAATCAGTAATATACTGATAGAGAGTTGAAACTTTCTTGTTAAACTGATTGAAATTATATGAATATTGTATATATCACATGACCAGTAATCATGTTACATATATTGTGCCTTTCGACGATGCACAAGTCTTGTAAATAAACAACTGTTCTGTTCAGTTCTGTTCTGTTCTGCTAAATACTACTATGGTTAAAACAGACATTAGATTTGCATGAGTTGCACAGCTGCCAGCCGCTCAGCAAACTTGGCTAAGATGGGGCTGGACGGTACATAATAGTAGAGACAAGTCCTTGGTTGGAAGGTTGATACGGTACTAGGTTCGGGACTGTGGAATTAAGTAGTTCAGGTTCTAATTTTGTGTAGGTATATGACTGATGGTTGTATGCGTCGGTAATCCAGGGATCGCAGGTTCAATCCCCCGTCTGCCCTAATAAAATTAACAGTCTTTCAGATGGGGACTTCAAACCGAGGTCTCGTGTCGGTGCTTTACATCGTGCACGTAAAAGAACGATAGGAGATTCTGGAATGGGTCTCTGTCTGTATCATTGCACTATCCTCCAAAAACCGTAGCGATAATAAAATAAACGTAACAATATACACGAATTATGTTTCACCAAATCAACATTGAAAGCATTATTATTTTATTTTTATTAATTTAGATTTCATGAATGAAGCTTTGTAAGGCATTACATCTTCCCTATACATAACAAAAAATAGTATTGAACTTGTAAATATGCCATGCAATGTTTGTCTAAATTATTTAGGAAGGTGAGGACGACCATAAGCTGTATAGCTTTCTGTCCAATTCCTAATTTCAATTAAATAATCATGTACATGATAGAACATAAATATGTTTAAACCAAATCATTATTATCATGAGTGTCACAGTGCGAAAGGCCCAGAGTTCGAGCCCCGCTGGAGCCGTTACAATTGTGTCCTTAGGCAAGGCATTTAAATTCCACGTTAACCCCCCCCCCTCTTCCTCTCTCTCTCTCTCTCTCTCCCTCGTTGTGGTGATTTTCATTGTTACATTGTTCCTATGGCAACATATTCGAAATATTGACGCTATTTAATATCGAAATTTAAACAGTACAGCGTTTACTAACAAGTCCTTACATCAGAAATGAGGTATTGAGAGTGATTAATATAAGTTGTAAGAACTTGTTTCGCAATCGAGCTTAAATAAATTTGTATAAACTAAATAGATTTCTCGGAATTCATAACATAAGGAAATCCATCTACCTGTTTAGTTTAATCATATTTTATTGCTCGATTCGTTTTACATATACATGTGAATACAAAACATGACACATTAAATAAGCGCAAACTGGTCGGGCCACGTTCTAGCAGTGTCCAATGTGCTTGTGTTCCCATTGCATAATAAATGAACAGAACAAACAACTTTGGTGGCCTGCTAATAATCGTCCACCGCATAATCTAAATTCACATGAGAGAAAGCTTCTATACAGGAGGTTTTGGGCAATGCTATATAATTGTGGCGCATGGAAAGATGTCAGATATATAGAGAGAAAAGTAGCGGCTAGAAGAGGAGACTGTACTTGGCATAAGAGGGAACTGATGCCTGAATGTGTGGTACAGCAATGCAGGAACTGGCTGCCTAACCCGCGCAACCAGCCTTATTTGGGCCATAAGTGGAGTTGAATTGTTTATACCAGTTGTAAGTACTATAAAAATACAGAACTTCAATTTCAGCAATTTATAACCTCTGATATGTACGTGGGTCATAATAGATATAAGTGGTGCTCATGTATTAGATGTATACCATGCAGGGCCTCGCATGTGGCACATACGATGTGCGTCGACCGTCAGATTTGTACCGCTATTCCTCGTGTGTTTAGTGCGTCGACCGTCAGATTTGTACCGCTATTCCTCGTGTGTTTAAGGTCAAATATAGGTCAACCTGCAGGCCTTTAAGGCCCTTCCCGGAACACTATCTGTCTAAGTACACGCATACTGATGCTCTAACTGTTGTAAATCCAGTCATAAAATGTAGCTAAGAAATCAATTACAATTTCTGTTATTTTTAATAGAAACGTAATGGGATCGATAATCAAATCAAGTTGGCCAAATGTCTCGTAGCTTGGTAAACCAAATACGTCAATACCCGCTAGATTCCACGAGCTCTATATCAAAGTGACGTCAAACCGCTGACCCAGCGCAAACAAAGCTGAACAGTTCTCGGAAATAGTACGCTAGTAGAAACAATGATACGAATGGTGCCATCAGCATACAGGGTGTCAGGAATGTTCATTACACAAATAAACAAATATTATATATCGCTTGGATGAACTGTTTTAGAATAATAAACATGGTGGCTGGTAATTATTGTAAATAATCGTGTATGTGATAGAAAATAAATATGTTTAAACTAGTAACTATATCTACACTGCCTTGAAAATCTGATCAAATAATACATTTACATTACACACAGACATGCTCTGCTATATTTGGCCGGCGACACGCGGACATGTGCACTCGGACATACATTTCAGGGGCGTTTCTACTATAAGGCTCTTAAGGCCCGGCAGATTGTCCCAGAAAATAAAATTAAAATAAAACCACAAAATATGGTATGGCGAAATTGGGTTGTCAAAATAAAGGTCACATGCATTCTGTTCCACGTAAAAATTCAAACTAGTATCTCTGAAACTATCGAAATTTGAATATCCAAGACGTTAGTTTAAATGCGTGAGAGTGCACCATTGACGTACTAAGATTCAAACATGTTCCTGAGTGAATATGCCCCCATACCATACCAAAACAGCATATTTTGGTGTTCAATGTATTAGTCCACAGGCACAAGACACAATTTGTTTTTAACCTATCGTCATATAGAAAGTAATGGTTACTAAAGGCAACCAACGGAAATGAAACATGCATGCAGAAACATCGACGACAAACTAGGTAAAAACGACCAGATCACTGATATGCCCTGTGGTCCTGACCGGAAGACCTTATTCTATCAACAAATACTTTTTATTTGATGGAGATCGGTCAAATAACACCAGAATGGTACATTGTTTCATCGTGAACAGCAGAAAATGCAATGTTGTCGTTTTCGCTGGGCGTTCTGTTTTTGACAATATCCGATGTGAATGAGTGCTGTTTTCTCATTGGTCAAAAATGAAACATGCAAATCCATATGAAAACAGCAGCCAATGAAATACCGCTGTATATTCACCACGGATCTTATCCAAAATGGAACAATTATTGTATTTTACTTTTGTTTTCGACTTGTTTTCTGTATTGCTCGGTTGGATCTGCACGCTGAGGCTGCACACAGCATGATTCGCGAGAGTACGATTGCATTTAACGAAGTAGGTGTGAATTTTAGATGTTATGAGCATTACACGGTGTAAGACGACGAGAAAACATACCGCCAAATCAAAAAGCGAACGCCCAGCGAAAACGACAACATTGCATTTCCTGCTGTTCACGATGAAACAATGTGCCATTCTGGTGTTATTTGACCGATCTCCATGAAATAAAAAGTATTTGTTGATAGAATAAGGTCTTCCGGTCGGGACCACAAGGGCATATCAGTGATCTGGTCGTTTTTACCTAGTTTGTCGTTGATGTTTCTGCATGTATGTTTCATTTCCGTTGGTTGCCTTTAGTAAACATTACTTAATATATGACCATAGGCCAAAAACAAGTGTGTGTCTTGTGCCTGTGTATTAGTCATAGTCGGGCCTTCAAATTCAAAGTTTCCAGCTACGCCCCTGATCATTAACAACAATGATGATATGTGAGATGGTGCGGTGGTCGCCAGATCAGACAGGTGGGCTTTCTCCGGGTACTCCGGTTTCCTCCCACACGAATGACCACATTTACGCTTTCATCCGCGCCAACGAGAGTGATTAATATAATTAATAAAATGACGTCGATGTATCGTACCTATATGACAACGTCTCAAAATCAAATCCTGGTAAGTTCAACTCAATATGTTTCCAATTGAGAAAGTGTGACTTGCTTAGTGACAGACATAGACAGTTTCTGAAATAACGTTTGAAACGCCACGCCAACATTAATCTATAATATTGGTCGAGTATGACGTCAGTGTGTTTTAATATCAATTTAAGAAATGCACGTTTATATAAGATAAGAGCTTCATCAGCATGCACATTTATTGCCCATATCTGTAGTTTATATCATGATATAACGAACTATCATGCCATTATCTTTGTATAATAAAGTGATAGGCATGGAAACAGTGTTCCTATGGCAACATATTCGAAATATTGACGCTATTTAATATCTAAATTTAAACAGCATAGCTTTTACTAATAACCTCTTGAAATTATACAATGATATAAAGATTGGGGAAATGTGTAATTTTATTCTATATTTGTACGTATTAGTTGTGGGTTTAGATGCGTGCACTATTCTGTCGTGTCATCCAGTAATTCAACTCAAAATACCCTAATTAACTCAACTGACGTAATAAATGTTCTCGCTGACATTGCATAACCTCTAGCACATCTTGAGGATGGGTGGGTGCAGAGATATCGCACACAACGCACTATGGTACTATTAGGTATAAACTAAGAGCATGTATGGCATGTATGTCATACGAGCAAGGTTAATAGTGCATGTCGTGTGTGTGTTTTATGTTTATTTATCGTCGCTACCGGTTGCCTATATGAGCAACGCCTCCTGAAGAGATTGGTCATTTTAGATTTGTGTAGGAAAGTGCAATGATATAGACAGAGACGCATTCCAGAGTCTCCTCTGGTTCTTTTACGTGCACGGTGTACAGCACCGACACGAGACCTCGGTTTAATGTCCCGTCTGAAAGACTGTTAATTGTATTAGGGTCAGACGGGGGATCGAACCTGCGATCCCTGGATTACCAGTCCAGCGTGTTACCACTGGACTACAGATCCGTCTGCATGTCGTACAAGCAAGGTTACACTTATATTGCATGTTGTACAAGCAAGGTTACACTTATATTGCATGTCGTACAAGCAAGGTTACACTTATATTGCATGTCGTACAAGCAAGGTTACACTTATATTGCATGTCGTACAAGCAGGGTTACACTTATATTGCATGTCGTACAAGCAAGGTTACACTTATATTGCATGTCGTACAAGCAAGGTTACACTTATATTGCATGTCGTACAAGCAAGGTTACACTTATATTGCATGTCGTACAAGCAGGGTTACACTTATATTGCATGTCGTAAGCAAGAGGTTACACTTATATTGCATGTTGTACAAGCAGGGTTACACTTATATTGCATGTCGTACAAGCAGGTTACACTTATATTGCATGTTGTACAAGCAAGGTTACACTTATATTGCATGTCGTACAAGCAGGGTTACACTTATATTGCATGTTGTACAAGCAGGGTTACACTTATATTGCATGTTGTACAAGCAGGATTACACTTATATTGCATGTTGTACAAGCAGGGTTACACTTATATTGCATGTTGTACAAGCACGGTTAAAGATATGTTGCATGTCGTACAAACAAGTACGGTTAAAGGCATAGTGCATGTCGTACAAGTACGGTTAAAGACATATTACATGTCGTACAAGCAAGATTAAAGGCATATTGCATGTCGTACAAACAAGTACGGTTAAAGGCATAGTGCATGTCGTACATGTACGGTTAAAGACATATTACATGTCGTACAAGCAAGATTAAAGGCATATTGCATGTCGTACAAGCAAGGTTAAAGGCATATTGCATGTCGTACAAGCAAGGTTAAAGGCATAGTGCATGTCGTACAAGCAAGGTTAAAGGCATATTACATGTCGTACAAGCAAGATTAAAGGCATATTGTGTATCGTACAAGCAATGTTAAAGGCATATTGTATGTCGTACAAGCAATGTTAAAGGCATATTGTATGTCGTACAAGCAATGTTAAAGGCATAATATGTATCGTACAAGCAATGTTAAAGGTATATTGTGTATCGTACAAGCAATGTTAAAGGCATAATGTGTATCGTACAAGCAATGTTAAAGGCATAATATGTATCGTACAAGCAATGTTAAAGGCATATTGTATGTCGTACAAGCAATGTTAAAGGCATATTGTATGTCGTACAAGCAATGTTAAAGGCATATTGTATGTCATACAAGCAATGTTAAAGGCATATTGTATGTCGTACAAGCAATGTTAAAGGCATAATATGTATCGTACAAGCAATGTTAAAGGCATATTGTATGTCGTACAAGCAATGTTAAAGGCATATTACATGTCGTACAAGCAAGATTAAAGGCATATTGTGTATCGTACAAGCAATGTTAAAGGCATATTGTATGTCGTACAAGCAATGTTAAAGGCATATTGTATGTCGTACAAGCAATGTTAAAGGTATATTGTGTATCGTACAAGCAATGTTAAAGGCATAATGTGTATCGTACAAGCAATGTTAAAGGCATAATATGTATCGTACAAGCAATGTTAAAGGCATATTGTATGTCGTACAAGCAATGTTAAAGGCATAATATGTATCGTACAAGCAATGTTAAAGGCATATTGTATGTCGTACAAGCAATGTTAAAGGCATAAAGTGTATCGTACAAGCAATGCTAAAGGCATAATGTGTATCGTACAAGCAATGCTAAAGGCATAAGGTGTATCGTACAAGCAATGTTAACGCTATCACTGCGCTATCACGACTTCCGCTTTTATACTTGTGAACAAGACATACTAAATTTATCACACAAAGGCATATTACTATTTAGAAAGGTGAAATTACACTGTATGCGAGTGTCCCGTTTTTTATACTTGCTATGAGAATAACACATGATACAAATGATTTAAGTTCTTCGCTATTTGTGATTTTCTAAGCTCATGGAACTGGATACAAATATTGGCAATTCGCTCGGGAAAGCTCGGGAAAGCTCGGGGAAAGCTCGAGAAAGCTCGGGAACGACAGGTGGTACTAATTGGAACACGGTGTGCTATTTTTAGAACTTATTTAATTACGAGCACGGGTATAGAATGTGAGAGGGAGCGGACAAAGCCGATCGACGTTCGGGCCAACTTCGGGAATAATAATTAGCACCTTTTTTATCACAAATTTATTTAACGTCACTTCCGGTTTCACATTTGAGCGACGGCAGTTTACCTAACAACACCTTTCATGGACAGGCTCCAGCGGTTAACCAGTACTTGGTGCACCAACTCCTTAAGAAACTGCCAACTTTTTCATATAAAAGAGACACAGTCTTAGCGGGGCTAGAACCCGTGGCCATCAGTGATGATAGGTTACAGTGGTATACAAGTCAGCGACTGTAACCAGGCTGGACCCTACCCAGGACAGCTGTTGCTAGGTAAACAGCCCGTCTGCTCAAATGGGCATCCTGTAGCGACGCTTAAATAAACTTAAATTAAAACAATCTTGTAAATTGCGTCTGTATCTGTTAATTATCGAGAGCGAACTCCTATGCGTTAAACCTCTTTGGTGATTTTGTAAAACTTACTTTAAAGCGACATTACATCGCAAAAAGCAAATAAAATGCATTTTTCACGTGTAAATGCATTGCTACTACAACTTCTTCCGAATGCGTTCGAACACTAACATTGAATCAATAAACAGCATTTTTGTGGTCTACAAACTTTCAAAATTGAAAGTAGGATTTCATATAACGATAAATCTGAACAATGTATCGTTTTAGTCAGGATACACGCGCTGTATTGCGCATGGATGTCGACCCTATTTACATTATTTTGCTGTGTAAACAAACCGCGTATACGACGTTTGTTTATTAGTTGAAATACTCAGTTTTTGAAGCAAATAGTTGGGAGAAATTATACGATATAATAGGAAATTACATTCTGTAGAAATTTTCATTTTCATTGATGCAGTGTCGCTTTAAGCATTTCATAGCTCTTTATCATCATAACAAATATACAACTGCATACAATGGAATCAAAGAATAGTCATACATATACGAAGTGTGTTAGACAGATGGTCATGTTGTTTAAAATTAGGGATGGCAACGAATAGCGATTAAACTATTCGAATATTCGGTCGGGGCGGTATTCAATTATTCGAATATTCGATAGAATTCTCTCAAAAACTCAAAATCACTCAAACTCTTATAAAAAATGCCAAACCTAATATCTGTTTTACGCGTAAACGTCATCTTCTTCAAATGATTATTCAGATTGATATTGTACCCGAATATGTTAAATCCAATTTGCATAGATTACAACTAGCAGTTTTCGTATTCTCAGAGCGATTCAAGCATTTCCAAACGTGTGATTGAGCGGGTGGCATTTTTTAGGACAATATAATATATTTTCCCGAATATTCGAATACTGGAAAAGTATTCGGATATTCGGACGTTCGAGTGAATATTCGATTATTTTTTGCCATCCCTAAAATTAAAAATGTTTCCAATGTGAGAGTGGTATTAGAGATACTAGATAGGAATTATCTCATCTCTATGTTTAATTCAATTTTATGTAGAGCAGATTAAATTGAAATTATCAGACGTGGTTATACATCTTGTTGTGTACAGTGTGTTAGGTAGCTGTATAAAACGTTTAATTTCTAAAATTATAATAGCATGTACGTGTGACACAGTATATATATATATACACACACGAAAAAGAAAGTGTGCACTTAGTTTATACAAATTTATTTTAGCTCGATTGCGAAACAAGTTCTTATAACTTATATTAATCACTCTCGAGATCTCATTCCTGATGGAATCCATCGCCACGAGGGAGAGAGAAGAGACAACGTGGAAATTAAATGCCTTGCCTAAGGGCACAATCGTAACGGCTCCAGCGGGGCTCGAACTCCGTACCTTTCGCACCTGAAGCGAACGCGCATCCGCTGCGCTATCACGACATCCACAAGTGTGCACTTGGTTAGAGGGAACATTATATACTTATATTCCCCACGTAAAACAATGTTCTGATAATTATCAAATTTCAATCAAAAGTAAAACATCGTGTAGCCAATACATGTGTGCACATTTTGATACCAAATTTGCCTATTTATTGTATAAATATTTAAAAACATCCCCTCTAAACAAGTGCACACTTTCTTTTTCATGTGAGTATAATTACACATATTGTACAGTATGAACGGTGAACTGTAATGCAGTGTGTCGGCGAATAAGAACAACGCTGTACGCATGTGTAATACCATTTCAAAATGTGACGGATGGAAGCAATGCCCTGGATCCATATATAGCACCATTTCCAGACCGATATTCCAAACCATTCCAGGAAAATGGGATGAAGTAATCGAGTAATTCTGTAATTTACATTGTTTTACTTCGAACTTGTAGGAATGCAATTACGCATAGCATCAATACGAGTACAGTCTAAGTTCTCGGAATATGTACTACAAAACATGAGAATTTAAAGTGACACTCGGAATTTAATGAAACATCTGGATAATGTCTTTCTTTGTTTGAATGCAACAACAAAATATAACAACACTTTTAGTTTGCATAAATCAAACAAATACAATATACAGTCTACATCCGCTATGTCAAAATCGGTTATGTCGAATTATCCGGTTATCTAGAAGTAGGATCAAAGTCCCGTTTCAGACAATATCATTGTACATATAACTGGCTCTGTTTATATCGAATTTCCTCATACTTCGGTTATGTCGAAGTATTTTGTTCTGTCCGACGGAATTCGACATAACGGTTGTAGATTGTACACAGTGTAGTCTACATATACGTCTCTTGTATTAATAGTTAATTTCACGGGCGCAACACATTATGCAATGCGCATACTACTAAGTTTGGTGGACACGCACAAGTGTTCAATAATGTACACCTAGAGGATAGCATAGATACTGGTCACTCGTGTGGGAGGAAACCGGAGTACCAAGAGAAAACCCACATGTCCGACATGGCGACCACCGTACCATCTCACATACTTCCCGGTCCGAGGATCGAACCCTGGTTGCATTGGTGAGATGCGAGCGCGCTAACCACTGCGCTAATCGGACAGCCAATAACACTCGGATAGATACTTAACCCATTCAACACCAAGTAACTGACATGGACTAGAGCATGATATTTTATTAGACCAATACATTAATAAATAAATTACATTTGAACCCGTTCATTTATCAAAATGGATACCTTTATATAATATATGGACCATTTTAACACGCCCGTGTTACTGTGAAATCGTCTATCAGACACAAACTATTGCATCATCCAACCAATTCACCAGTACACAGTGCACCTACTTGAATAAATTAAACCAATAATCTAGCGAAAATTGAATAAATGTTGAAAATGTACAATATGTTCTCGATTCAAATTTGTTCAGATATACATAAATTTCTTCAGATACAAAATGTATTAATTAAGTTTATGCTTTAGCTTTTGTCAAAACGAATAATTCCGAGACGCTATCATTATAAAAAAAAAACACCAATATCACTACATCAAGTGATGGTCACGTGAGAGTTAACGACAACTGTCTCGTGAAGATAAAGAAGTTCCACATACTATTATGCGGAACTAGCTGGCATGCGAATAGCCTTCATATGCATCTATGTATTCCACATAGTCTGGGTTTCAGTCTGTCGATTTTTCACTTTTTAACTTCTGGCAAAATGACAGCCTGTGGAAAGTTGATTTCCGATCGTAGCGCCATCTACTTACACCCTAATTCTTCTCTACAAGATACTATCGCTAAATATAGAAACGGAATTCTACCGGAAATCCCGAACAGGCACGATTACACACGATCATTTCCGAATATACACGAACATGACAGCCTGTGGAAAGTTGATTTCCGATCGTAGCGCCATCTACTTACACCCTATTTTTTCAGGGTGTAGATTTGACAACTCCTCTCTATAAGATACTATCGCTAAATATAGAAACGGAATTCTATCGGAAATCCCGGAACAGGCACGATTATACACGATCATTTCCGAATATACACGAATGCTCACGTAGCCTCATTTACATTGCAAACACATAAGTACACGTTTCTGTCGTTTCTTATATCGACGAGATGGCGGATTTTAACTATTTCGTTTATGGTGATAAAGGGTCGATTCAGCGTAATTGAAGTACGTACGACTTCAATATTGAGTAAATGTGTCCAATCAGACGCACATTGTACTTTTAAAAACTATGTATCGTTCCGCTGACCCGCAAACAATGGCGGCCAATTATAAAGTTTGATCAACATTGAAGTGTCTCGCTTTCGATTCAAGAACCTCATTAATTAAGTCACATGCTAATATTAATAGGATTAATGATAATTACACAGGACTAACCGCCAAGTTTCCCCAGGCGTTGATATTATCAGAAACTCAATACGGCCCAATTAATGGTCTCAGTGTTAAAATATATTTTATTTGACTGACCAGGTGTGTGTGTGTTTTACGTTTATTTATCGTCGTTACCGGTTGCCCATATTAGCGACGCCTCCTGAAGATATTAGTCATTTTAGATTTTGGAGGATAGTGCAATGATACAGACAGAGACCCATTCCAGAGTCTCCTCTGGTTCTTTTACGTACACGGTGTAAAGCACCGACACGATACCTCGGTTTAACGTCCCATTTGAAAGACTGTTAATTTTATTAGGGTCAGACGGGGGATCGAACCTGCGATCCCTGGATTACCAGTCCAGCGTGTTACCACTGTACTACAGATCCGTCAGAACTGACCAGACAAAATATATCGACGGCTGTATTCCACCCGACTGATCAGAATATGCTGTCCGAAAAGAGGCTCCCAAACCGGTGTATGTGATGAATACTGTGTTAATCCTTGTATCGGAGGTGAATATTTCAATGTTCTTCCAACTGAACCAAACTTTGTTTCATTGATTTCATTGAGTCGATATTGCTCGCAAATGGGTGTAAACACAAACCACACAATGAGCTAGTCTACATGCGTGTACATACGTATTTCCGGACACCTTAATATGTCCGTGTTACAATGAAAATGTCCATCAGACACAGACAGTTTAATGAATCGATTGGATGACGTAATTCATACAACCGATTCACGACTGTGCGCATGCATAAAATATACCAGTTGTCGAGCGAAAATGGTATAAATGTTGGAAATAGAAGAATGTGTTCTCGATTCAAATTTGTTCAGATTTACATATTAAGTACATTTATGCTTTTGTTTAACACAACTAATAAAAAATGAGTCGGAGACGTTATCATTACTTAGAACATCAATATCACTACACCATGTGATGGTCACGTGATGGTTAACGACAACTGTCACTTGGAGTTAAAGATAAGGACATTCCACATGGGCGGAACTAGCTGTAAACATGTGTCTTAGTTTATACAAATGTATTTTAGCTCGATTGCGAAACAAGTTATTACAAAGTATATTAATCACTCTCGAGACCGTATTCCTGGTGTAATCCATCGCCACGAGGGAGAGAGAAGAGGCAACGTGGAATTTAAATGCCTTGCCTAAAGGCACAATCGTAACGCCTCTAGCAGGGCTGGAACACCGGACCGTTCGCACCTGAAGCGAACGCGCATCCTCTGCACTATCACGACTTCCACATGTGTTTTGGCCAGTAGGTGTGCACACAAATAGTATCACAAACCCACTAACAACATTTGAGCAACTGTTGGTGATCCTAACCTGGGAACAGGCATCGATATATTTTGCCTGGTCAGTCAAATAAATATATTTTAACACCGAGACTATTAATTGGGCCGTATTGAGTTTCTGATCATGTCATTTTGCCAGAAGTTAAAAAGTGAAAAATCTACCGACTAGAATCCAGGCTAGGTGATCCTTTCCCCAGACTGATACTAAAACAATAACCCAAGTTCCAAACGGTGGGGGATGGGGCATCTATTGACTATGTTGCTATCATTCAGCAGTCTTCGGGTTCACACTTTAACATACAAAACGTCTTGTAATTAGTTCATACACATCTCGATAGCTCGATTGCGAAACAAGTTCTTACACATTTTTATTAATCACTCTCGAGACCTCATTCCTGATCCATGAGGGTGAGAGAAGAGACAGTGTAGAATTTAAATGGATTGCCTAGAGGTATAATCTTAACGACTCCAGCTTGTAGTAATAGCGAACATCAAATAAAGTAAAGCTTGCTCAGAGATATAAATAACTTATAATTATGTGTAGACAATAGCTATATTTAGCATAAAGTGCTCCTACATTGTAGTTCGAGGCTATATTTAGCATAGTGTACTCTTACATGTTCATTCGCGGCTATATTTAGCTTAAATTGCTCCTACATTGTAGTTCGAGGCTATATTTAGCGTCATGTGCTCCTGCATTGTAGTCCGTGGCTATATTGAGCGTCATGTGCTCCAGCATTGTAGTTTGAGGCTGTGTTTAGCGTAAAATGCTCCTGCATTGTAGTCCGTGGCTATATTTAGCGTCATGTGCTCCTGCATTGTAGTTTGAGGCTGTATTTAGCGTACAATGCTCCTATATTTTTAGTCCGTGGCTATATTTAGCGTCATGTGCTCCTGTATTGTAGTCCGTGGCTATGTTTAGCGTAAAATGTTCCTGCATTGTAGTCCGAGGCTATATTTAGCGTCATGTGCTCCTGCATTGTAGTCCGTGGCTATATTTAGCGTCATGTGCTCCTGCATTGTAGTCCGTGGCTATATTGAGCGTCATGTGCTCCAGCATTGTAGTTTGAGGCTGTATTTAGCGTAAAATGCTCCTGCATTGTAGTCCGTGGCTATATTTAGCGTCATGTGCTCCTGCATTGTAGTTTGAGGCTGTATTTAGCGTACAATGCTCCTATATTTTTAGTCCGTGGCTATATTTAGCGTCATGTGCTCCTGTATTGTAGTCCGTGGCTATGTTTAGCGTAAAATGTTCCTGCATTGTAGTCCGAGGCTATATTTAGCGTCATGTGCTCCTGCATTGTAGTCCGTGGCTATATTTAGCGTAAAATGCTCCTGCATTGTAGTCCGAGGCTATATTTAGCGTCATGTGCTCCTGTATTGTAGTCCGTGGCTATATTTAGCGTAAAATGCTCCTGCATTGTAGTCCGAGGCTATATTTAGCGTCATGTGCTCCTGCATTGTAGTCCGTGGCTATATTTAGCGTAAAATGCTCCTGCATTGTAGTCCGAGGCTATATTTAGCGTCATGTGCTCCTGCATTGTAGTCCGTGGCTATATTTAGCGTAAAATGCTCCGATTGTAGTCCTTTCGTCATGTCCTGCATAGTTTGAGGCTGTATTTAGCGTCATGTGCTCCTGCATTGTAGTCCGTGGCTATATTTAGCGTCATGTGCTCCTGCATTGTAGTTTGAGGCTGTATTTAGCGTAAAATGCTGCTCCTGCATTGTAGTCCGTGGCTATATTTAGCGTCATGTGCTCCTACATTGTAGTTTGAGGCTGTATTTAGCGTAAAATGCTCCTATGTTTGTAGTCCGTGGCTATATTTAGCGTCATGTGCTCCTGCATTGTAGTTTGATACAATATTTAGCGTAAAATGCTCCTGTATTTGTAGTCCGTGGCTATATTTAGCGTCATGTGCTCCTGCATTGTAGTTTGATACTGTATTTAGCGTAAAATGCTCCTGTATTTGTAGTCCGTGGCTATATTTAGCGTACATTGGTCATACATGTGTAGCTCGTGGCTACATTTAACTTAACATGTTCCTACAGTTGTACACTTAAAACAAGTTACCTTATGGTGTTCATTCTTCACAGAATTCCAATAATATGAACTTGACTTCATTGAAACTACACAAGAGTGCTTGCGCTCAATAACTGTGACCTTTTTTATTCAACCAGAAATAATCTAGTAATCTACAATTCCGGATATTAAAAGCTATTTGCTGAGAACCAGCGGTGTAAGCATTTTATGTTGAATTTATTATAAGTTATTCCTCGTATTATGAATAATTGTCGCCCTACTTCATTATTTAGATCCGTGCTAATAGTCAGTGTTGCAATCATAGTAAATCAGTGTAATGCATGCAAAATTAACATTGTTTGCTTGAGCCTTTTTGGAGGATGGTGCACATGCGCAGTGGCGTTGTAGAGTTGTACGATTTGGATATGGCTAGGCGACGCCACCGTAGCGATGAGGGCTCGAATCATGGTCTATGCCTTTATAATTATCAATCATTTTGCATAGGCTGTCCGATTAGCGCAATGGTTGGAGCGCTCGTTCCTCACCAATGCAACACGAGTTCGATCCTCGGACCGGGAATTATGTGAGATGGTACGGTGATCGCCAGATCGGACAGGTGGGTTTTCTCCGGGTACTCCGGTTTCATCCCACACAAATGACCACATTTACTCTTTAATCCGCACCAACGAGAGTGATTAATATAAGTTGTTAAAACTTGCTTCGCAGTCGCTGTAAAATAAATAAAGTTTAAAAAATCATTTTGCAAACATTCGAGAGGTATCGATTTGCTTTGCCCAGCAGCTACGTTACCTATATATTTCCATACAATACTACTATAGTGAAACCCCTTTAAACCGAACAACCCCCGGATTTACCACCGGTAAAGTTCGGTTTGTGGTAGTTTTCGGTTTAGAGGGATTTTCAGAATGGGGTAGAGTTCTCCTAAGTTTACTGTTCAAATCAGCAATGCTTAGAATGAGACTGAGACATGTTTATGGCAGTTGATTACGGTTAAGTGTGCAATACAATATTCCAAAACAAAATAGCTGACAGTTGTATGCTTCAAATAATAGACAGTTGCATAGTTGATCAAGACAAGTAGTTGTTCGGTTTACAGGGGTAAATTACAGTTGAGAATTCCACTTTTTTCACGAGTATTTTTACAAAAAGCAAAGGAGGGAAATAATTGGGATCAAGAAATGTGTTCGGTTTGGATTGAATTCCAGCTTAGAGGGGTTTCGGTTGGAGGGGTTTCGGTTTGTAGGGGTTTCGGTTTGAGGGGTTTCGGTTGGAGGGGTTTCGGTTGTAGGGGTTTCGGTTTGTAGGGGTTGGTTTGTAGGGGTTTCGGTTTGTATGGGTTGGTTTGTAGGGGTTTCGGTTTGGAGGGGTTGGTTTGTAGGGGTTTCGGTTTGTAGGGGTTGGTTTGTAGCGGTTTTGGTTTGGAGGGGTTTCGGTTTGGATGGGTTTCGGTTTGTAGGGGTTTCGGATTGTAGGGGTTTCGGTTTGGAGGGGTTTCGGTTTATAGGGGTTTCGGTTTGGAGGCGTTTCGGTTTGTAGGGGTTTCGGTTTGTAGCGATTTGGTTTAGGAGGGATTTGGTTTGGAGGGTGACCTAATTAGCTTTAACAAAATCCTCCTTAGGATTCTGTGTTTTACGTTTATTTATCGTCGCTACTGGTTGCCCATATGAGCGACGCCTCCTGAAGAGATTAGTCATTTTATATTTTGGAGGAGAGTTCAATGATACAGACAGAGATCTATTCCAGAGTCTTCTCTGGTTCTTTTACGTGTACGGTGTACAGCACGGACACGACACCTCGGTTTAAATCACATATGAAAGATTATTTATTTTATTAGAGTCAGAGGGGTGATCGAACCTGCGATCCCTGGATTACCAATCCAGCGTGTTACCACTGGACTACAGATCCGTCTGTCCTTAGGGTTCTGCTCCATATAATACATGTACAGTCAAACCTGTGTTAGTGGTCACCTCTATTAAGCAGCCAACCTGCATTAAGCAGCCAGCTTCCAGATTCCTAATATGTTATTTTGCTATATATTTGACCTCTATTAAGCAGTCACCTGTGCTAAGCAGACACTTTCTGTGATCCCCTTGGCTGGCAGCTTAAGGCAGGTTTGACTGTATATGTATTTGGCAGTTTGCTCCTCATGATCAAACAGAACTTACGAATAGATACACAGTCAGACTTGTCTCTTATCGTATCTGTTCTCTGGGTGCCACGTAACAAATGTGACGCACAGTGTTTGTTTGTTTTTTTGTTTTTCTTAGGCTTACGTCGATCCATGTGACGACTCCCCATTAGCCAATATTCCTGGAAGACGATCCCGTTTGTTTGTTTTTTGTTTTTCTTAGGCTCAAGTCGATCCATGTGACGACTCCCCATTAGCCAATATTCCTGGAAGACGATCCCGGATGCACTGGCATCCGTGTATAACCACTGACCATCACCAAGCCAGCTAGAGAGCTTGCTTAAATGAAATGATGCGACAGAAGCAGGTGATAGTTGAACCTGTAATTGATTTCTTAGCTACATTGAATGACTGGATTTACAACAGTATGCGTTTACTTAGACAGATAGATTTTCGGGAAAGGCCGTAACTAATGTTGCTAGAACGTGTGGCATAACCCGTTTGCCTTTATTTAATGTGTCATGTTTTGTATTCACATGTATATGTAAAACGAATCGAGCAATAAAATATGATTAAACTAAACAGTTAAACAGTTGAGAGTTGAACCTACACCTGTGAAAGACAAGTGATAAGAAGGCAACGACTTAAACCACTCGGCCCGGGCACGAAAGCCCCCCTACCTCCCCCTCCCCAACCGCGGTACTACATGTAACAAATTATACTAGAGAGAGAGAGGAGAGCAAATATCAAGCTTTCTAGACTATTCGTATACGTTCATAGAAGTGGGGGGGGGAGGAAGAGAGAGAGAGAAGAGAGAGAGAAGAGAAGAGAGAGAGAAGAGAAGAGAGAGAGAAGAGAGAGAGGAGAGAGAGGAGAGAGAAGAGAGAAGAGAGAAGAGAGAGAGAGAGAGAGAGAGAAGAGAGCGCGAGAGGAGAGAGATGGAGAAGAGAGAGAAGAGAGAGAGAGAGAGAGAAGAAAGAAGAGAGAGAGAGATTATCCAGCTTTCTAGCCTGTTCGTATACGTTCAGAATTCAATCTAATGAATGCTTTCCAACTGAATACGTGGTGGTTATGCACTTCCGTTAAAGCGACATTACATGGCAAAAAGCAAATAAAATGCAAGTTTTCACGCATAAATGCATTGCTACTACAAATTCTTCTACAAGCTTTCAAAAGTGAAAGTAAGATTTCATAAAACGGCCATCCTCGCTCCTGAAATGATGTTTGTTTGTCATTGTAGTCAATACTAAACGCGCGATACTTTCGCTTAGAGATAATTTAAATAAGATTAGTCTACAAATAAATATGCCTAGGCACAAATGTGAGATGTAACGGTAAATCTGTACGATAAATCGTGCTATTCAGGATACACGCATAGTATTACGCATGGATGTCGACCCTATTTACATTATTTTGTTATGTCAACAAACCGCGTATACGACACTTGTTTTTTGTTGAAATACTCAAGATTTTGATTCAAATATTGGAATTGAAATTATACCATATAATAGAAAATTACATTCTACAGATATTTGCGTTTTCGCCGATGTAATGTCACTTTAAAGATAGTAGTCACGTGAACAACACATGTGTAGTAGAGATACGTCATTGATTGCATCATCAATGACATGCGTCATTGATTACATCATCAATGACGTATTGCTGTTTTCATCGTGTTCGAATTATGATATGTAGAGCGGGGTGTACAGGTCTGTGAGAGCATTGTATATTGTTTATTTAGTGATTTATTTTAATATGTTCTAAGTTGAGCATCTATTGTTTGAATAAACTATCGAAAACATGCACAATTAATGAATATTTTCGATTTCGGTTTGTTTCGATCGCGAAGTGACAAATGTTTGGAGGGCATAACAATTACCCTAGACATAATCAATCTTAGGCTCCAAGAAACACAAGATCTTGACTCTAAACAACAATCTGTACAGTTAGATAGATTGTTCCGTAACGGTTAATATTGGTTGGGAAAAAATATATTGTTCTAGGGCTTGAACAAATCATTTCAATTCCATTTTCTGTTCAACCAATCAGTATAAATTCCTGCTTTTGATTAACCAATCATTTTAGATCAATTCAATTCAAAGTTTATTTGGCAGAAACATAGATGTTCATCGCCAGCAAAAAACATGTATGGCGGTACACAATTACATACATAGACAATGACAATTCAACACACGAGAACAGCATGTATAAATACATTCATATTGAGCATGCACGTTTTAGCATAAGTATAATGCATTCATTCTACAAATAGAAACACATTTAAAGTCACGCTAACACATTTATCTATATACACAAATTTGAGACAATAACATTCAGACTCTTAGTTCATTTGCTAGATAAATATATTTAGACAATTTATTAATAATTCCACTTGCCACTTGATCTATTTTGTACTTAACCAAGATAAACAATTGTTTCTTGTCTGCCTATAGAACGGACATACTAATAGGAAATGGTATTCATTTTCCATCGTATTCATATTACATGTTGTGCATATTCTCTGAATTGATCAAAGAGTATGCTTAACCAATCATTTTAAATTCCAGTGTCTGTGCAGCCAATCATTATACTTGCTGTTCGACCAATCATTTTAAATCCAATTTTTTATTTATCTATCATTTCAAATTCCGATTTCTGTTTAACCAATCATTTGAAATGTAAGTGGCTCTTTAAGAAATCGATTGACCTAGATGAACTATTGATCTAGATTAACTAATGACCTAGATTAACTATTGACCGAGATTAACTATTGACCTAGATTAACTATTGACCGAGATTAACTATTGACCTAGATTAACTATTGACCTAGATTAACTATTGATATAGATTAACTATTGACAGATTAACTATTGACAGATTAACTATTGACAGATTAACTATTGATCTAGATTAACTATTTGCCTAGATTAACTATTGATCTAGATTAATTATTGACATAGATTAACGAATGACCTAGATTAACTATTGACAGATTAACTATTGATATAGATTAACTATTGATCTAGATTAACTATTTGCCTAGATTAACTATTGATCTAGATTAATTATTGACCTAGATTAACGAATGACCTAGATTAACTATTGACAGATTAACTATTGATATAGATTAACTATTGACAGATTAACTATTGATCTAGATTAACTATTTGCCTAGATTAACTATTGATCTAGATTAATTATTGACCTAGATTAACGAATGCCCTAGATTAACTATTGACAGATTAACTATTGATCTAGATTAACTATTGACCTAGTTTAACGAATGACCTATATTGACTATTGACCTAGATTAACTATTGACCTAGATTCTTTGTCTCAAATTATCCTCATTGAATAGTTGGTTGTTTTGTTTTTTTTTTTTTAAAGTTGCACAAACAGCTTTGGTGACATGGCGACCCTCCATCTTTTATTTTGTAAAGGAAATTCCAGGCTCCCATCAGTACTTCAGATACAGGCATGTACCCAGGTAGAACAGCCTACCTTCCGTAAGCCAGCTGGATATGAAATAATTCGACACCCAAAGTGGGATTCCAAGTTTCGCGATAGCGCAGTGATAGCATGATTGATTCAAGTGTTCGAGCCCAACTTTAGCCGCTACGAGTGTGCCCTTAGGCAAGGCACTTAAACATTCTTCATTGTGTTTCTCTCTCCGTCGTGGCGATGGATTCCATCAGAAATGAGGTCTCGAGAGTGTTTAATCTATGGACTACAGTGGGCGTGATTAAAGTTAGCGTTGATGACTCCACACACTTTAACCATGCCCAATATAGTTCATACCCAATTGAAACTATTAACCTCGATTCATTCCTTAAATCAAGTACACATTTGTTTGACTCTTGCATCAGGCTAGCAAAAACAGATATATTGATCCTAGCCTAGATTATAAATATGGCCAGAAATATATAAATAACATGTAATATGAATATGCGACTTGCGTCTTATCAAATCGTGCCAAATGCGGTATAAGTATTGAGATATAGCGGTCTTACAGAAGCAAGACAAAATAAATTAAGATTAAGAACACCCTTAAACAGACAGTAAGTTGTTTGATTTAGCAGTCTCTGTTGCCTATTAATGACGTACACTATCAAGTTTACTCGCGTGAGAATAATGCATCCTTCTATGTACTTAGTGCTCACCATTAGGCAAACACCCATCTGCTTTCTAAAGCATATTCTGTCATATACTAGAGGACATAGGTGTGCGTTTTCTATGCCCTCTAGTATATAGTGTAGGTGTGCGTTTTCTATGTCCTATAGTATATAATGTAGGTGTGCGTTTTCTATGTCCTATAGTATATAATGTAGGTGTGCGTTTTCTATGTCCTCTAGTATATAGTGTAGGTGCGTGTTTTCTATGTCCTATAGTATATAATGTAGGTGTGCGTTTTCTATGTCCTCTAGTATATAATGTAAGTGTGCGTTTTCTATGTCCTCTAGTATATAATGTAGGTGTGCGTTTTCTATGTCCTCCAGTATATAATGTAAGTGTGCGTTTTCTATGTCCTCTAGTATATAATGTAGGTGTGCGTTTTCTATGTCCTATAGTATATACTGTAGGTGTGTGTTTTCTATGTCCTCTAGTATATAATGTAAGTGTGCGTTTTCTATGTCCTCTAGTATATAATGTAGGTGTGCGTTTTCTATGTCCTATAGTATATACTGTAGGTGTGTGTTTTCTATGTCCTCTAGTATATAATGTAGGTGTGCGTTTTCTATGTCCTCTAGTATATAATGTAGGTGTGCGTTTTCTATGTCCTCTAGTATATAATGTAGGTGTGCGTTTTCTATGTCCTCTAGTATATAATGTAGATGAGCGTTTTCTATGTCCTCTAGTATATAATTTAGGTGTGCGTTTTCTACAGCATACGTAACATGGCGTCTCTCCAGCTGCATAGATGATGAAGATCTCGGTTTCCGAGAATTATTCAATTATGTGCAGTAGAAAGAGTGTTACCGTATTTCCACAAAAATAGCCTTGTCGTATACGATATTTCCCAGTTTATGTGTGTGTCTTTATTTCTCATCCTTTTATAACAAAAACTAAAGATTTCCAAGAAAATCGTAAATTTCCGAGCGTTTTTTGTTGCATCTTTTATTTCCATCTTGCGTTTAAACTCGCTTTATAGAATTATAAAATAGTCCATACAAAACAATACTTGTAATGTAATATGTGTGTATGTAATTGCATTTAAGGAAAGGGATTCGAATAAGTTACTATGTAACGTGTTTTCCAATCCTGCGTTATGTACATTTCTTGAATAAAATATTATTTAAGTATTTCCGCGCAAGCGTACACTATAATTGTGCTCAGGCATAAAAGTCGATCGATTGACCTCAAGGCATCTGGTCGTCACGATTGCTCAATGGTCTGGCCATACCTCAGAAAATCCCCGGAATCATACGCTGCTGCTGCGAGATTCCACCATACCGCGACGTGAACGCCTAGTAAATGTGTTTACGTTTATTTATCGTCGCTACCAGTTGCCCATATGAGAGAGGTCTCCTGAAGAGATTAGTCATATATATTTTTGGAAGATTGTGCAATGATACAGACCCATTCTACGTTCTTTTACGCGCACGATGTAAAAGCAACGACACGCGACCTCGGTTTAAAGTCCCATCTGAAAGACTGTTAATTTTATTAGGGTCAGACGGGGGATCAAACCTGCGATCGCTGGATTACCAGTCCAGTGTGTTAACAAACATATCCGTCTGTCGTGGTCTATGTACCCCCCCCCCCCGAGGTATGGATATTTGTAAAACAACAAGAACAATCCAATTATCCTACCAGTATATGTAGAGTGCCGGTTACATACTACTCGAAACAACCCACACGTCATAAATGGAGCACAGCTATTTGCATGTGCGGCGGGGGTACAACTTGATTACGAACTGTTGACAGCTCGTGTTTCCCCAGGGATTGGTTCCGGGTCGATGTACCCTAGAAAATAGTTTTTACAATCAAGCAGACCATAATTTGATGATGTTTTACTGTAGAACCAGAGACTGTTTGCATTTCTTACTGTGATTGTGGTGCATCTGTGGCATTTGTGCTCATTTGAAGAAGACGTTTTATGAATTTATTTCAGTACTACTTGCTCCAGCGCAACGATGAGTAAACAGCCCTACATGACAGATAGGATTCCTACGCGTTCCATTTTGAACCGGTGTTCGTTTACATTAAGAAATTGTGAACAACTTTCCAGGCGATGCAATGACTTACTGGTGTCTAGCATCAAGCAGAAAGCCTGGAGTTAGCATAACCGCATGCGTTATAACTTATAAGTGTATGCTTGATTGGAGTAGAGAATTTAACAGTGACAGTTCATCGATTAACCATAGCACGAAGAAGGAGAACACACAGTGGTGTGTATCCAGATGTTAACAAACCGTTTTCAGTTAAATTCTACCGAGATATGATTATATTTTGTTTTCTGATATAAATAGTTCCGCAAACACTATTCAAACACATGTAAAATACATCGAATGAAAATGCAAATGGCTTTGGCCACACTTTTTAGCTAGCACCTTTTGATATATAGGTAGCACAATAGATATCATTGATGGCAGTGGGCCGGTAGTAGCAGATAGGTAGCACAATATATGTCATTGATGGTAGTGGGCCGGTAGTAGCAGGTAGGTAGCACAATATATGCCATTGATGGTAGTGGACCGGTAGTAGCAGGTAGGTAGCACAATAAAACTTGTGGCCCAAACCATTTGCATGTTCATATTATGTATTTTATCTGTTTATGCATGACATATATAATAATGATTTGCAATAAAATATGATTAACCCATTCAACACCAAGTAACTGACATGGACTGGTCCATGATATTTTTAAACCAATAATTTAATAAGAAAATTACATTTGGACCAGTTCATTTATCAAAATGGGTAATTTTGTCTAAAAAGTAAAAATAGTAATATTACTGGCAATATGTGCAGATCCTGATGAAACGGCTCGTCGGCTCGTCGGCTCATCTGAATCTACATGTTTGTAAGCTTATTTAGAGGTATGTGGTGTTGAAAGGGTTAAACTAAATATATAGTGATTAGGCCTACGGAGTACGCGTCATCTCCAGACGTTTGGTAGTTGTGTCTGTGTATATTTTATTGCTTAACGAATAATTTATTTACAACAGAACTATTCTTAACATGCGTAAGATAGATGATGAGTGTGGGTGTTCTCGTCTCGTTTATGAGGGTCTGAAGACACTACTGCTGAGTGACATACGGTCAAACACCCGTTGAGGGTTAACCCATACCACCTTTACACCGTACGCGTAAAAGAACCAGGGGACCACTCTGGAATGGGTCTCTGTATCATTGCACTATCCTCCAAAATATAAAATGACTAATTTCTTCAGGAGGCGTCGCTCATGTGGTCAACACGAGACCTCGGTGTAACGTCCCATTTAAAAAACTGTTAATTTTATTGTTAATTTGCGACCCCTGGATTACATGTCCAACATATTCACCACTGAACTACAGATCCGTCTGTTTTTTGTTTAAATGTCGCGCAGCTATATGGCGACATTCCATCTATTATTGGTGGATGTAGACTCCGGGTGCCCCTCCAAGCATTATTCTACGCACGGACGGACGGGTACCCAGTTAGAACCACCAGTTTAAACTCCCAACTGAAAGACTGTTAACTTTATTAGGGTCAGACAAGGGATCTCCCTGGATTACCGGTCCAACGTGAGAAAATGGGTAACAAATGAAACGCGATTTAGGATAATGGGGACAAAAGAGGCGTGACTGGGACACTGGGGACAAAAGAGACGCGACTGGGACATTGGGGACAAAAGAGACATGACTAGGACATTGGGGACAAAAGAGACGTGACTAGGACATTGGGGACAAAAGAGACGTGACTGGGACAATGGGGACAACATAGACGTAATTGGGACATTAGGGACAAAAGAGACGTGATTGGGACAATGGGGACAAAAGAGACGTGACTGGGACACTGGGGCCAAATGAGACGTGACTGGGACACTGTGGCCAAAAGAGACGTGACTGGAACACTGGGGCCAAAAGAGACGTGATTGGGACACTGGGGCCAAAAGAGACGTGATTGGGACACTGGGGCCAAAAGAGACGTGACTGGGACACTGTGGACAAAAGAGACGTAACTGAGACACTGGGGCCAAAAGAGACGTGACTGTGATACTGGGGCCAAAAGAGACGTGACTGGGACACTGGGGCCAAAAGAGACGTGACTGGGACAAGAGCTGGGAAAACATTTAGATATGACTCAGACAATGGTAGTTCGAAGGAGACGTGACTGAGAAAATAAGTGACATATGAAATGTGACCGAGACAATTGGTAACACATGAGACGTGACTAAGGGCAAATTGTATCAGTCTTATATCATATGTCCAACATTGTTTCATTCACGTCTCGTTTGTCGCACATTGTCACAGTCACGTCTCGTTTATCACACATTGTTTCATTCACGCCTCGTGTGTCGCACATTGTCTCAGTCACATCTCGTTTGTCACACATTGTCTCAGTCACATCTCGTTTGTCACACATTGTCTCAGTCACATCTCGTTTGTCACACATTGTCTCAGTCACGTCTTGTTTGTCACACATTGTCTCAGTCACGTCTCGTTTGTCACACATTGTCTCAGTCACATCTCTTTTGTCACACTTTTGTCTCAGTCACATCTCGTTTGTCACACATTGTCTAAGTCACATCTCGTATGTCACACATTGTTTCATTCACGTCTCGTTTGTCGCACATTGTCACAGTCACGTCTCGTTTGTCACACATTGTCTCAGTCACGTCTCGTTTGTCACACATTGTCTCAGTCACATCTCGTTTGTCACACATTGTCTAAGTCACATCTCGTATGTCACACGTTGTCGCAGTCACGTATCATTGTAACACATTGTCTCATTCACGTCTCGTTTGTCCAATATATTGATTCAGTCATGTTTCATGTGACCCCTCATTGACTCAGTCATATCACATTTGTCCAATATATTGATTCAGTCATGTTTCATGTGACCCCTCATTGACTCAGTCATATCTCATTTGTCCAATATATTGATTCAGTCATGTTTCACGTGACCCCTCATTGACTCAGTCATATCTCATTTGTCCAATATATTGATTCAGTCATGTTTCACGTGACCCCTCATTGACGTCACGTTTGTCATAATTTGTCTCTGCTAGACACCATTTTTCTCTAGCGAAATTCTTCATTTAGTCATAAGTATTATGCCAACCATTTTTCTGGACTATGATTCTAAGAAAAACAGTAGCTAAGCATAACTAGAGTCCAGACTGGTTGGACAAATATTTGAAGGGTTTCGTTATGTAATGGTAAGCACCATGCAAATAAATATAGACGTTTTTTTCCTGGAAGGAACACAATCAAATTATGGACCACCGCTATGTGATTACTGTCTGGTATCGATCAGTGATTGGACGGTATAGATCTTGTAGCTGCTCCTATTGTGCCAATGACAAACATAAAGTTGCCCGATACTATACTGCCTCCAAAAAGAAACGATGCACTTGCCTTAGAGGTAAAAGTTGATGAAAAAATTATAGTAAAATTAATAATTCTAAAATTTGTAACGAAAAAGTAACGTTGATCAATATATATATATATGTGCACATTTGTTATGGTGTTAGACGCAGTAGTCCAGATCTGTAGTCCAGTGGATGGTTAATAGTTCAGTGGTTAACACGCTGGACTGGTAATCCAGGGATCGCAGGTTCGATCCCCCGTCTGACCCTAATACAATTAACAGTCTTTCAGATAGGACTTTAAGCCCAATTCTCGTGTCGGTGCTTTACACCGTGCACGTAAAAGAACCAGAGGGGATTCTGGAATGGGTCTCTGTCTGTATCATTGCACTATCCTCCAAAAATCTAAAATGACTAATCTCTTCAGGAGGCGTCGCTCATATAGGCAACCTATAACGACGATAAATAAACGTAAAACGTTGTTACCGTGTCAGTATATTTATGGAACTGCATGACTACTGGCGGTAATGGTTTATGTCCTTCATAATGTAAACACGATCATATAATTAACACCGGAGTTATAGCACCAAATCATTCAATATCACGTGATGCGCTGTAAGTGCATTTTTGTTTACATATATTACGCTAGATGGCGGACGCAACTAATATTTTTCGGGAAGGGCCATAACAAATGTTGCTAGAACTTGTGGTCCGACCCGCTTGCTTTTCTATAATTTGTCATGTTTGTATTCACATGTAAAAAAACTAATCGAGCAATAAAATATGATTAAATTAAAAATTAAAAGACGCAACTAATATAAGTGTACTTATAGCGAACTTTACGGTTTTGTTTTTGGTTTGTTTTTTTAATAAGATTTTATTGCATTTTTTCATACAATACATTACATATATACATACAATACTAAGAACAAATCAGAGATTAATATGTAATTATATGATTGCAGTATACGATACATTTGTTTTGTCAAGGGGAAAAAGCAAATGGGTTAATCTACAAGTTATAACAACATTATTTACAGCCCTCCCCGCTTTACGGTAACTCGAGTTAAGACGAGGGTGTCGATATGTTATCTAAATTTAAATATTCGTACCGGAAATGGAATTGTGGGAGAATAGCTAAGTGAGGCCGCATCGAGGAAGGACGGAAAGAGCTAATGGAGCCTTAACGAGGTTAGTCCGAACGCGTTCCTATGAGCCAGATTAATATTCACTGACACTATTTGATAACGGAATAAAACCAAGAAACGTATATTATGGTCCAGTATAAAGATTTTCCGGCAAATAATATGCACGCCAATTCAATGAAATGTAATAACACATCGCTTGAAATACTAGTAGTCTAAAATCCGATTTAAATCCTCGAATCGCGAGAGAAAATGGCCGCTCAAATATTCTAAATATTCCGTTGGAGAGAAAACACGCGCAACTGCTAGTAAATGCGTTTCTATACAGTGGGATAGTGGCGTAGTGGTACAGCAATGGCCTACATATCCAACTAGCACCACCGTATCTGGTGCGGGCCGTTGCCTCTGGTGCGGGCCGTTGCCTCTGGTGCGAGCCGTTGTTTAATGTTGCTAAAACTTGTGGCCCAAACCATTTGTATTTTCATGCTATGTATTGTATCTTTATGTGTATGACATATTTACTATTGATTTACAATAAAATATGGTTCAATAAAAAAAGCACCACCGTAGCGGCTCTAGGGTAATGCGCGCACGCAACACAAATCGGACCCCTCTACTACTACGCCATCGTAACAACCCTCAAGGAACACAGAACCAACCAGGTCATCTAATTTCCACGTTGCCTCTTCTCTCTCGTGGCGATGGATTCCATCAGGAATGAGGTCTCGAGAGTGATTAATATAAGTTATAAGAACTTGTTTCGCAATCGAACTAAAATAAATTTGTATAACCAGATCATCTAAATTCATTTCTCCCAACATGTTTCGACGGAGATGGGGATAAATAAACATACTTCTTTCGTCAATATACGATACAGGTAACATGGCAGTGTACAGTTGTGTGCAGATCAGCTAAATTCAGGTATCCCAACATGTTTCGACGGTAGTGAGGATCAATAAACATACTAATTTCGTCACTATACGATACAGGTAACATGGCAGGGTGTAGTAGGTCAATTATCGAGCTTGAAGCTATGTTAGGCTGCATTTATTTTGCTTAGCTATCCAGCTTTGTTTGTCGGATGTCGATTACTCTAGCTGGGTGTCCGACGTATATGGTTTAATGTTCGAGAGGCACCAATGTTTAAACATGTTTATGTCGATGAACATGCGTTTCATTTTGTTGAGTTGAATTTCTATGTATGTGATTTATTTCTTAGGAGCAAAACTATTGAGAAATTGTAAACTGTTGTTATCAAATAAAGTAAGTGAAACGTGAAGCTCTATCACGTTCTGTGATTTGGGTTTTTATTCCCGCGCTTTCTCACTTCTCCCAAACATTCTGCTCTAGAATGAGATCTGTACAGTGGTGTGGTTAACACGCCGGACTTGTAATCCAGGGGTCGCCGGTTCGACCTCGGTTTAACGTCCCGTCTGAAATACTGTTAATTTTATTATGGTCAGACGGGGGATCGAACTTGCGATCCCTGTATTACCAGTACAGCGTGTTACCACAGGAATACAGACCCGTCTGTGAGGAGACTCAATAATCTCTGTCTGTAATTATAATATAACTAATCGGCAGATTCCGGTAGATTCCTGGCAGATTCCGGCCGATCCAATGAAGCCCCGGGTGTGTCCACGTGTATTAATATGTCGTGGGTTCTAACATTTTGTTTGCCGGAATAAGAATACGCAACGATATAGATTGCTGACATTGTTTTGGCTTGTCCGTCTGTTTGTTCGACTGTCTTATTCGACTAAACATAAATATATATGTATCGCCATACAGCGCAGTTGCATATGCCAGTTGCGTCCAAATTGCGAACAAATTGCGAACAAATTGCCTCAGGTATGAAGAGTTATTGCCGATGTAAAGGTTCAGTAGTGCATGTGTATGAACTATTTTCGTTTCTATCTACTTATGAGACTCGTGTGACGTAGGCTGCATCTTTGAGGGTATCCGAATGCTGTGCATTGATGAAATTTCGCCAAATTATTCCATACCGGTTTCGAGTTATGTTCCGGTCACCAATGTGTATACGGACGTGTATCCGACGCGGACGTGTAGCCGGACGCGGAAGTGTACCCGGCGTGACGACAATTGTCATGAACACGTGTAACGTTACGTAGAGTGTCCAGAGAGAACCACTAGAATTACATGACAAAGTCAAGTGATCCATGATAACCACCGAACACGACTACAAATAATACATTGCAAGTACGGCTGTTATGCACGTTTTCACTATGCAACCATGGTAACCGCCGAACACGATTACAAATAATACATTACAAGTACGTTTGTTATGCACGTTTTCACTATGCAACCATGGTAACCGCCGAACACGATTACAAATAATACATTGCAAGTACGGTTGTTATGCACGTTTTCATGATGCATCCATGGTAACCCACGAACACGACTACAAATAATACATTGCAAGTACGGTTGTATTGCATTTATTCATGATGCAACCATGGTAACCACCGAACACGACTACAAATAATGCATTACAAGTACGGTTGTTATGCACGTTTTCATGATGCATCCATGGTAACCCACGAACACGACTACAAATAATACATTGCAAGTACGGCTGTTATGCACGTTTTCACTATGCAACCATGGTAACCGCCGAACACGACTACAAATAATACATTGCAAGTACGGCTGTTATGCACGTTTTCACTATGCAACCATGGTAACCGCCGAACACGACTACAAATAATACATTACAAGTACGGCTGTTATGCACGTTTTCACTATGCAACCATGGTAACCGCCGAACACGACTACAAATAATACATTGCAAGTACGGCTGTTATGCACGTTTTCACTATGCAACCATGGTAACCGCCGAACACGACTACAAATAATACATTACAAGTACGGCTGTTATGCACGTTTTCACTATGCAACCATGGTAACCGCCGAACACGACTACAAATAATACATTGCAAGTACGGCTGTTATGCACGTTTTCACTATGCAACCATGGTAACCGCCGAACACGACTACAAATAATACATTACAAGTACGGCTGTTATGCACGTTTTCACTATGCAACCATGGTAACCGCCGAACACGACTACAAATAATACATTGCAAGTACGGCTGTTATGCACGTTTTCACTATGCAACCATGGTAACCGCCGAACACGACTACAAATAATACATTACAAGTACGTTTGTTATGCACGTTTTCATGATGCATCCATGGTAACCCCCGAACACGATTACAAATAATACATTGCAAGTACGGTTGTTATGCACGTTGTCATGATGCAACCATGGTAACCGCCGAATACGACTACAAATAATACATTGCAAGTACGGTTGTTATGCACGTTTTCATGATGCATCCATGGTAACCCCCGAACACGACTACAAATAATACATTGCAAGTACGGTTGTATTGCATTTATTCATGATGCAACCATGGTAACCACCGAACACGACTACAAATAATGCATTACAAGTACGGTTGTTATGCACGTTGTCATGATGCAACCATGGTAACCGCCGAATACGACTACAAATAATACATTACAAGTACGGTTGTTATGCACGTTTTCATGATGCATCCATGGTAACCCACGAACACGACTACAAATAATACATTGCAAGTACGGTTGTTATGCACGTTTTCATGATGCATCCATGGTAACCCCCGAACACGATTACAAATAATACATTGCAAGTACGGTTGTTATGCACGTTGTCATGATGCAACCATGGTAACCGCCGAATACGACTACAAATAATACATTGCAAGTACGGTTGTTATGCACGTTTACTTTATGCAACCATGGTAACCGCCGAACACGACTACAAATAATATATTGCAAGTACGGTTGTTATGCACGTTTTCATTATGCAACCATGGTAACCGCCGAACACGACTACAAATAATACATTGCAAGTACGGTTGTTATGCACGTTTTCATGATGCAACCATGGTAACCGCCGAACACGACTACAAATAATACATTGCAAGTACGGTTGTTATGCACGTTTTCATTATGCAACCATGGTAACCGCCGAACACGACTACAAATAATACATTGCAAGTACGGTTGCTATGCACGTTTTCACTATGCAACAATGGTAACCGCCGAACACGAATACAAATAATACATTGCAAGTACGGTTGTTATGCACGTTTTCATTATACAACCATAGTAACCGCCGAACACGAATACAAATAATACATTGCAAGTACGGTTGTTATGCACGTTTTCATGATGCAACCATGGTAACCGCCGAACACGACTACAAATAATACATTGCAAGTACGGTTGTTATGCACGTTTTCACATGGTAACCGCCGAACACGACTACAAATAATACATTGCAAGTACGGTTGTTATGCACGTTTTCATGATGCAACCATGGTAACCGCCGAATACGACTACAAATAATACATTGCAAGTACGGTTGTTATGCACGTTTTCATTATGCAACCATGGTAACCGCCGAATACGATTACAAATAATACATTGCAAGTACGGTTTTATTGCTTTATTTCATTATGCAAACATGGCACAGTCCATGACTCAAACGCCTTCTAGCACCGGCTTCAGCGAAATTCAATTCATGCAGAAACCCAGATAACAAAACAAATAATGCATTGCCAGATGTCGAAATGACAGTCGAGCTCGACCACCACCAAGGATTGGAAACTAATATCATCATTGGAGGAATGCACCGGTAACCCTTTCTACAGCCGCCACACTGCGTGGAATCCGTGGTTCAGTGGTAGAGCGTCGGATTTGAAATCGATCGGTTCCGGGTTCGATACTCGGTCAGGGCACGTATGTAGTGTCATTGAGCAAGGCACCCCACACACATTGCTTAGTACTGGTTAACCACTTAGGTCGGCAAAGCTTGCCCAGGAAAACATGTCTACGTCCCCGCAATGGGTTTAACATTAAAGGAACATACATACATACACTGCACATAACTTCGATGATGTTAGTTTATATGGTACAGTCAAATGATTCGAGTCTCGTAAGAATGGTTACTAGATGACATAGAAACCGAACACTTCGAATAAGTGTGTTTTTACATGAAAAACAATAACTATATAAATATATAATTTTAAACATTTTGGAATATTTTTAGTTGTTCAGTTTGTGTTTTGTAATAAAGATGTGATTATCTTTGATGGAATCCTTCGTATTTCGTTTTCATGTCATAATAATCATATACTGTAGGTGTGTGTTTTCTATGTACTGTAGTATAAATATAGATAATTACCACCCACAGAGATGACAACATATTTAATCACAACCCTGGTTACGTGAAACAACTAGAACTGTACAAGATTATTATTTGAAGTATTATCTTTTAAAAGAACCAGATGAGTCCAATATATAGAGACGAGTAAGAATGTTCACTTTATTCTAATAGATAAGTTTCCTCTCCCCTAGATGATCAGTTCATATTAAATCACAACGCTGGACACGTGGACCAAACAGAGCTGTGTACGGTTATTATCTTATAAAAGATGCACTAGATTCGAGCAAGAACGTAAAGACGGATCTGTAGTCGAGTGGTAACACATTGGACTGGTAATCCAGGGATCGCAGCTTCGATCCCCCGTCTGTTCCTAATAAAATTAACAGTCTTTCAGATGGGACTTTAAACCGAGGTCTCGTGTCGGTGCTTTACATCTTGCACGTAAAATAACCAGAGGAGATTCTGGAATGGGTCTCTGTATGTATCCTCCAAAAAACTAAAATGACTCATCTATTCAGGATGCGTAGCTCATATGGGCAACCGGTAGCGACGATAAATAAACGTAAAACACACAGCAAGTACGTTTGTTTTGTTCTAATACTGTACGGTGTTCGTACAACTGGGTCAGCGGTTATACTGCATTTCTCAAATTTCAAACAAATCGTCGTTGGTTGATTCTGTTATATATACTAAGTTGAACCAATCAGAAGCTTGAGACTGACGTTAGTATAAGAATACACATTTATTTTAACTCGATTGCGAAACAAGTTCATACAACTTATATTAATCACTCTCGAGACTTCATTCCTAATGGAATCCATCGCCACGACTGATAGAGAACAGGCAGTGTAGAAATTGAACTGCCTTGCCTAAGGGCACAATCGTAACGGCTCCAGCGGGGCTCGAACTCCGGGCCTTTCGCACCTGAAGCGAACGTGCTATCACGACTTCCAAAAGACTGAGGTTGAGATTGGAGTTTTATAACCTCCATGCCTGGTCTGTGAAGTTATGTGCTCACCATTAAAATACCCCGGACAGACGGGAAAACAAACATGGCCGCCGCATTAACCTTGTGCATTGTTGCGTTTTCAGCGGATTGGAACCGAGTTTGACATGTATTTTTAATAATATACCGTTATGCCAAATATTAATAAAATCTATAAGGCCTATCAAGAGTTAATGATTTCCGAACGAACGAACGCACGGACGGACGGACGGACGGACGGACGGACGGACATGGGTAACACTAAATGTTCTTTCACCATGTTTCTAATGGCGGGGACATTAAAATATGCTTCTCCTTAAGCAGAATCCTGTGTGTTTTTACGTTTATTTATCGTCGCTACCGGTTGCCCATTTTATATTTTGGAGGATAGTGCAATGATACAGACAGGGACACATTCCAGAGTCTCCTCTGGTTCATTTACGTGCACGGTGTAAAGCACCGACACGAGACCTCGGTTTAACGTCCCATCTGAAAGACTGTTCATTTTATTAGGGTCAGACGGGGATCGAACATGCGATCCCTGGATTACCAGTCCAGCGTGTTACCACTGGACTATATATCCGTCCTGGAATCGACCCTGTTAATATTTACGCCACAAATGTGTGACAAATATATGCGCAAGTATTCTTCACTACGTATGAAGAATTCGCATGTATTCCTCACACCTCACACGTGTGAGGAATTCGCTTCTGCGACATATATCGTTTAACAAAGCATCAACCAAGCACCGGATGTATAGCTATGCTACAACAATTGAACACTATTTATAGTCATAATAATTATTATAAATAATTAACTTACCTTTGGCACGTGAAGATTTTCCATTGATCCCATGTCACGCGGGAAAATCCACACACATGTCAGTATTGCACTTGCGTAACATTGTACGTCACTAGAAAACGCGTCAGGTATTAAATTAAAGATTTATGGAACACCTTTTTTAAATACATCAGAATTAACACACATGCACATATGTAGTTCGTTACCAGCCGATGCATTTGTGGAGTGAGCTAAGACGATCCACTACAATAGCGTCTACTGTGTTCTTGTCATTTAAAGTCCAATAGCGTCGTCGATCGATAGGGAAAAAATTCTCTGCAGTGAAGGTATGAGGGCATTTTTGTCATTGAAGATTTTGCTCGTTACAGAGGGTTAGATAGCTGGCTTGTTTCCATATATGGTTGCAACGGATACAACTGGGAGCAAATTAAAACGTAACTAGTAATTGTAGTAGCAGTGCTGGAGTACGATTCGAATGTGGTACTCCGGAGAGAATCACAGACAAAGCTGTGGTGATATTCGAATGCAAGTGACTGAAAACATTATTTTAAAGATAGTATAATTTCTATTTCCGAATTCGAACACTTACCAATGTTTTTTTTACATATTACGAATTGTGTTATTAGTCACTACGCAGTTTGTAATAACCGCATAGGTTGTAATAACACTGTACTGAATTTGTAATAACGACCTAAGTTGTAATAACGACCTAAGTTGTAATAACAACCTAATTTATAATAACGACCTAAGTTGCAATAACGACCTAAGTTGCAATAACAAGGTATTGAATTTGTAAAGTATTTGAAATAACGACCTGAGTTGTAATAACAAGGTATTGAATTTGTAATAAATACCTAAGTTGTAATAGCAACGTACTGAATTTGTAATAACGACCTAAGTTGCAATAACAACGCACTGAATTTGTAAGAACGACCTAAGTTGTAATAACCATGAGATGATCACGAGATGAAATAAAATCCATTCTTACATTAATAAACACAAATCTTCTTTTTCTTTTATGATTTCCGATGATTTTGGCTAATATACTAGTTGTCAAATTGTATTCTGTTTTAACTACCCCTGTCGTAAGCCTCATTCCACTACGTGACACAATCACACAACCACGTATGTTAGTTTAAACGTCCGCAATAAGAAATAGTTCCGGTATAATTTGTATTCAGTTTAACTGCCCCTGTCGGAAGCCTTATTCCACTACGTGACACAACCACACAACCACTTATGTTAGTGTAAGCGTCCGCAATAAGAAATAGTTCCTGTATAATTTGTATTCAGTTTAACTGCAGCCTCATTCCACTACGTGACACAACCACACAACCATTTATGTTAGTGTAAACGTCCGCAATAAGATATAGTCCCGGTATAATTTCCAAGCTAGTTTCTGTTTGCTGTCAAAATTACAGACAAAGCAATTTCATTTGAATATATTACGTTATAATTAACTGTTCATAATGATCAGACAATAGCTATAGTACTAAAGTACATCCAACGCGGTGTAAAACGAAACATAGTTAATACAAATTTAGTTTAGCTCGATTGCGAAACAAGTTCTCACAACTTATATTAACCACTATCGAGACCGCATTACTGATGGAATAAATCGCCATGAGGGAGAGGTGAAGGGGCATGTGGAATTTAATGCCTTGTCTAAGGGCACGATCGTAAGGGCCCCAGCGTGGCTCGAATTCCGGGTATTTCGCACATGAAGCGAGGGCCCTACCATTGCGCTATCACGACTTCGACTAATACGAAACTCAAACATTGACAGAGAAAAATGCCACCTTTCACCGTTTCAAAACAGTGGAATATGGAGTTTTCTTTCACTAGCATTCATTGGAAAGCATAAAAGATAATATATTATAACAACGGAGTATATTTTTGAGAAATGATAGAAGACTGTTTTACTGATTTATGAGAACAATGAGGTCTGCGTATTGATACAGATGGTAAATGTTTACTCCAGACGGATTTGCAATAATTTATAGCCAAACAATTACGCAACGTTACAGTGCAGATTTCAGTCTGCTTAGTATATTCTGAACATTCCATCACTGTTGCATTCACTTTGAAACGTTCAAAAATGTGGGTAGCATTATGTTTGATACATTCCAACACTGTTGCATTCACTTTGAAACGTTCAAAAATGTGGGTAGCATTATTTTTGATACATTCCAACACTGTTGTATTCACGTTGAAACGTTCAAAAATGTGGGTAGCATTATTTTTGATACATTCCAACACTGTTGCATTCACTTTGAAACGTTCAAAAATGTGGGTAGCATTATTTTTGATACATTCCAACACTGTTGCATTCACTTTGAAACGTTCAAAAATGTGGGTAGCATTATTTTTCATACATTCCAACACTGTTGCATTCACTTTGAAACGTTCAAAAATGTTGGTAGCATTATTTTTGATACATTCCAACACTGTTGCATTCACTTTGAAACGTTCACGAATGTGGGTAACATTATGTTTGACACATTTCAAAGGTATGTCATCCACTTTGAAACGATCACAAATATGGGTAGCATTATTTTGATTTTGGAGGAGCGTGCATGATACAGACAGAGACCCACTCCAGAGTCTCCTCTGGTTCTTTTACGTGCACGGTGTAAAGCACCGACACGATACCTCGGTGTAACGTCCCAACATGACGATGTTTAGTGTATCAAGTGCTACAAACAATACAACTCGAAACTAAAACATACTGCTGACATTGGCGGTACAGACGAATCTGTAGTCGCAGTTGTAACACGTTGGACTGGTAATCCAGGAATCTCAGGTTCGATACAGCTGCCCCTGACCCCGATTAATCGCTCTCAAGATCTCATTCTCGATTTAATCCATTGTCATGATAACCTCTTACAATGATACAAAAACAACATTGGCTTCCACTAGAAGTCAGACACCGCTATTGACATTTCCATGCTACCATTATAACACACAGTGCCATTAGATTTCCCCCCAAAATAGTTTGGCACAACAGACAGTAGTTTTCAACAGCCTTTGGAGCCACAGGAAAATGTCAAATGTCAATGGGGTTGATCAATTGCGTTTTTCCCCACTAAAGGCACCCACCCCCTACTCTGAAGGCAATTTGGTGGTGAATGTTGGACTGACACCTGCATTTATAATATGGTGTTTATTTTCACCAAATTATGCAAATATTCTAAAATATTCTAAAATGCAGCTCATATATTGATTTTTAATATTTAGAAGTCATTTTCACTATTGCTGACAATACCTACTCAGTTCATTTATCAATAACTCTTAATGGCTTCCCTACACATTTTCGACAAATCCCAGACCACTATATCAATAACACCGTCTGGCCTAGAGGGGAACGAACATTTCATTTAAGTCTCGTATTAATTTGAGATCATCGACTATAACACCATTTAAAGGTATTTTATACAAATTTAATTTAGCTCGATTGTGAAAATAGTTTCTACAACATTAAAATAATCGCTTTCGGTGGAATCCATCGCCACGGGGGAGAGAGAGAGAGAGAAGAGACATGCATTATCTAAAGGGCACCATCGTATCGGCTACAGCTGGGCGCGAACTATAGGACTCTCGCACCTGAAGCGAACGCGCTTTCACGACGTCAAGATCTGTAGTCCAGTGGTAGCACGCTGGACTGGTAATCCAGGGATCGCAGGTTCGATCCCCCGTCTGATCGTAATCAAATTAACAGTCTTCCAGATGGGACTTTAAACAGAAGTCTTGTGTCGGTGCTTTACACCGTGCACGTAAAAGAACAAGAGGAGACTCTGGAATGGGTCTCTGTCTGTATCATTGCAATATCCTTCAAAAATCTACAATGACTCTTCACTTAAGGAGGCGTCGCTCATATGGGCAACCGGTAGCGACGATAAATAAACGTAAAACATACACAAAGGTTTTTGGTTACTCAAGGCATTAGTCTCTGAATGCTGGGACGGCTTCGAACAGACATGAGGTGGGTTAGGATACAAGTGTGATTATTGAACATACATTGTATAGTTTATACAAATTTATTTCAGCTCGATTGCGAAACAATTTCTTACAAATTATATTAATCTCTCTCTCTTAAATTACGTCACTGGCAGCTTAAGTCCGAACACGTTCGCGTTGACAACATTTCAACATGCAGCGGCCAGGTACCACACACACGAAGCAGTGGGAAATAAATATGTGCTTTCAACAAGTGAAATAAAATGTTTAGAAAGTATAAAATAAAAAGACGGCGACATATATATTCCTCGTCCTTGCATGATGCTGTAATTCTAAGGAAATGTACTTGTGTGGCGACCTTCATGTCTTAGCTACATGGATAGGTGGGACAGACAGACACTATTATGATTGATTGATTGATTGATTGATTAATTGATTGATTGATTGATTGATTGATTGATTGATTGATTGATTGATTATTCCTCGTCCTCGCATGATGCTGTAATTCTAAGGAAATGTACTTGTATAATGACCTTCTTGCCTTGGCTACATGGATAGGTAGGACAGACAGACACTATTATGATTGATTGATTGATTGATTGATTGATTGATTGATTGATTGATTGATTGATTGATTGATTGATTGATTGATTATTCCTCGTCCTTGCATGATGCTGTAATTCTAAGAAAATGTACTTGTGTAATGACCTTCATGCCTTAGCTACATGGATAGGTAGGACAGACATACACTAGTATGACTGATTGATTGATTGATTGATTGATTGATTGATTGATTGATTGATTGATTGATTGATTGATTGATTGATTGATTGATTGATTGATTGTATTGCAAACCCCAAGTTTAATCTTCCCACGCCTGCTAATCAAAGTTGGCATAATCCCTTTATCAGTAATGGGTCAATCATAAAACTACAAATCAAGTTTTGTCCAAGTGCCAGGAAAAGCAACATTGGCACCATTTATTTCTCCGAATTACAAAGTGGAAACATATATTTACATCGTACAGTCCTATACACTTTCATGTCTGCCAGTTTTTATATACACACCGTTTATGTTACTAATAAACAGTAATATAGATGATTGATATTTCGTATTTATTCTAATAAACGTCCAGCAGGCGTCTGCGGTTTCGGAGGAAGCAGTGCTGTTTCTTTAGACTGGATAATATCTTATTTTTGTTTACTTTAGCTCGATTGCGAAACACATTCTTACAACTTATATTAATCGCTCTTGAGACCTCATTCCCAATGGAATCCATCGCCACGAGGGAGAGAGAAGAGGCATGTTGAGACCTCATTCCTGATGGAATCCATCGCCACGAGGGAGAGAGAAGATGGAATGTAGAATTTAAATGCATTGCCTAAGGGCACACTCGTAACGGCTATTACCTCCCTTGACCGATAAAGTCTGATTTATGCCGAAATGTATATTGGTCATATTCGTTGGAAACCTTTGTTTTTACTGTTGTTTTATATATAACCAGATGTTGCTGTAGGGTAAATGAAAATATCCATGTTGTAGGATATCTGTCGAGATTTAGTAATTTAATAATCATATAATAAAAGATGAGACGTCGGATGTAAATGGATAGCATGTGGTGCAAAGGGGAATACACGATAAATACAGAGGAAACAAAGAGGACAAGTATACTTTAAGGAGAATTTAAATTAAATTTTATGAGCAGTATCTGACTACTGTTTCTCATTTTAACGATGCAAGCACAATAGAGACTTTCCACGAATTGTAGACCACACATACTTCACCTATTTAGCCGACAATCAACGTCATCCAGTCGAGCTCACATATCAAAAAAGACACACGTGCCACGCGTACTCGTTTAACCTATCCATAGTTCTATAGACAAACACAAATACAGTTCAGATGTTCTCAAAGAAATGTTGTTACGTAATGAGGTATACGTTTCTAGTGAACTGTATGTCTGGTGTTATATTTTATGAATACCCTTTAATTATAACATATTTTCTCAGGGGAAAGGAAAAAACCCCCATATGTCACTGTTTGTAAAGAGTGGAACATTGGCGTATATTTCCCGCTGCTTGTTTGTGTTCCTTCTCCGCCGCATGACCGTTGGCTGTTTTCACACACTTCATAGCCGATTTTTAGGTTGTATATACGTAAATAGGCAGAAGTGCATCCGCGGTCCACTATAGCTCCTCCCACTAGTCACATGATCAGAATTTTCTAGACACCGATAATCGCAACAAGTTGTCTTGTGTGTGTGTTTTACGTTTATTTATCGTCGCTACCGGTTGTCCATATGAGCGACGCCTCCTAAAGAGATTAGTTATTTTAGATGTTTGGAGGATAGTGCATGCTACAGACAGAGACCTATTCCAGAGTCTCCTCTGGTTCTTTTACGTGCAGGGTGTAAAGCACCGACACAAGACCTCGGTTTAAAGACTGTTAATTTTATTAGGGTCATGCGGGGGATCGAGGAAAATGGCGACTGCTGGAGGTTGTATATACGTAAATAGGCAGAAGTGCATCCGCGGTCGAATGTAGTCCCAATAACTAATATAGTTAATTTATCTTTTTGGTAAAAGTGCATTTTCATGACAGGCAGTGTATAGTTTTTTTGTGACTTGAGAATACTTCAGACTAGTTGGTGTGTAGAAAAGATGTGGTATAAGAATTCAGGCCATTGCAAACTGAAGGTTGGTATACTGTATTATTTGGCGGAGGAATACAGTGTGTAAACACAGTGAAGTTATTCACAGGCGAGCACTGGTTATTTGAAACTTAAAATTTGAAATATTCTTGGTGTGTTTCAGGCTGATTTGAATTCCTCTTCACAGTGGATGTGGTATCAGAAGAAATGAAAGATTGGAAATATAAATGAACAGACTGTATGTTGTTGTTTTTTTACTATGTATTTAATAGGCAATGTGTTTGTTGTTTTACAACCTTTATAACATAGCGTGCATTAATGCATCTGTTGAATCTGCTGTTTCCGGTTGTGACATCACAGACCATAGTGCATAAAATAAATTGAGAACTGTTTCTCAGCTGATCTTTGATGCTAACATTCACACAAATGGAGGTTAAGCTCAAACAACGATTGCGAAGCAAGCTGTAGCAACTTACAACTTATATTAATCACTCTCGTTGGTGCAGATGAGAGCGTAAATGAAACCGGATTACCCGGAGAAAACCCACCTGTCCGATCTGGCGACCAGTTTGGCGAGTTAGTCTGCATGTGTTATTTACGTATTGGACTATTTTAATACGCCAGTGTTACTATGAAATCGTCTATATGACACAGGCGATTACGTCATCCGATTCACGAGTGCACATTTACCTACCTGAATAAAATAGACCAATAGACTAGCGAAAATGGTATACGTATAGATGAAAATAGACAAGCTGTTCCCGATTCAAATTTGTTCCGATTTACATATTTATGGAATTTCTGCTTTTGTTTGTAGCAAAACGAATAATTCCGAGACGCTATCTATATTAAAAACGCCAATATCACTACACCATGTGACAACACATGGCGTTAAAGATAAGGAAATTCCACATGGGTGGAACTAGCCGGAAATATGTGGCTTGGTCAGTAGGTGTGCGAGAAACATGGGTCGTCAGCATGTTGCAACAGTACTGTAGCCAGAGGTAAATTGCAACCGAGGCAATCTAGGGGGTCCGGGGGCATGTTCCCCCATACAAATGTTGAGACATAAAAGCGAATTCCTGCGTTTTCTACGTATAATTATGTACTGACCTTTCAGTTTTCTAGCAGTCAACATGTTATACAGTAAAGTGATATTGTTGGCATTTTATTTTTCATTTTTATGTGTAAATGTTAACAGAGGCAGCTGCTTCGGTGTGGATACGGGCCTGCGCACTCTCTACCGGTGTGCGCGTGCATCGTCTTGTCGATGGACAGTATCTGAGTTGCCCATATGAGCGACGCGTCCTGAAGTATTAGTCATTTTAGATTTTTGGAGGATAGTGCAATGATACAGATAGAGACCCATTCCATAATCTCCTCTGGTTCTTTTACGTGCACGGTATACAGCACCGACACGAGACCTCGGTTTAACGTCCCATTTGAAAGACTGTTAATCTTATTAGGGTCATACGGGGGATCGAACCTGCGATCCCTGGATTACCAATCCAGCGTGTTACCTCTGGACTACAGAGCCGTCTGATCTGAGTTACGAGCACACACAGCTTTTATCCAACCTGACCCAAGTCGTAAAGAACAAGGATACAGACCGGGAAGCGACATACGACCTGTTGATGACTATAACTGCGTGTTCGATTTATACATAGGCGTCGGAGCAGTGGCCGTAGGGGCCACTACAGCGGCCCCAATATTTTGGCCATGCAGGCGGATTATTTATTTTATACTTGTGGAAGTTATGTCTGCGGCCCCAATATGTTGGCAAGCCGGGTGTATTTTTATTCTATACTTGTGGAAGTTATGTCCGGCCCCAATATGTTGGCAAGCCGGGTGTATTTTTATTCTATACTTGTGGAAGTTATGTCCGCGGCCCCAATATGCTGGCAAGCCGGGTGTATTTTTATTTTATACTTGTGGAAGTTATGTCCCGGCCCCAATATGTGGCAAGCCGGGTGTATTTTTTTTTATACTTGTGGAAGTTATGTCCGCGGCCCCAATATGTTGGCAAGCCGGGTGTATTTTATTCTATACTTGTGGAAGTTTTGTCCGCGGCCCCAATATGTTGGCAAGCCGGACGTATTTTTATTTTATTCTTGTGGAAGTTATGTCCGCGGCCCCAATATGTTGGCAAGCCGGGTGTATTTTTATTCTATACTTATGGAAGTTATGTCCGCGGCCCCAATATGTTGGCAAGCCGGGTGTATTTTTATTCTATACTTGTGGAAGTTATGTCCGCGGCCCCAATATTTTGGCAAGCCGGACGTACTTTTATTTTATACTTGTGGAATTTATACGCCACATTGCAAGTGACGGCTATGAATATCTACTCTGGGTTCCTACGCACTGTGCGCAGGGTGGGTAACATGTACCGGGTACCCCTTTATAGAACGTACATTTATGTATAATAAGTCGATTTTATCGATTGTAACATAATATTATCAAATAGCAACACGTATTATAAAAATAAGTTTACTAACTTTTTATGTTCAGAAGCCATTAAAATCGTTTTTACAGTATCTACATCTCAAAATCCTCTTAGCAGACCCTGGGCCCCAATGTCAGCTGGCTTCCTACGCGCCTGTAATATGCTGCTGCAGTATGACCAACAGCGAGGAGTGTGGCCCTAAAAATTACCCTCTCTAAAGAATATTACCATATCACAGGATATATCACCCGGGACAGACAGAGGATGCCTCCACCGGATGCTACAGACCCGTAGAATTCATAATCAACTTAAATGCAGTCGCCCACGTGCCTCGGTGGAGACGACTATAAATATAGCTACATCGTTCGTTTTCTCCGAGAACTATCCTCCTCTAGTTCATAGTAGAACTGTTCGCATGTAGCTTTGCAAACAGAGAGAGTTATTTATATTGCAAAACGTTTCCCGCCGACTGCTTGAATATAATAGAATACTGCATTTAATTGATAAGCGACACGGCGTGGGTTGCACGCTTGAGTATGCTCAAACAACATTTAGTTCTAATTTCCAAAATGGGTGCTATCATATACTAGAGGATATAGAAAATGCGCACTTCCGATAAGTGTGTTTTTACATGAAAAACAATAACTATATAAATACATAGTTTAAACATTTTGGATTATTTTTAGTTGTTCAGTTTGTGTTTTGTAATAAAGATGTGAGATATCTTTGATGGAATCCTTCGTATTTCGTTTTCATGTAATAATAATCATATAATGTAGGCGTGCGTTGTTCTATGTGCTCTAGTATATACTTTTATATTCGTTATAATTTTTTGAAACAAGTTATTACAACTTATGTTAATCACTCTCGATACCTCATTCCTGATGCAATCCATCGCCATGAGGGAGAGAAAAGAGGCAACGTGGAATTTAAATGCCTTGCCTAAAATAGTACAATCGTAATGGCTCCAGCGGGGTTCGAACTCCGGACCTATCGCTCATGAAATGAACGCACTACTACTACGCTATCACGCCTTATACTGACTTAACGAACTGTTGGTATAATGTTATGTTATGTTATACAACCACCGCCAACCGCAAATAATAATAAACCAGAATGGCGTTGCGACAATAAAACACTAGTGATGGATATATAGCCGCAATACCGCATGGTTTTTATTGACTTTCTAATTTATCATGCGGTGCTGCCGGATTATATAAATTGACGTACTACTTTTTCACGCGTAGGAAGCTAATATTGGGGTTTATTTTATGCTTATTAAGAGAAATAATGAGTATTTTTGTGACGATAAGTCCATCAAGCATTGCCTTCGTTTCTTAGCAACATCCTTGTAGCACGTCTAGTGTTTAGACTATTTGTCAAAGTGTAGGCAACTGTTCATGGCATACCATGCAGACATTTGTATTTTTATTTACAGTCCGATTAGCGCAGTGGTTAGCGCGCTCGCTTCTCGCCAATGCAACCCGGGTTCGATCCTCGAACCGGGAAGTATGTGAAATGGTTCGATGGTCGCCAGATGGGACAAGTGGGTTTTCTCCGGGTACTCCGGTTTCCTCCCACACGATTGACCACATTCACGCTTTCATCCGCGCGAACGAGAATGATTAATATAAGTTGTTAAAACTTGCTTCGCAATCGTTGTAAAATAAATAAAGTTTAAAACTTTATTAAACTGAACTGTCACCAAGGTCACTTTTCAGTTGGTTAGATATCTATTAGGGATATCATTGTTAATCACAATCAGCCAAAGTGTAGTCAATCAAATAATACTAACATAGTGATTAGTATTGAAGTCAGGATCCAATTCATTTAGAGAAACCGCAATGAAATGATTCGCCTGATCAGACCATCCAATCGGCTGAATGCCAGTCAGTCGAGCATTCTAAAACGAAATCTAAACAGAATTTGATTACACAGACGGATCTGTAGTCCAGTGGTAACACACTGAACTTTCAATCCATTGATCGCAGGTTCAATCCCCGTCTGACCCTAATAAAATTAGTTCCTTCAGTCTTTCAGATGGGACTTTAAACCGAGGTCTCGTGTCGGTGCTGTACACCGTGCACGTAAAAGAACCAGAGTAGACTCTGGCATGGGTATATGTCCGTCTTATGACACTATCCTCCAAAACTCTAAAATGACTAATCTCTTCAGGCGGTGTCGCTCAAATGGGCAACTATTATATGCCATAGTCATTGGAAATCATAACAGAATTGTGTCTAAAATAACGATACTCGTGGAAATACCAAATTTCAGTGATCACTCGATGAAATAAAATCCTATCGGAATTTAACGGGTTCGATCCTCGGACAGGGAAGTATGTAAGATGGTACGGTGGTCGCCAGATCGGACAGGTGGGTTTTCTCCGCGGACTCCGGTTTCCTCCCACACGAATGACCACATACACGCTTTCATTCGCGCCAACGAGAGTGATTAATATAAGTTGTTAAAACTTGCTTCGCAATCGTTGTAAAATAAATAAAGTTTAGAACAATTTAACGTACTGTGGTCAGCTTTGACTTCTAGATTTAGAAGATTTCTATAATGTGTACAACAAAAGAAGTTCTTGCAATGTCCCGAAATACCATTAATTGCCAGTACGATGTGCTGTGCTCTTAGTTCACTCTGAAGTACCAGTAATGTGACAAAGCCACGTTTGTGTTTGAATCATTCTTGGTCTCCGCGGACTTGCAGAGATAATTACATCAACTCTAAATGTCGAGTTCTTACAGGTTTTGACAGCCCCACGCAATATATCGTGGATAACTTATTCCGCAAAATATTACCAATTGTCTCTTAAATATGGAATTCGTGGAAGTCGTGATAGCGCAGTGGATGCGCGTTCGCTTCAGGTGCGAAAGGTCCGGAGTTCGAGCCCCGCTGGAGCCGTTACGATTGTGCAATTAGGCAAGTCATTTAAATTCCACATTGCCTCTTCTCTCATCCTTGTGGCGATGTATTCCATCAGGAATGAGGTCTCGAGAGTGATTAACATAAGTTGTAACTAGTTGATACTGACGGATTATTCAATTAAATTCCACGTTACCTCTTCTCTCATCCTTGTGGCGATGTATTCCATCAGGAATGAGGTCTCGAGAGTGATTAACATAAGTTGTAACTAGTTGATACGGACGGATTATTCAATTAAATTCCACGTTACCTCTTCTCTCATCCTTGTGGCGATGTATTCCATCAGGAATGAGGTCTCGAGAGTGATTAACATAAGTTGTAACTAGTTGATACGGACGGATTATTCAATTAAATTCCACGTTACCTCTTCTCTCATCCTTGTGGCGATGTATTCCATCAGGAATGAGGTCTCGAGAGTGATTAACATAAGTTGTAACTAGTTGATACGGACGGATTATTCAATTAAATTCCACGTTACCTCTTCTCTCATCCTTGTGGCGATGTATTCCATCAGGAATGAGGTCTCGAGAGTGATTAACATAAGTTGTAACTAGTTGATACGGACGGATTATTCAACACATGCATCCATGGACTAACTATATCATATCGGAATCAAGAGTGCTGTTGTACCGACTTTGTCCGAAAGTTGACAGACGAACATTATTGGGGTTTGTTTGTTTTGCACAAAATGCTGCCCCTTATATAATAATAATAATAATAAAGACTTTATTTAACGAGAGAACTCATTTGAACAATTAAGTCAATCTACCATGAGGCCCTCAACAAATTAAAACATGAAATAGCATAATGAAACATGTATACAGTAACCTGTAAAACTTTCATAGGAAATAAGATAAGTTGCAAGAACTCATACTTGTATTCATGTATAATTGTATATTATCAGTTTATTAGGTTATTGGTCTGTTCTTTGCACCACCTGATATATAAAGCTTTGACGTGTGGAACAGAATGTGCTGTTTTGATGTGATACGGGAGAGAATTCCACAAGTGTAACCTTGAATATAAGAACGATTTCCTAAAACCTTCAGTATTTGGCTTAGGATGGTAAAGTTGGAGATTGGCGGATGATCGCAAGTTTTGAGTTCGAACATCGGAAGTAAATCTGATTGACTCTTGCAGATAGACAGATGCTAGGCCATTGAGTGTTTTAGAAACTAAGACTGCTTTGAAAGCCTTAAGTCGGATTCAACGTCGAAGCGTATGTTTCTTACGTGATAGTTCATATTTATAACAGATAATCCGCATGCTCTTTATTCCGGACATGTGTTGTTTATTGTCAAACTTGGACTCCGATTAATTCCAAACAAAGAGTACATTCTGTACCACTCGATACCTTAGCAAACGATTTGAAGGTTAAAGGTTACTGATGTCGTTAATTCTACGGAAACCATACTGGTTCACGAACGATTTGACGCTGACTCTATGCATTCCTGAAAACATTGCAGCAAGAAAGTCCGTGCTTGTATATAAGAATTGTACTAATTCAACGTACAAGCCTGTCGTTTGAAACGATAGTAACTATACCAGAGGACATAGAAACTGCACACTTCGGATAAGTGTGTTTTACGGCATGAAAAACAATAATTATGTAAATACATAGTTTTAAACATTTTGGAATATGTTTAGTTGTTCAGTTTGTGTTTTGTAATAAAGATGTGATATATTTTTGATGGAAACCTTCGTATCTCGTTTTCATGTAATAATAATCATATAATGTAGGTGTGCGTTTTCTATGTCCTCTAGTATATAATGTAGGTGTGTGTTTTCTATGTCCTCTAGTATATAATGTAGGTGTGCGTTTTCTATGTCCTCTAGTATATAATGTAGGTGTGCGTTTTCTATGTCCTCTAGTATATAATGTAGGTGTGCGTTTTCTATGTCCTCTAGTATATAATGTAGGTGTGCGTTTTCTATGTCCTCTAGTATATAATGTAGGTGTGCGTTTTCTATGTCCTCTAGTATATAATGTAGGTGTGCGTTTTCTATGTCCTCTAGTATATAATGTAGGTGTGCGTTTTCTATGTCCTCTAGTATATAATGTAGGTGTGCGTTTTCTATGTCCTCTAGTATATAATGTAGGTGTGCGTTTTCTATGTCCTCTAGTATATAATGTAGGTGTGCGTTTTCTATGTCCTCTAGTATATAATGTAGGTGTGCGTTTTCTATGTCCTCTAGTATATAATGTAGGTGTGCGTTTTCTATGTCCTCTAGTATATAATGTATGTGTACGTTTTTCTATGTCCTCTAGTATATAATGTAGGTGTGCGTTTTCTATGTCCTCTAGTATATAATGTAGGTGTGCGTTTTTCTATGTCCTCTAGTATATAATGTAGGTGTGCGTTTTCTATGTCCTCTAGTATATATGTAGTGTTGCGTTTTCTATGTCCTCTAGTATATAATGTAGGTGTGCGTTTTCTATGTCCTCTAGTATATAATGTAGGTGTGCGTTTTCTATGTCCTCTAGTATATAATGTAGGTGTGCGTTTTCTATGTCCTCTAGTATATAATGTAGGTGTGCGTTTTCTATGTCCTCTAGTATATAATGTAGGTGTGCGTTTTCTATGTCCTCTAGTATATAATGTAGGTGTGCGTTTTCTATGTCCTCTAGTATTATAATGTAGGTGTGCGTTTTCTATGTCCTCTAGTATATAATGTAGGTGTGCGTTTTCTATGTCCTCTAGTATATAATGTAGGTGTGCGTTTTCTATGTCCTCTAGTATATAATGTAGGTGTGCGTTTTCTATGTCCTCTAGTATATAATGTAGGTGTGCGTTTCTATGTCCTCTAGTATATAATGTAGGTGTGCGTTTTCTATGTCCTCTAGTATATAATGTAGGTGTGCGTTTTCTATGTCCTCTAGTATATAATGTAGGTGTGCGTTTTCTATGTCCTCTAGTATATAATGTAGGTGTGCGTTTTCTATGTCCTATAGTATTATAATGTGTCAGTGCGTTTTTCTATGTCCTCTAGTATATAATGTAGGTGTGCGTTTTCTATGTCCTCTAGTATATAATGTAGGTGTGCGTTTTCTATGTCCTCTAGTATATAATGTAGGTGTGCGTTTTCTATGTCCTCTAGTATATAATGTAGGTGTGCGTTTTCTATGTCCTCTAGTATATAATGTAGGTGTGCTTTTCTATGTCCTCTAGTATATAATGTAGGTGTGCGTTTTCTATGTCCTCTAGTATATAATGTAGGTGTGCGTTTTCTATGTCCTCTAGTATATAATGTAGGTGTGCGTTTTCTATGTCCTATTATATAATGTAGGTGTGCGTTTTCTATGTCCTCTAGTATATAATGTAGGTGTGCGTTTTCTATGTCCTCTAGTATATGATGTAGGTGTGCGTTTTCTATGTCCTCTAGTATATAATGTAGGTGTGCGTTTTCTATGTCCTCTAGTATATAATGTAGGTGTGCGTTTTCTATGTCCTCTAGTATATAATGTAGGTGTGCGTTTTCTATGTCCTCTAGTATATAATGTAGGTGTGCGTTTTCTATGTCCTCTAGTATATAATGTGTGTGCGTTTTCTATGTCCTCTAGTATATAATGTAGGTGTGCGTTTTCTATGTCCTCTAGTATATAATGTAGGTGTGCGTTTTCTATGTCCTCTAGTATATAATGTAGGTGTGCGTTTTCTATGTCCTCTAGTATATAATGTAGGTGTGCGTTTTCTATGTCCTCTAGTATATAATGTAGGTGTGCGTTTTCTATGTCCTCTAGTATATAATGTAGGTGTGCGTTTTCTATGTCCTCTAGTATATAATGTAGGTGTGCGTTTTCTATGTCCTCTAGTATATAATGTAGGTGTGCGTTTTCTATGTCCTCTAGTATATAATGTAGGTGTGCGTTTTCTATGTCCTCTAGTATATAATGTAGGTGTGCGTTTTTCTATGTCCTCTATTATATAATGTAGGTGTGCATTTTCTATGTCCTCTAGTATATGATGTAGATGTGCGTTTTCTATGTCCTCTAGTATATAATGTAGATGTGCGTTTTCTATGTCCTCTAGTATATA
>CM026396.1:20144349-20188889 GCA_014843695.1 Archivesica marissinica | reverse complement strand
CCAGCGTGCCATACCACTCGGCAGCCAGCGTGCCATACCAATCGGCAGCCAGCGTGCCATACCACTCGGCATTCAGCGTCCCATACCACTCGGCATCCAGCGTGCCATACTAATCGGCATCCATCGTGCCATACCAATCGGCACCCAGCGTGCCATACCAATCGGCATCCAGCGTGCCATACCACTCGGCATCTAGCGTGCCATACCACTCGGCATCCAGCGTGCCATACCAATCGGCATCCAGCGTGCCATACCAATAGGCACCCAGCGTGCCATACCAATCGGCATCCAGCGTGCCATACCACTCGGCATCCAGCGTGCCATACCAATCGGCCATCAGCGTCCCATACCACTCGGCCATCAGCATGTCATACTACTCGGCCATCAGCGTGTCATACCATTCGGCTATCAATGAGTCATACCACTCGGCTATCAGCGTGCCATACCACTCGGCCATCAACGTCCCATACCACTCGGCCATCAGCGTTTCATACCACTCGGCTATCAATGAGTCATACCACTCGGCCATCAGCGTGCCATACCACTCGGCCATCAGCGTGCCATACCACTCGGCTATCAATGAGTCATACCACTCGGCCATGAGCGTCCCATACCACTCAACCATCAGCGTCCCATACCACTCGGCCATCAGCGTGTCATACCACTCGGCCATCAGCCTATCATACCACTCGGCCATCAGCGTGTCATACCACTCGGCCATCAGCGTCCAATCGGCATCCATCGTGCCATACCAATCGGCACCCAGCGTGCCATACCAATCGGCATCCAGCGTGCCATACCACTCTGCATCTAGCGTGCCATACCACTCGGCATCCAGCGTGCCATACAAATCGGCATCCAGCGTGCCATACCAGTAGGCACCCAGCGTGCCATACCACTCGGCATCCAGCGTGCCATATCACTCGGCATCCAGCGTGCCATACCAATCGGCACCCAGCGTGCCATACCACTCGGCATCCAGCGTGCCATACCAATCGGCCATCAGCGTCCCATACCACTCGGCCATCAGCATGTCATACCACTCAGCTATCAGCGTGTCGTACCACTCGGCTATCAATGAGTCATACCACTCGGCCATCAGCGTGCCATACCACTCGGCCATCAACGTCCCATACCACTCGGCCATCAGCGTGTCATACCACTCGGCTATCAATGAGTCATACCACTCGGCCATCAGCGTGCCATACCACTCGGCCATCAGCGTGCCATACCACTCGGCTATCAATGAGTCATACCACTCGGCCACCAGCGTGCCATACCACTCGGCCATCAACGTGCCATACCACTCGGCCATCAGCGTGCCATACAACTCGGCTATCAATGAGTCATACCACTCGGCCATCAGCGTGCCATACCACTCGGTCATCAGCGTGTCATACCACTCAGCCATCAGCGTGCCATACCACTCGGCCATCAGCATGCCATACCACTCGGCCACCAGCGTGTCATACCACTCGGCCATCAGCGTCCCATACCACTCGGCCATCAGCATGCCATACCACTAGGCCATCAGCGTCCCATACCACTCGGCTATCAATGAGTCATACTACTCGGCCATCAGCGTGTCATACCACTCGGCCATCAGCGTGCCATACCACTCGGCCATCAGCGTGTCATACCACTCGGCCATCAGCGTGTCATACCACTCGGCCATCAGCGTCCCATACCACTCAACCATCAGTGTCCCATACCACTCGGCCATCAGAGTATCATACCACTCGGCCATCAGCGTGTCATACCACTCTGTCATCAGCGTCCCATACAACTCGCCATCAGCGTGTCATACCAATCGGCCATCAGCGTGTCATACCACTCGGCCATCAGCGTGTCATACCACTCGGCCATCAGCGTCCCATACAACTCGGCCATCAGCGTGTCATACTACTCGGCCATCAGCGTCCCATACCACTCGGCTATCAGCGTGCCATACCACTCGGCCATCAGCGTCCCATACCACTCGGCTATCAGCGTGCATACCACTTGGCCATCAGCGTCCCATACCACTCGGCTATCAGCGTGCCATACCACTCGGCCATCAGCGTGCCATACCACTCGGCCATCAGCGTGCCATACCACTCGGCCATCAGCATGCCCATACCACTCGGCCATAAGCGTGTCATACCACTCGACCATCAGCGTGCATACCACTCGGCCATCAGCGTGCCATACCACTCGGCCATCAGCGTGTCATACCACTCGGCCATCAGCGTCCCATACCACTCGGCTATCAATGAGTCATACCACTCGGCCATCAGCGTGCCATACCACTCGGCCATCAGCGTGCCATACCACTCGGCTATCAGCGTGTCATACCACTCGGCCATCAGCGTCCCATACCACTCGGCCATCAATGAGTCATACCACTCGGCCATCAGCGTCCCATACCACTCGGCCATCAGCGTCCGCTACCACTCGGCTATCAATGAGTCATACCACTCGGCCATCAGCGTACCATACCACTAGGCTATCAATGAGTCATACAACTCGGCCATCAGCGTGTCATACCACTCGGCTATCAATGAGTCATACCACTCGGCCATCAGCGTCCCATACCACTCGGCCATTGGCGTGTCATACCACTCGGCCATCAGCGTCCCATACAACTCGGCTATCAATGAGTCATACCACTCGGCCATCGGTGTGTAATACCACTCTGCCGTCAGTGTGTCATACGACGCCGTCAGAGCGTTCCAATACCACTCGGACATCAGCGTACCATAGTACTCGACCATTAGCATCGCATACCACTCGAGAATCAGCATGCCATACTACTCGGCCATCAGCGTCCCATACCACTCGGCATCCAGCGTGCCATACCACTCGGCATCCAGCGTGCCATACCACTCGGCATCCACCGTGTCATACCACTCGGCAGCCAGCGTGCCATACCACTCGGCAGCCAGCGTGCCATACCACTCGGCAGCCAGCGTGCCATACCAATCGGCAGCCAGCGTGCCATACCACTCGGCATTCAGCGTCCCATATCGTCCGGACGTCAGCGTGCCATACCACTCGGCATCCAGCGTGCCATACAACTCGGCATCCAGCGTCCCATATCACCCGGACATCAGCGTGTCATACCACTCGGCAGCCAGCGTGCCATACCACTCGGCATCCAGCGTGCCATACCACTCGGCAGCCAGCGTGCCATACCAATCGGCAGCCAGCGTGCCATACCACTCGGCATCCAGCGTGCCATACCACTCGGCATCCAGCGTGCCATACCAATCGGCCACCAGCGTCCCATATCATCCGGACATCAGTGTGCCATACCACCCGGTCAACATCTTGCGATACCACTTGGTTATCACCGTGTCATGCAACTATGCCGTTTATTTATCGTCGCTACAGGTTGCCCATATGAGCGACGCCTCCTGTAGATATTAGTAATTTTAGATTGTTGGAGGATAGTGCAATGATACAGACAGAGACCCATTCTAGAGTCTTCTCTGGTTCTTTTACGTGCACGGTGTAAAGCACCGACACGAGACCCCGGTTTAACGTCCCATCTGAAAGACTGTTAATTTGATTAGGGTCAGACGATGTATTGTTGAAATGACAATCCAACTTACCTATCTCGTATGATGGGCAACATGGGAAGTTAATCTTGTAACGTATATGTGATGTAATAATTGCACTTGTCTCCCTTTGTTGGATTATGGTTTTAAAACAACAAATAAATTGTCTATTAAATACATAGTAAAAAGTAAAAACATACAGTCTGTTCATTTATATTTCCAATCTGTCATTTCTTCTGATACCACATCCACTGAGAAAAGCAAGGGGCGTAGCTTGATTGGGATGGATGTGTAGGCCGAGATGACGGAGAGTCAAAAATAAATGTCTGCTTGATTGTCGGAGGTGCGTTTTGGCGTATATTTCGTATCAGTAAATATGTTTGCATAACTCCTTAAATTGTATCTTAAAGTTATATGTCTTGCAACTAATGAAGGCAGTAACTTGACAACAATTGAACGTTATGGTAACACAGTTTATACGAGCAAGCTGTACACATATTCATGTTAAGCCACATACATATGTGTATGCCCAAACAAAGGCATGTCTATTGTATATTGATTCTGCTTGTGCAACTGATTTAATATTGCAGATCACCAGACGTTCCAAGGTCACAAAAAGAACATCTAGTGTTCTGCATTTTTGTGACGCAAACACATCGATCACACGGTCAACGTCGATGTTCATGTCATTGTGGATGTGGATCAGGGCTAACGATGACAACCTTTCTGTCCTCATTGTTCATCGCAAATAGTTTTGATTCGTTTCATTCCACTGAACGACCTTTTACATGTGGCAGACGTAGGTGGCATTGTCAGAAGAACCCCAGTAATTGTAAATATGCAAGGATACAGATCCTTGTTCGTCTTCTTTACGGTGTCCTGGAGTCAGGAATGCCTACCGTCTGCGAGCATACTCCATCTGATCTTCCATCTGGCAATTTCTGTTACGATTGTCTCAAACGGTTGATGAAGATCTGGGGCATAGGCAGCGTATATCGACGGTAGCATGTCATCCCGCAAATCAGCCAGTTTTGAAGGTAACAGTTGTTGTGCACAGTACACGTACCTGTCTTTGCTACCCAGGATACGCGTTTCCATTTCCTGACTAAATGGTCCAGGAAGACACAATACAGTGTTATCTTTAAGTGGTCCGATACTGTTTGTACTTCAGGGTTCGCTCTGTTCTTGTCGAGCAGCTCTTCTCGACCTTAATGGTTCGATGCCAAATTTGGCGCTAATAGCCGTGGCCCTGTCATATAGGGAATTCCAAACTGCCGGGTCACCCCTCTCGTCAATGCATGGTTTGATAATGCCATGTGCTTCCCCAACAGCATGCAAGAGATCATTCTGTAGAAGGTTGGTCAGCGGAACAGTGCTACACAAAATGTGTTCTGCCACAACAATGATAAACTCGAAGCGCAGTATGGCCGCCAGATACTGGCTGGCCTTCTCGTCCCCATCTTCCTGCAGCGTCTCCATTGCGTGCACCACTACGGGGGATGCATTTTTGACTGTTCCAAGTGCGCCCGCACGACTGGACCATCGTGTTTCACACAGGGTGTGGAGTTTAGTGCGCTGATCCATTTCTTCATACGTAGCAATGTCTCGAGACAGCTCGTCCAGCCATTTCGCAGAATAATCAAACTTGAAGCTGATATCCTGAACAGTGGCCATCATGGTCCGGACACATGGCATGTTCGAGCTATGAACCAATGACAGATTCAAACAATGTGACTTGCAATGCACATAATTTGCATGCGGGGACTATTCATGCACAAGTGCTTGTAGACAACGAAAATTTCCAGACATGTTAGAGGCACCGTCGTACGTGACACTGAGCTCTGATCTTCAATATATCGAGGTTGGCATCTTGAAGAAAATCCATTATATTTGTACATAGTGCAAGCGCTTTAATAGAAGCGCACTCGACGAACCCCAGACATTCTTCTCTAACGGTGCAACTCCCATCGACGAAGGGCACACACATATACAGTTGCTCGTTGGTAGATTTATCTGTAGCTTCATCAGCCATAATGGCGTAGTAGGGACACATTCGACAATCTGTGTGTGTTTTTACGTTTATTTATCGTCGCTACCGGTTGCCCATATGAGCGACGCCTCCTGAAGAGATTAGTTATTTCAGATTTTGGAGGATAGTGCATGATACAGACAGAGACCCTATCCAGAATCTTCTCTGGTTCGTTTACGTGCACGGTGTAAAGCACCGACACGAGACCTCGGTTTAACGTCCCATCTGAAAGACTGTTAATTTTATTAGGGTCAGACGGGGGATCGAACCTGCGATCCCTGGATTACCAGTCCAGCGTGTTACCACTGGACTACATATCCGTCTGTATTCGACAATCCTCAAGTGGTCGTTCTTTTATTTGGTTAGCACAATAATCAATCAGTTCATTTTGAATATCTGGTGATGTGTATTTAATGTTATGATGTGCGTTTGCTAAATGTTCGGATAGGATTATGTCATTTTGTGCAAAGGACCTAAGTATTGTGAAATAATTGCTATTTTCTTCCGTGTGCCCACGCGGTGGTATGCTTTGCTTTGCACAAAGTACAAGGATTTCTATGATTATTGATAAGATATGTCGATTTTTGTTTACCGACACCTTCGCACTAAAACATAACCCCGCGTTTTGTAGATTGACACACTATTCCCGGGTTGGATAGTGGCTTCATCTATTGAAGTAAGCTTGTCGAGACACCCATTATCAGGAAATGTAGCTATAGGACAATTTACGGCCATGATGATGTTTACATTTTTAAAATTAAGCGCCTAACAAACCCCGTTTGAAAATGTTTATACTACGGCGACGGCGTCAAAGCGTGCGCTATATACACACAAAAAACGATACACTACCTATCATGAAAATGCATTTTTACCAAAAAGAAAAATTAACTATACATGTATTTGTTATTGGGACTACATTCCAATGGACCGCGGATGCACTTCTGCCTATTTACGCATTTACAACCTTATGGAAATGCCACCAAGCTCTGAAATCTGACGGATTGGTTATACACCACTAAATTGTACTGTTGAATACACACCGCTAAATGTTGTCCTTTGCATTGTGAAATCGACCATCTGTCACGGTCAAATTCTTAAGATTCAACTTATAACACATGCAGTTCTTTTTTTTAATTCCCTTTATGTTCATTCAATAATACACACAAAACCAAAAACATACATTGATTATACATAGCTTGGGGTACATACAGTATGTTTTACAAATGTGTTCATAAATTACGTGAGAGAATGAGTTTGGAGCGAGAGTGAATGAGTGAAATGAAAGGTGAGCTTGAGAGAAAGAGAGGAATAGAGAGACATTGAAGACAGAGCGAATGCGTGAGAGATAGCTGTGATATCCGGTAGGCATTATGCTACAGTGATATAGATCAATCAATGTTACAGTACAATGCAAAATTATACCATTTTCTATTGTGCACAGTAATTTTGTCTCTCATACTGACTAGGATTTTTTCTAGTTCTCTTTTCTCATTTAAACACATGCATTTCTGTAAACTCCAGTGCTGCTACGTGAAGTTAAACCCAATGAAGTCATAGCAGCACGATGAAATTTGTTCACCATGTGTCAATGTTTGTGTGTTTACGTTTATTTATCGTCGCTACCGGTTGCCCATATGAGCGACGCCTCCTGAAGATATTAGTCGTTTTAGATTTTGGAGGATAGTGCATGATACAGACAGAGACCCATTCCAGAGTCTCCTCTGGTTCTTTTACGTGCACGGTGTAAAGCACCGACACGAGACCTCGGGTTGACGTCCAATCAGTGTCAATGTTTACAAACACCGATTCATAAATGGAACGCGTAGGGATCATAGGGCAGATTTCTCATCCATGCGCCAGAGAAAGTAGTACTGAAATAAATTCACAAAATGTCTCCTTATGATGAACACAACTGCCACAGATGTACCACACTTACAAATACGAAATGCAAACATCCTCTGGTTCCACAAAAAATTTATTTAAGGAATAAATCGCGGGTTAATAGTTCCCACTGGGGTATGCACTATTTTGAGTGTGGTTAAAAGTGTGTGGCCAATGTAGTTCATGCCCGATGGAAACTATTAACCCGCTATTCATTACTTATATTTATATTATTTATTCTTTTTAATGACACAGCGAAAATATAGCACACTTTGCATTTCAAATATTTTTAGTCCAGATTTGCAACTTACCGTGTCACGGAACAGGTAAATAGATCATCCTTGGAATAGCGTAAACTATAAGACACCCCTTTTCTCGCGACGAACGTTGCCTAATAATGCGAATGCGCATGCCCGTAGCTTCGAATGCGCATGTCAGTTGCATATCATTAGTTGGAAACCTTCATGTGAAATTGTATGCAATCAAGGCACATACGTTCATCTAAGGAAATGCACTAGCGATGGTAATATCAAATTATGGTATGCTTGGTTGCTGCAAACGGTACCACTTTCTAGGAACCAAGTCCTTGAGTAGGATTCTTGATAGAGAAGTGTATTCCTCACTGGCTGCCTTGTATCTTGTATATGGATATACACCACTAAATTGTACTGCTTAGACAGTAGGCTTTCTGTCTCCTTTGAGACCGTGCCTCTTCCACCATAATGCCCACACAGACATGCCATTGGAAGTTTTCAGCGGCAGTCTAGAACCAACTTAGATATACTTTGTTTTTCAATTTAACGACGGACAGTTTACCTAGCAACATCTTCCTGGACAGGCTCCAGTGGTTAGCAAGTACTTTGGTGCACCGACCTCCGTAAGAAGCTGCCAACTTTGTCATATAAATGAGACATGGCCTGAGCGGGGCTAGAACCAACCTTATTTTGACTAGGTTAGGCTGTGTTTCATTCGGTTCACTTCATAACTCCGGTTCTACGTAGCAAACCATAACAGCAAGGCAATTAATGTGCGGACATCACTTTTAGCTTGTTTTATTAAAATTGCAAGCATAAAAAGTTGACACTGGTATACAATGCAATTTCGGTTTGTTCTTAACAGAGTATATAGTATATGTACACTTGTCAACAGAGCTAACTAACAGACGGATCTGTAGTTCAGTGGTAACACGCTGGACTGGTAATCCAGGGATCGCAGGTTCGATCTCCCGTCTGACCCTAATAATATTAACAGTCTTTCAGATGGGACGTTAAACCGAGGTCTCGTGTCGGTGCTATACACCGTGCACGTAAAAGAACCAGCGGAGACTCTGGAATGGGTCATTGCACTATCCTCCAAAATCTAAAATGACTAATCTCTTCAGGAGGCATCTCTCATATGGGCAACCGGTAGCGACGATAAATAAACGTAAAACACAGAGCTAACTAAGTACAGTTCGATTAATCAGGTCAGTCACTTGTATACAAACATGCTGATGTATATAAACATTGGCGAGTTAAAATACTGATTGAATAATATAAAATATATCGAATTATCACGCATGGCAGGATGGCCGAGTGGTCAAAGCTGTAGGCTTACAGAAAAATATGTTTAGGTTTGATGGTTCAACAATGATTGTTTTGGTTTTCGAATGTTATGTATACAAGTGACTGCCCTAACTAATCAGACTGTATACACGTTTAGACATTGAATAATTTGAAGACTATATTCAATTAAAAGTGTATAATATATTAGTCTCGAGTCAGATTTACTTCAACTATTGGAAATATGACCTATGTGCTCAAACCCGCTGAGCCGTAACGAAAATTCCGAAACACCCGATTTCCTCGTGTATCGCTCCCTGGTGTGGCAATCTCTTCAATTTAGGTCATGTGTATTTAAGAAACCGGTTTCCAAAAAAAGATATAAAACATTTTGGCAAGATGGCGCGGATGACGCTACAAGAACGCGGTCGTGCCATTGGTATGCTAGACGCCGGAATGCCCATATGACAGGTGCGATTTTATTGAATACTTTTCTATTATTTTGTTTTGTAATTAGAAATTGATTAAATACATGTAGTTATTTGCGTTAAATTTGTAAAATAAAAAAGCTATTTCCATTTGTATAAGTTTCCTTTCATTATTTTGCGAAATAAATAGCAAGTTCCTGGGTGTGTACTTAGCTCTGTTGACAAGTATATGTATGATATAAATGTGTGTACTGTTTGTGTGTGTCGTACGTTTATTTATCGTCGCTACCGGTTACCCATATGAGCGACGCCTCATGAAGAGATTAATCATTTTAGATTTTGGAGAATAGTGCAATGATACAGACAAACCCATTTCATAGTCTCCTTTCGTTCTTTTACTAGCGTGGTGTAAAGCACCGACATGAGACATCGGTTTAAAAGACTGTTCATTTTATTAGGGTCAGACGGAGGATTGAACATGCGATCCCTGGATTACCAGTTCAACGTGTTAACCACTGGACTACAGATCCGACTGCTATATATGTTCTGCTAGACACAATGCCTTTGTATAAACTGAAATCAGTCAGCCTCCGTGGTCGAGTGGTTAAGGTCGCTGACTTGTATACCACTGTAACCTATCATCACTGATGGTCACGGGTTCGAGCCCCGCTCAGGTCGTGTCTCTTTATATGAAAACGTTGGCAGTTTCTTACGGAGGTTGGTGCACCCAAGTACTGGTTAACCGCTGGAGCTTTCCCAGGAAAGGTGTTGTTAGGTAAACTGCCCACCGGCGATATAGCCCAAAATGGTGCAGGCGTAAAACCCGAAATATAATATAATAATATAATAATAATAAACTAAAATCTAAACTCTATATATTTAAGGTATCACGTAAAATGCATGCGTTTTGTTAGAAAGTAGAGAATATTAAAATATATTCCAAGCAACGAATTGTTATAAATCGTGGTGATTGTCTTATGTTTCCATTTTTTTCTCAAAAATATAATGTTCCCTGTACACATTTCTCTTCATGTAGTTTAGAGTAGCTGCGATATTTCACCATGGTCATGACGTCAAAAGCAGCCCGTGTGCGATGTCCCCGTAATGTCTTATTATAACATGAAACGAGAAGCGGAAATGGTGGAATAACTTCCGGCGAAATGAATGAACCGGGATTTTACCGGAAATTAGATTGAAACGTCTGCAATTTTGTGATATCTGTCTGAATTGATCGTTTCGACACAATTATACACCTTGCGAGTTCACACGTATGCCCAGAAAGCGTTCTGGTTACGTTTTTTTAAAATATTAAAACTTGTCTGCTGTAAATCGTCTAACCTTGAACTAATCGTAACCAAGGATACACTATGATTTTAGAAATTCCCCAGTTATTAACTTAGCTTAATCATATTTAGTTTGCTCTCTTATGTATGACGCAGACGATACGTACGATATATACAAAGAAAGCAAAACAGGGTAGAGCCACATGTTCTTACAACATTAGAGACGGCTCTTCCCACATAATGGTTAGAACATACATAACAGCTGTAAACAAGTTCAGTTATAGAGCAAAACGTAATGGTGAATGTGATTGCTACTTACGTTTGATAAGAAAGTGATGTTGAGTAAATGACACGTGGTATAGACGCTATGATTATTATAATTTAAAGTCACAATTATCAATTATCTTGATATGAGGTAATGAGAGAGAGAGAGAGAGGAGAGGAGAGGATAGGAGAGGAGAGGGAATGGGAAGGGAAGGGAGGAATAGATAGAGAGAGAGGAGGGAGAGAGAGAGAGGACAAAAGAGATGGGAGAGAGAGCAGAGAGGAGAGGGAGAGAAGAGAGAGAGAGGGAGAGAGAGAGAAGAGATAATATATATATTAGAGAGAGGGGGAGGGGAGAGATGAGGGAGGAGAGAAGGAGATATATATGAGAGAGGGGGGATGGAGGGAGAGGGGTGGAGAGATAAAAGAGAGGAGAGAGGGCAGAGAGAGGGGTGGAGAGAGGGGTATATAGTAGAGAGAGAGAGAGGGAGAGGGAGAGAGAGAGGTTGGAGAGAGAGGGAGAGGGATATATAGATAGAGAGAGAGGGGGAGGGAGAGATAGAGGGGTGGAGAGAGGGATATATAGATAGAGAGAGAGGGGAGGGAGGGAGGGAGGGAGAGAGAGGTGTGGAGAGGGAGAGGGAGAGAGAGAGAGATAATATGTTTTTTAATAAAGTCATAAACTGCAAAACAGTATACAGTGAAATCTTTCTGAAACAACCAGTCAAGGGAATCTTAGCACAGGTGACTACTTAAAGAGGTTAACTATAAACTAAAGTAGCATATTTGGGAATCTGGAAACTGGCTGCTTAATACATTTTGGCTGCTTAATAGAGGTGACAGGAATTACTGTGATCATATATCGTGTAGTTTAACCGGAATAGATTTAAAACAATTGTTTAGTTTATACAAATTCATTTGAGCTCGATTGCGAAACAAGTTAAATTAATCACGTTCGAGACCTCATTCCTGGTGGAATCCATCGCCACGAGGGAGAGAGAAGAGGCAACGTGGAATTTAAATACCTTGGCTAAGGGCACAATCGTAACGGCCCCAGCGGGGCTCGAACTCCGGACCTTTCGCACCTGAAGCGAACGCGCATCCACTGCGCTATCACGACTCAGTTATAACATATATTAATCACCCTCGAGACCTCAACCCTGATGGAATCCAGCGCCACGATAACTTATTTATATCACTGATGGTCTTGAAACTTGCTAATAACAAATGTGATATTTCGGTTACTTTTGTAATATGAACTCAATTGAGGATGAATACCATTTTTTTATTGTGTTGTCCTCTATATTCATTTGAAAAGAAAATATTCCTTAAATTATGCATGACCTATTTTGGGATTTTATATATATATATAGCCAATCAAAATATATATTACATAATCTTGTCAAATATATTTTAAAAAAGCAAACACAGTATGTGAACATACCCTTACCATGCTAACTGTTACCGTAATTTATAATAGTTTGTGTAATTGTTCTGTTGTTTTGTCTGTATACATTACAAGTTAACCCTTAGCCTGCCGAATAAATTGGACGACATGTGCAAATAACATAGATCCAGACCAGCCGCGACGTAACGCCGCGTCTGATCAATATCTATACTGACACCATAAAAACCTGTGCACTTTTATATAATAATAATATAATAATAAAGACTTTATTTAACGAGAGAATTCATTTGAATAATTAAGTCAATCTACCATGAGGCCCTCAACAAATTAAAACATGAAATAGCATAATGAAACATGTACATATTAACCAGTAAAACTTTCATAGGAAATAAGATATAAGCTGCAAGAACTAATACTTATATGTCTACGCATACTAACTTCAAACTCGGGTTATTCTGCGATATACCACGGTTGATACTTATTATTTCGATTCTAACACGACTTACTTCAAATAATTTTAGACGAGAATCAAAGGAGTATTTTCTTCAAACGCGGTGCTACTCCGCTGCATTTGGCTTTCGAAATTTCCTCCCGCGTAAGGGGTGATGACGTTATTTTTTATGGAAAATATCAATCTAGTGCATAAATGAACAAAAGTTGTAACTGATCAATAATTTTATTTATTTTGTCAAATAAAACTGTACAGAATAGTAACTGAAACGTTACTTAACAGAAAAACAAGACGGACAAGCGATTATCAGATTCTAAAAATAGCTCACTTCCGCGAATTCCCACGGTAGTATTTACAAACATCACGTGACTTTCATTCATAAAACTTTACACGCATTGTATAAATGGAATAGTCAAAACACGGTGCGCGCGCAGTGTTGTTCAATGTAGGTATATCGCAGAATAACCCGAGGTAGGTTGTACTCTACAAGTATGTATGTTATTAGCTGGGTCGTGTTAGAATCATGTATAATTGTATATTATCAGTTTATTAGGTTATCGGTCTGTTCTTTGCACCAAAATAATCCATAACAAATTGCACTAAATTACCCAATATTTCGCACATTTTGATACCAAATTTACCTATATTTTCTCCTAAAAGTATATGTCGTTTGCTATTCAGCTTCACTATCCCAATAGCAAACAGCATAGAGCCTGATCAGACGACACGTTTTGTGCACGCTATGTTTCGTTTGATCTGGCTCCATGCTGTTTGCAACTGTCGCGATAGGCAGGTTATGTGTTAAATGCGGTTTATATTTATTTCTTTGTCGTATTAAAACTATTATTTGTTAATAGCCAAAAGCATTCATATATTGCTGATTTTCCGAATAAACCTTTATACTCTACAATGAAGATGAATTTACGAATACACGCAAACATAACTGTGGTAACACGCTGGACTGGTAATCCAGGGATCGCAGGTTCGATCCCCGTTTGACCTAATAAAATTAACTGTCGGAGTTCGAGCCCCCCTGGAGCCGTTACGATTGTGCCCTTAGGCAAGACATTCAAATTCCACGTTGCCCCTTCTCTCTCCCTCGTGGCGATGGATTCCATCAGGAATAATGTCTCGAGATTGATTAGTATAAGTTGTAAGAACTTTGTTTCGCAATCGAGCTGAAATAAATTTGTATAAACTAATTTACGATATTCATCTTTTTTGTTGTCTAGTAAATAAAAAATTGAGTTTTGTGATCAATATAAATTCTACTTTCCGCAGCAAATAAGTTAATTTACTGATAATTATTCACAAAATGAGTATTCTCTACTGACATTCACGAATGCTTTACTAATTGGTTTAGGCTTGCACGTTCATATAGATGGCATTGTCTCGTCTAAGAACGAAATACTCAACTCAATTCAACTGCACTTTATTGCATTCTTGAAACATAATATCGACATTTTTAAGATCGATTTTGGGTACGAAATATACTTGGATTTGTTAACTAATTGTTGGAGATCTGAATTAACCAAAATTAGAGAATCTTTTCATTTACTTAGAATTCAAACAGGTCGGTTTCCTAGAAATAGAATCGAAAGAAATGAAAGCTATTGTTTATGTTGTAATACTCAAGATAGTACCTAGTCGCCCTCTCCCGTCCTGCTCGCCATTGCCATTCATTCAGCTATAGGTTAATTACAGCAACTACAGACTGCTACAAGTTTTCCTTTTTTCCAAGAACAATCTACCATTGGAACCATCTCCCTCCTGACATTGTCCATCTCCCATTACAGGAAGATAGATAGATATATATGAGATATTGAAGACGAGTACCATTTTATATGTATCTGTTCTTGTTTTAATGAACTCAAGAAAAAATACGTTAAACAATACTTCTGTCAAAGGCCATCAATGTACAAGTTGCCGATTGAGCTTATTTACCCTCGCCTCCGGCGAACCATATGGGCGAGCGGATGTACAAGTTTATCCGTCTCGCTGTTGCTATAATGACATAACGTCACGATAGTGTTCGGATTTTACCGTTATCCAATGAAATGATATAAATTAAGACGCGGAAATAAACGGAAACTACCGAACTTGATCATGATATCTAATTAGCATAAAATAGTTCCCTTGTCTACCCGGTTAGACAAAAGCATGCATATATTGCTGATGTGCCGAATAAACTTACAATGAAGGTGAATTTACTAATCCACGCAAAGATAAGGACGGATCTGTAGTCCAGTGGTAACACGTAGGACTGGTAATCCAGGGATCGCATGTTCAATCCTCCGTCTGACCCTAATAAAATTAACAGTTTTTTAAACCGATGTCTCGTGTCGGTGCTTTACACCACGCAAGTAAAAGAACCAGAGGAGACTCTGGAATGGGTTTCTGTCTGTATCATTGCACTATCCTCCAAAAATCTAAAATGACTAATCTCTTCAGGAGGCGTCGCTAAAATATGGGCAACCGGTAGCGACGATAAATAAACGTAAAACACACACAATTTTTAGTTTAGATCAATAAATTAATAAGACAGTTACTTTTGGACTAGTTCATTTATCAAAATGGGTAATTTTGTCTAAATATAGTAATATTACTTGCAAAAAGTGCATTATTTATTAATATTGTAATATGCAATTAATAGATAATGAAAACTATTGAATCAATGATTAAAGATGTGCAGATAATGAAAACCATTCAGGGCTCATTCTAGCGTGCAACTTGGGCAAAATAGTCTTGAATATATTTCGTCCCCTGGGTTGGGCACTTCTCCCTAAGCTTGTTTTTAAAGCAGGATCGTATGAAATAAAAGATATTTGAAAAATTCAATTTTTACGTATGGGTAGCAATGCTGCTACACATTCTAACATTATACATTGTATGCTTATGTTCATTTGGTAAATAGTGTTTTTGTGCGATAAAACAAACTCGAAACCGAAAGTAGGACTTTCCGGGTCGATCGGTCACGCACTTATTTACAACCGGAACGCATCGTCCGCACTTGTTTATATTCGGAATGCATCGTCCCCATTTGTCCCACGTTGTCTTTCTTAATTAAATTACTTGATATGTTGATTCATACCTCTGTTAGCTAAGTCTTTTAGGGACATTTCTATATCCCCGCGAGGGGTTCGACACTAGAGGAAGATAGATAGATAGTCTTTCATGTTCAAAATATATATGTTGTTTTTCTACATCCTCTGTTGTTTCATGCATGCGCGCTGTGCGTGCTTATATTTCGTGTGTTGATAAACAAATTCGCGTATACGACGGTTTAAATTTATTGGAATTTTATCGTTTCTGAGCGACTATTTCGATTTTTGTAAACACACAAACATTAGTAGTTATATTTTACCCAAAACACCTTTATTACGATGCAATGCTGCTTTAAATGTTGGCAAGATATACGTTAACAATAATTAATACAACAACCAAGAAAGAAAACCAGCTTGCATAGCATAACATCTCCTTTATTCCAATGAGAGTATCACATGTGCCTGTGTTTTTACGTATATTATCGTCGCTACCGGTTGCCCATATGAGCGACGCCTCCTGAAGTGATTAGTCATTTTATATTTTTGGAGAATAGTGCAATGATACAGACAGATACCCATTCCAAAGCCTCCTCTATGGAACAACAGTAATATCAAAGGATTCCAACTAAAACAACTAATATACAGTTCGGGATCAATCGGTCTTTATCTGCCAAGGGAGGTAATAGAAAAAAGGCAATGTCGCCCATTATGCAATACCCTCTGTGATTTCAGATTTACAATGGTAAGTATAGCATATAAGCCGAACACGATCCAATATGTAAAATATTGAACTGTGTGAGGCGCATAGCGCCGAAGATAGTACCAACATTTTACATATTGTATCCGTTTGAGGTTTGAGACTTAAAACACACACTTATATAACAAGATTCTACTAATTAAAATTGTTAATTTCGTACATGTACGCGTATTATAATTTAATATAATACTCTGGGATTTTGACAGCAGTCCAATATTAATAATAATGGACTACAAATACAAAGGTATGACGTCACGACAGTGTTTTAAATTGACATACGGACGGGCACTTCGAATAATATAAGTATTATGCATATAGACACGATGGGACATTACGAAAACTAGAAAACATGCCTTTATGTAAAACATAATCACAGCAATATAGTTGATGCTATGACAAATGAGGTACAGGTCGATACTGACCTAGACCAAGGTTGAAAGCGACATTCAGTTAGCTTAATGAAGCTATCACAATAATCTCACCATTCGTCAATAATAAAGCTTGTATTTACTGGTCACTAATTTACAACCCATTCTGCATAACGTAACTCATCACAGTGGGCAGATTGAATGGGGCCCATTAAACGTTTATTAATAACAGGCTCGTTAACTGGCGCTTTATCTGGTACAATAGTTCCATTGCATTAAAGCGACATTACATCACTAAAAGCAAATCATCGTGGAAGTCGTGATAGCGCAGTAGTAGCGCGTTCGCTTCAGGTGCGAACGGCCCGGAGAGTTCAAGCCCCACTGGAGCCGTTACGAGTGTGCCCTTAGGATAGAACCAGAGGAGACTCTGAAATGGGTATGTCTGTATCATTGCACTATCCTCCAAATATCTAAAATGACTAATCTCTTCAGAAAGTGTCGCTCATATGGGCAACCGGTAGCGACGACACATAAACGTAAAACACACATTTAAACATTCACAGGCTCAAATGGTACGATATAACGGCACATCTGTACCATTAATCTTGTTATCCAGGATACACGTATTGTATTACGCATGCACGTGAACATGCTTACATTACTTTGCTATGTCAACAAAATGTCGTATACGACGTCTGTTTACTAGTTGAAATACCCAGCTTATGTGGCACATATTTGGAAACAATTTATAAACAATTTATAAATTATCATTGGAAATTGCATTCTATAGATTGCAATGTTCACGGATGTAATGTCGCTTTAACGATAAATGCATGATAAATGGTCGCTATGCGGGGTGATTATGTTTTGTCAGATCTTGGCAATGACAATTCAGCACACGGATATACACAGCAATTCGCAAAAGGTAGGACTATTAATATCTGTCTGTCTGTCTGTCTGTCTGTCTGTCTGTCTGTCTGTCTGTCTGTCTGTCTGTCTGTCTGTCTGTCTGTCTGTCTGTCTGTCTGTCTGTCTGTCTGTCTGTCTGTCTGTCTGTCTGTCTGTCTGTCTGTCTGTCTGTCTGTCTGTCTGTCTGTCTGTCTGTCTGTCTGTCTGTCTGTCTGTCTGTCTGTCTGTCTGTCTGTCTGTCTGTCTGTCTGTCTGTCTGTCTGTCTGTCTGTCTGTCTGTCTTACTGACGGATTGTTATGTAATTTAGTAGACGAGTGTGCATCGGGTCAATGATGAACCAATTAGATTTTGGGGGTGATCCAAATCAGGCTCCCTATTCATGATTTTTCTTCACCATTGTGAGAGGGTGCCACACATGTATATTTAGTAGCGTGGTGGAGGCTTTGTGTATACTGTAAGACATGCATTTTCTCGCGACGAACACTGCCTAACATTGCGAATGCTCGTAAGTTCGACTACACGTGTCAGCTGCATATCATTAGTTGGGAACCCTCATTAGAAAATGCATACAATCAGTTCACATACTTTCATCGAAGGAAATGCAATAGCGATGTAAATATTTAACGAATGAATCGCGGGTTAATTGTTTCCATCTGGGTATGAACTACGTTGGGCGTGGTTGAAGTGTGTGAAGGCCACACATATGTAGAAAGGTCAAATGAAAATGATACAACTATCATACTAGTAAGAACGAAGGGACCTGTTGAAATTTCTGTTAAATCAAAACACAGTGATTTTGCGGTCTAGCCTACACACGTTCAAAGGTTCAAGTCAGATTTAATATAACGGCCAGCCACGCTCCTGAATTGACGCGTGTTTATTATTGGAATCTATACTAAACGCGTGGTACTGGAGCTTAGAGATAGTTTAAATCTGACAAGTCTAATAATATACTAGAGGACATAGAAAACGCATACTTCGGATAAGTGTGTTTTTACATGAAAAACAATAACTATATAAATACATAGTTTTAAACATTTTGGAATATTTTTAGTTGTTCAGTTTGTGTTTTGTAATACAGATGTGATATATCGTTGATGGAATCCTTCGTATGTCGTTTTCATGTAATAATTATTATATAATGTATAATGTTTTCTATGTCATCTAGTATAAATATGAGATATAACGGTAAATATGTCCATATAGTAAATATTGTTTGTTTTGAGTTTTACGCCTACATCAGCACCATTTTGGGCTATATCGCCGGTGATCCATAAATGTTAGTTTATTCAAATTTAGTTTAGCTCGATTGCGAAACAAGTTCTTATAACTTATATTAATCACTCTCGAGACCTCATTCCTGATGGAATCCATCGCCACGAGGGAGAGAGAAGAGGCAACGTGGAATTTATAATGCCTTGCCTAGGGCACACTCATACCGGTTCCAACGGGGCTCGAACTCAAGGCATTTCGCACCTGAAGCGAACGCGCTACCACTGCGCTATCACGACTTCCATAAATGTTGTATCCAGGATACACGTGTTGCTTTACCATTTAAAGACCTTTAAATAAAAAAAAAAATTCTGTTATTTGAAAAATGCCTGGATAGTAAAATGTCACATTTTTCAAGTCTAAATATTTGGACTAAATTGGATGGTGACCCTTCTACAGTACTTTGTTATGTCAATAAAGGGTCCGCCTCCGTGGTCGAGTGGTTAAGGTCGCTGACTTGTATACCACTGTAACCTATCATCACTGATGGTCACGGGTTCGAGCCCCGCTCAGGTCGTGTCTCATTTATATGAAAAAGTTGGCAGTTTCTTATGGAGGTTGGTGCACCTAAGTACTGGTTAACCGCTGGAGCCTGCCCAGGAAAGGTGTTGTTAGGTACACTGCCCGCCGGCGATATAATTTAAATGGTGCTGATGCAGGCGTAAAACCCGAAATAAATATTAAATAAATATAAATGTCGCACATAACGCTAGGTTATTAGGTGTGTGTGTGTGTGTGTGTGTGTGCGGTGTGGTGTGGTGTGGTGTGGTGTGGTGTGGTGTGTTGTGTCCATGGATTCCACTAGGAATGAGGTCTCGAAAGTGATTAATATAAGTTGTAAGAACTTGTTTCACAATCGAACCTCGTCAGGGGTTCATTCTGATATGGCCGGTTTGTGAGCCACCATTTAGTTAAATAATGGTTACCGATTGCCAATCAGCCAGCGCATGGCCCACAATGATAGGATTCGAGAAGTACTGATTTTCATAAGATGTGTCGCATAAGTTAGTAATAGCTGGCCCTTTCAATACACACGCGCGCATGCGCAGTCACACTCACACGCGCACACACTCACACGCGCACACACGCACGCGCACACGCGCACACAATCCCACTATGGAAGCTAGAAGCTAGGTCGTTGCTGTTTATATATATATATTTTTCATCAATAGCACAACATTGTAATAGGCAGAGGGATCTGTAGTGCAGTGGTAACACGCTGGACTGGTAATCCAGGGATCGCAGGTTCGATCCTCCGTCTTACCCTAATAAATTAACAGTCTTTCAGATGGGACTTTAAACCGAGGTCTCGTGACGGTGCTTTACACCGTGCACGTAAAAGAATCAGAGGATACTCTGGAATGGGTCTCTGTCTGTATCCGGTGTATGGGCAACCGGTAGCGTCGATAAATAAACGTAAAACGCACGCACGCACGCACACACACACGCACACAACACACACGCACACATTGTAATTGGAATGTGGCTATATTTCTGTTCAAAATCACTGTCACAATTTCTAAGAATGTTGCTACCATGGAATTGTACTCATTATAAAACAATTATTACCCAAGTACTTCAGTAAACAAATGACGTTTTAAATATAAAACTCAATAACAAAATTCTGACTAACCTAGTCTTTTTTTAGAAAAATACCATGCATTTCTAACCTAGTATGTTGTTAGTAATTATTATCCCGAACTTTGCCGAAAATCGTTTATTTGTTTTTTTTTCCACAGCCAACTTGTTTTTTAATTTTTAATTTAAGTTTATTTAACGTCGCTACTGGATGCCCATTTGAGCGACGGGCGGTTTACCTAATAACACCATTCGTGGGCAAGCCTCCAACGGTTAACCAGTACTTGGTGCACCAACCTCCGTAAGAAACTGCCAACATGTTCATATAAACAGACACGGTCTGAGTGGGGATCGAACCCGTGACTATCAGTGATGATAGGTTACAGTGGTATACTAGTCACCGACCTTAACCACTCGACCAGATGTGCCTTAAATGAATCCTTTCAAAATACAACATGGATCGATGCAAATTACGTACGAACATATTTGTATTATCAAGTACGTGAATTTGCCGTAGTATTTCGGAACATTGATGGCCACATTATGTTAGATTATATCTTTTGAAATGTACTGGTTTTTCAATGATTAGTATCGACCTTTATCCGGAGAAAGCGAAACGAATCATTCCTTAGAATTGCTAAAGATGCATTCCTGCTCGGAAAGGAGACAATACAATGTGTGTGTGTTTTACGTTTATTTATCGTCGCTGCCGGTTGCCCATATGAACGACGCCTCCTGAAGAGATTAGTCATTTTAGATTTTCGGACGATAGTGCAATGATACAGACATAGACCCATTCCAGAGTCTCCTCTGGTTCTTTTACTAAGTGGATGGAACTGGGTCTTAGCTCCTCACAGCGTGCACGTCGCGTTCGTTGCACGTCTCGCAGCAGCAGCGTAGGATACTGGGGTCGTTTGGTTGTCGAACTTATGACACGGGACACATGCTCCAGCACTTCTGCCTCATTCAACAGAGGTGGTGACGGCATGGAAGCCCTTGGAGCGACCTAGATGTATATCTGATCTCCTCACAGCGTGCACGTCGCGGTCGTGGCACGTCTCGCAGCAGCAGCGTAGGATACTGGGGTCGTTTGGTTGTCGAACATATGACACGGGACACATGCTCCATCACTTCTGCCTCATTCAACAGAGGTGGGACAGTATGGAAGCCCTTGGAGCGACCTAGATGACCAGATTGTGTATCTGATCTCCTCACAGCGTGCACGACGCGGTCGTGGCACATCTCGCAGCAGCAGCGTAGGATACTGGGGTCGTTTGGTTGTCGAACTTATGACACGGGTCACATGCTCCAGCACTGCTGCCTCATTTAACAGAGATGGTGACGGCATGGAAGACCCTGGTCCGATCTAGATGACCAAATGTATATCTGTATGATTCGTTAAAGCAGCCAGCCAACGGAATCACAGAAAGTGGCTGCTAAGCACAGGTGGCTGCTTAATAGAGGTCAAATGTATAATAAAAACAACATATTGGGAATATAGAAACTGGTTGCTTAATACAGGTTGGCTGTTTAATAGTGGTGCCCACTAACACAGGTTGTTTGACTGTATTCTAAGGCGGATAAACTTAAATAATAAAAATAAATCTTGTAGACGGGTCAGTGGTCCAATGGTTAACACGCTGGACTGCGAATACAGGGATCGCAAGTTCAATCCCCCGTCTGGCCATTAACAGTGTTTCGGATGGACTATAAACCGAGGTCGAATGCACCGAACATTTATAAGAACCAGGAATTCTTCTGGAACTGGCCAATAAACTGCTGGAACTTAGCGGGGAAAAACAAACGTTTGCAAACACATCTTGTTTGTATCAATAATGTTCTCATGTACTGCTGAGATGTTTTTCCCGAACGATCTTCTTGAATTTCATTGACTGACTTTCAGCCTGGTATCAATTGCAAATACGGTCACTACTGACGGAACATTTGATTGCTCGGAACGTTACATCATTACATCGAATAACCTAATCAATTCCCTTAAGACTATATATAGTGACGTCCTGTCAGTAATAAACGAGTATGCCAACTCCAACATGTAGCATGAGGGAACTAAATAAATAAGGGGAATACATATATGAGGGAAGTAAATATATGAGGGAAGTAAATACATGAGGGAAGTAAATACATGAGGGAAGTAAATATATGAGGGGAACAAATATATGAGGGAAATATATATATGAGGGAAATAGATATATGAGGGAAATAGATATATGAGGGAAGTAAATGCATGAGGGAAATAAATATATATGGGAAATAGATATATGAGGGAAATAGATATATGAGGGAAATAAATATATGAGGGAAGTAAATATATGAGGGAAATAAATATATGAGGGAAGTAAATATATGAGGGAAGTAAATATATGAGGGAAGTAAATATATGAGGGAAATAAATATATGAGGGAAGTAAATATATGAGGGAAGTAAATATATGAGGGAAATAAATATATGAGGGAAGTAAATATATGAGGGAAATAAATTTATACAAATTTATTTTTTAGCTCGATTGTGAAACAAGTTATTACAACTTATATTTATCACTCTCGAGACCTCATTCCTGATGGAATCCATCGCCACGAGGGAGAGAGAAGAGGCAATGTGGAATTTAAATGCCTTGCCTAAGGGCACAATCGTAACGGCTCCAGGGAAATAAATATATGAGGGAAATAAATATATGCGGGAAATAAATACACGAGGAAATAAATATATGAGTTGGTCATGTGAAATGGTTCGATTGATCGCCCGTACATATCGTGCACGTAACCAGAGGAGACTCTGTCTGTACCAACAATCTAAAATGACTCTTCAGGAGGCTTCGCTCATATGGGCAACCCATAGCGCCGATAAATAAACGTAAAACACGCTCGTTGATCGTCAGTTCTATGCTTGGCTTAGATCGCTTCGCAATCAATTTCGCTATTCAAATTCGAATTGTTTCTGGAATGGGATCTATGAACGGATTTCCATATTGATTTAAATGTTAAAATCGAATTGAATTCAGATTCGTTATCGTTATAAGTATCATGCAGTATATCGTAAAACTGAGTACGAATATGTTATCGCTTGGGAAATATTTTAATCTACAAACAATCAAAGATATGTTTGTTAGTAAATATATGCAATTTCCCTGAGGTACATTTGATAAAGTTTTCCAGAGTTTTACATTTTACATTATCATTAATGATGTTTTACCTCTGGTTTTTACCTTGGTCCCGTGTATCTCAGTCTGCGCCGAGGCTATGTTTCATGTATTCGACTATATGTACGTAGTACAGTCAAAGAGATTCGAAAACATTTGTTTTGTACTTTTTAAATTTAAACCTCGTCATTACAGTGAATAAACGATCGCAAGTCTTGCCCATTGCAAACAGAGTTTGAGTTTTGTACGCGGTCCAGTTAAGACCACACGACAGTTAACGTGGATGCCTATCATTAGATAGGTGCATAGTAAGATATCTCCGTTATAGCGCATTAATTCCAATGTTGCTTTGGGCCAGTAATTACGTTGCGTGACGGTGTGTAATATACACTTGAAACGCAAGGTCTCCCGTAATTAACGGGCAGACATATTCTCAGTATTCCTATCCACAGGCAAGTTTAGCTTTCCGCTAATAATTTGATAGCAAAGCTATTTCCAAGAAGTGTGCCTATTGGGTGGAAATGACGACATTGACGAGATGAGAATTGTTCAGACTTTCTAAAATTGAGGGAATATGGTGAAAACCGTAATTGTGAGACAAATGTATGAAAGGGAATGGTGTGTGGGATGGGTGTGGGGAATGGAGGGGGAAGGATGTGTGGGATGGGGAAGGGTGTGTGTGGTGGAGGGGGTGGATGCTGTTATGTGGGGTGGATGGTGGAGGGTGTGTGGGATGGAATGTGGGGAATGGAGGGGAAGGATGTGTGGGATGGGGAAGGGTGTGTGTGGTGGATGGGTGGGGGTTGTTATGTGGGGTGGATGGTGGAGGGTGTGTGGGATGGAATGTGGGGAATGGAGGGGGAAGGATGTGTGGGATGGGGAAGGATGTGTGGGGTGGAGTGGGGATATGGTTGGTATGTGGGGTGGATGGATGAGGGTGTGTGGGATGGAGGGTGTGTTGGATGGAATCTGGTAGGGTGTATGGGATGGATGTGGGGAATGGAGGGGTAAGGGTGTGTGTGATGGAACATATATACGGTTATATGCAAATTAAGTGCAATGGAGCGATAGCTAACAGCAGCGTGTGTGTTACGTTTATTTATCGTCGCTACCGGTTGCCCATATGAGCGACGCCTCCTGAAGAGATTAGTCAGTTAGATTTATGGAGGATACTGCCATTATATATGTCAGTATCATTGCACTATCCTCCAAAAATCTAAAATGGCTAATCTCTGCAGGAGGCTTCGCTCATATGGGCAACCGGTAGCGACGATAAATAAACATAAAACATACACTTCCTTCAGGTATTATAATTATAGTCTATAACAATAATGTTTCATCTATCGTTCTTTATTTCTAATAGTCTCTTCTGCCGTTTGATTTGGTTATCTTACCCAAAAGCTTTACTCACAGAATAACACAACTTACTTGACGTTGAACTATTGTACTCTGTATACTCTGTGTACTCTGTGTTGTGACACTATTGTTGTATGGTATAAAAATATTATAAAATTTGAAATGTTATATACAAACAGTTACACATTCTCTCAATATAATTTGAATACGTATATTTAGTCGGTAAACAACAGTGTGTGTATTATGTATACGATATAAGCCGAAAACAATCCAATATGTAAACTATTGAACTGTGTGAGGCGCGTAGCGCCGAATCGAATACAGTACCAATATTTTACATATTGGATCCGCGTGAGAATTATATCGTACTTAGAAAACACACTTATATAACAAGATCCTACTAATTAAAATTGTTAATTTCGTACCTTTACGCGTAGGATTAAAACGCTGTATTTTTTTTACGAATATTTGAATTATTTTAAAAAACACAGTATTAGATTCTTTAAAGTAAAGTGTTTGTTTATTATAGTGTCACCCCTATTTAAAGGGCCAGCCATTTCTGATACCTCTTTTTTTATGAACATCAGTACTTCCCGAATCCTATGCTTGTATGCCAGTCCCAGGCTGGTAGGCAATCTGTAACCATTATTTAACTATCGGACGGCTCACCAGCCGGACATATCAGAACGGACCCCTGACGAGATTCAGACATTCGATCTCCCGCTGCGTAGGCGAACACCTTAACCACTAGGCCACGGAGACGATATCTAAATTAAATAAATGTCTGGTACTTTTTAACAAAACCCATCTTTTATTTGGATATAGTGTCGCTTTAACGCAGAAAGACATTGCAGTGTCGCTTTAACGCAGACATACATTGCAGTGTCGCTTTAACGCAGACAGACATTGCAGTGTCGCTTTAACGCAGAAATACATTGCAGTGTCGCTTTAACGCAGACAGACATTGCAGTGTCGCTTTAACGCAGAAAGACATTGCAGTGTCCCTTTAACGCAGACATACATTGCAGTGTCGCTTTAACGCAGAAAGACATTGCAGTGTCGCTTTAACGCAGACATACATTGCAGTGTCGCTTTAACGCAGACAGACATTGCAGTGTCGCTTTAACGCAAAAAGACATTGCAGTGTCGCTTTAACGCAGAAAGACATTGCAGTGTCGCTTTAACGCAGAAAGACATTGCCGTATCCCTGTTCGTAATTTGAACGTATGGCCTTTTCAACTATTGAAACTATTTCATCAGTTTCTCCCAGAAGGTTGCACCAATTAACACTTTGTCTAACGATCTTCTGCTCGAGATACACATAACTACTATAATGTTGTTAATGGAAACTCACACGCAAAGAATAAAAAGGTACAGACAGCAAATAAACGCAAATCGACGACGATGGTGATGACGATGATGGCATGGCGATGGTGATGCCGCTGCAGCTGCTGCTGTTGGTAGTAGTAATGATGATGATTATGATGATGTAACCAACTGGCCCCTTGTTCCACATTCACTCGATAATAAAAGGCCTTTGCTAACGAGCACAACTTTCTTAGATGATATTGCCTAGATTTATGCTATGTTACTTGGGTTAGAATTCTGTTCGATTTAGTCTCACTCTATGACATGTGGTCACACATTTCATTGTGTGAATGATACATATGGAAGATTTATTGCAACCTCCGTGGGGAATTCGTCTGGCTTATTCTTCAACTAAAGTCATAGTTGACAGTTGATTGGTTTATTGTTTGCTAGCGGCTGGTCCTAGTGTTGCATTCATACATTGCCTATCTTATCTAATTCACCTGTGAGTATTGCAATCGCAGATGTTAAGGGCTTGATCTAAGTCATTAATTAGTTTTTTCATTCAGTATGTTTGTATATGCCCGGTAATGTAAGCAAGCAATCTTGTTTTTAAAGAAATAGTGTTCATTGACTTCAAATCACTTGCCCCTAGCCGCTGCATGTTCGAATCACACTGGGTGTGTCGAATTGTTTCGTGTGGGGAAGCTATCCAGCTTTCTTGCGGAAGGTTTGCGGTTCTAACCGGCTACCAGTCCGTGCTTGAAATACTACTCCGTGGGGCATCTGGGGTGGGGGTGGAGAGTCAGCATATGGCAGAAGCTGGTGGTGCGACTTTAAGGACACAACAAACCAATACACCAGACTATGGTGTTGTGCATTTACTTGTTCAGATCCATAATGTTAATCAGGCATTTAACAAATATCGTATTTTCCAAGAACAAAATTATTGTTATCATTATTTTAGATATCATCGTTATCATCGTTATCATCGTTATCATCGTTATCATCGATATCACCGTTATCACCGTTATCATCGTTATCATCGTTATCATCGTTATCATCGATATCACCGTTATCACCGTTATCATCGTTATCATCGACATCACCGTTATCACCGTTATCATCGTTATCATCGACATCATCGTTATCATCGCTATCATCGATATCACCGTTATCATCGGTATCATCGTTATCATCGTTATCATCGGTATCACCGTTATCATCGTTATCATCGTTATCACCGTTATCATCGTTATCATCGTTATCATCGTTATCATCGTTATCATCGATATCATCAATATCATCGTTATCATCAATATCATCGTTATCATCAATATCATCGTTATCATCAATATCATCGTTATCATCGTTATCATCGTTATCATCGGTATCATCGTTATCATCGATAGTTTCGTTACTATCGTTACTGAGGTTGTTATTATTGTATTACAAGTGTGAGCGGTACTTGCCCAATCCACCCCTCCCATTCTCCTTATCTCCCTCCCTCCATGTCTCCTTCCCTACCTACCTACCTCTCTCACTCACTCTCCTATCCGTCTTTGATCTCTTCCTCTCCCTCCCTTGTCACGCCATCTCCTTCACCAATCCCACTCTCCTTATCTCCCTCCATCCATGCCTCCTTCCCTACCTCCCTCCCTCTCTCACTCACTCTCCTATCAGTATTTGATCTCTTCCTCTCCCTCCCTTGTCACGCCATCTCCTTCACCAATCCCACTCTCCTTATCTCCCCTCCATGCCTCCTTCTCTACCTCCCTCTCTCACTCACTCTCCTATCCGTCTTTGATCTCTTCCTCTCCCTCCCTTGTCACTCCATCTCCTTCACCAATCCCACTCTCCTTATCTCCCTCCCTCCATGCCTCCTTCCCTACCTCCCTCCCTCTCTCACTCACTCTCCTATCCGTCTTTGATCTCTTCCTCTCCCTCCCTTGTCACTCCATCTCCTTCACCAATCCCACTCTCCTTATCTCTCTCCATCTTCCTCTTCTACATAATTATATAACTCTCCCATCTCTCTTTCTTCTCCCTCCTCTCTATCACTCTCCCATCCCTCTCTCATCACCCCATATCCTTCCTCACCCACTCTCTACCCTGTCTCTATCTCTCTATCTCTCCTCTTTCTCTCTCCCCCTCTCTCTCTCTCTCTCTCTCTCTCTTCATATCACCCCTTCTCAATATCTCGCTATGTTTGTCTTTCGCTCTCTGTATGTGTGTTCTCCTTTCCTTACAATGTACACTTAGTGAACCGATGAATATAAGCAACATGGAATGTTATAAGAAAGCAATAAATATTAGCAAAATTCCAATCTACATAGTATGTCTAATTTCTGATATCATATTGGCATTGGTTTCTAGATTTTCACACGAGCCGAATTGTACTCTCTTGACTTAGTGTATACAAATTTATTTTAGCTCGATTGCGAAATAAGTTCTTACAACTTATATTAATCACTCTCGAGATCTCATTACTTACTGATGGAGCAAGTTCTTACAACTTATATTAATCACTCTCGAGATCTCATTACTGATGGAGCAAGTTCTTACAACTTATATTAATCACTCTCGAGATCTCATTACTGATGGAGCAAGTTCTTACAACTTATATTAATCACTCTCGAGATCTCATTACTGATGGAGCAAGTTCTTACAACTTATATTAATCACTCTCGAGATCTCATTAATGATCGAGCAAGTTCTTACAACTTATATTAATCACTTTCAATGATACCTGATGGAATTCGTCGCCACGAGGGAGAGGGGTTAGGCAACGTGGAATTTAAATGCCTTGTCTAAGGGAGGGCACAATCGTAACGGCTCCAGTGGGGCTCGAACTCCAGGCCTTTCGTACCTGAGGTGAATCCGCTAGAACTGCGCTATCACGACAATATACAACTGACAGCTTAAAGCGACATTACAACGCAAAAAGCCCAAAAAATGCATTGTTCACGTATAAATGCATTGCTACTATAAATTCTTCCGAATACGTTCGAACACAAATATTGAATCAATAAACAATCATGTGTTTGTGGTCTACAAACTTTCAAAAGTGAAAGTAGGATTTCATATACCGGTCATCTACACTCCTGAATTGATATTTCGTTGTCAGTGTAGTCAATACTAAACGCGTGATACTGTCGCTTAGATATAATAAATTCAACTAAGATTAGTCTACAAATAAATATACATAAGCACAACTGTGCAATATACCGGTATATCTGTACCATAAATCTCGTGTTCGGGATACACAGGTTGTATTACGCATGCATGTCGACCCTGTTTACATTATTTTGTTATGTCAACAAACCGCGTATACGACGCTTGATTATTAGTTGAAATACTCAGTTTTTTATGCAAATATTTGGAAAAGAATTATACCATATAATAGGAAATTACATTCTGTATAAATTTGCATTTTCACTGATGTAGTGTCGCTTTAAGTTGAATATGTTAAAATATGAGGTTCCGTCTTACCAGATAAATGCTTTTAGTTGTAGATGAATTCCCTGGTGTATTCGATCGTTAATTATGCAATTTGTCACACACTTGGCATTACGGTTCATTTATGCTCCGATGGCATCGAAGCGACAGCTGGTTACACAATCGCATCTATTACTGGGAATTGTAAAATACGATACTTTTAACTTTGATGAGTTTGTTATGTCTGTCAAACCGGTTTGTTGTTTCAGATCTGGAGAGTTTTGTTATATCTGCAAGGCGATTTGTTTCAGGTTTGGAGAGTTAGTTATATCAGTAAGACGCTTTATTGTTTCAGGTTTGGAGAGTTAGTTATATCAGTAAGGCGCTTTATTGTTTCAGCTTTGGAGAGTTAGTTATATCAGTAAGGCGCTTTATTGTTTCAGGATTGGAGACTTAGCTATATCAGTAAGGCGCTTTATTATTTCAAGTTTGGAGAGTTAGTTATATCAGTAAGGCGCTTTATTGTGTCAGGTTTGGAGAGTTAGTTATATCAGTAAGGCGCTTTATTGTTTCAGGTTTGGAAAGTTTTGTTATATCTGTAAGGCGCTTTATTGTGTCAGGTTTGGAGAGTTAGTTATATCTGCAATGCGCTTTATTGTTTCAAGTTTGGAGAGTTAGTTATATCAGTGAGGCGCTTTATTGTTTCAGGTTTGGAAAGTTAGTTATATCAGTAAGGCGCTTTATTGTTTCAGGATTGGAGAGTTAGTTATATCAGTAAGGCGCTTTATTGTTTCAGGATTGGAGAGTTAGTTATATCAGTAAGGCGCTTTATTGTTTCAGGATTGGAAAGTTAGTTATATAATTAAGGCGCTTTATTGTTTCAGGATTGGAGAGTTAGTTATATCAGTAAGGCGCTTTATTGTTTCAGGATTGGAGAGTTAGTTATATCAGTAAGGCGCTTTATTGTTTCAAGTTTGGAGAGTTAGTGATATCTGCAAGGCGATTTGTTTCAGGTTTGGAGAGTTTGGTTATATCTGCAAGGCGCTTTATTGTTTCAGGTTTGGAAAGTTAGTTATATCAGTAAGGCGCTTTATTGTTTCAGGATTGGAGAGTTAGTTATATCAGTAAGACGCTTTATTGTGTCAGATTTGGAGAGTTAGTTATATCAGTAAGGCGCTTTATTGTTTCAGGTTTGGAGAGTTAGTTATATCAGTAAGGCGCTTTATTGTTTCAGGTTTGGAGAGTTAGTTATATCAGTAAGGCGCTTTATTGTTTCAGGTTTGGAGAGTTAGTTATATCAGTAAGGCGCTTTATTGTTTCAGGATTGGAAAGTTAGTTATATAATTAAGGCGCTTTATTGTTTCAGGATTGGAGAGTTAGTTATATCAGTAAGGCGCTTTATTGTTTCAGGATTGGAGAGTTAGTTATATCAGTAAGGCGCTTTATTGTTTCAAGTTTGGAGAGTTAGTGATATCTGCAAGGCGATTTGTTTCAGGTTTGGAGAGTTTGGTTATATCTGCAAGGCGCTTTATTGTTTCAGGTTTGGAAAGTTAGTTATATCAGTAAGGCGCTTTATTGTTTCAGGATTGGAGAGTTAGTTATATCAGTAAGACGCTTTATTGTGTCAGATTTGGAGAGTTAGTTATATCAGTAAGGCGCTTTATTGTTTCAGGTTTGGAGAGTTAGTTATATCAGTAAGGCGCTTTATTGTTTCAAGTTTGGAGAGTTAGTTATATCAGTAAGGCGCTTTATTGTTTCAGGTTTGGAGAGTTAGTTATATCAGTAAGGCGCTTTATTGTTTCAGGTTTGGAAAGTTAGTTATATCTGCAAGGCGCTTTATTGTTTCAAGCTTGGAGAGTTAGTGATATCTGCAAGGCGATTTGTTTCAGGTTTGGAGAGTTTTGTTATATTTACAAGGCGCTTTATTGTTTCAGGTTTGGAGAGTTAGTTATATCAGTAAGGCGCTTTATTGTTTCAGGTTTGGAGAGTTAGTTATATCAGTAAGGCGCTTTATTGTGTCAGGTTTGGAGAGTTAGTTATATCAGTAAGGCGCTTTATTGTTTCAGGTTTGGAAAGTTTTGTTATATCTGTAAGGCGCTTTATTGTGTCAGGTTTGGAGAGTTAGTTATATCTGCAATGCGCTTTATTGTTTCAAGTTTGGAGAGTTAGTTATATCAGTGAGGCGCTTTATTGTTTCAGGTTTGGAGAGTTTTGTTATATCTGCAAGGCGCTTTATTGTTTCAGGTTTGGAAAGTTAGTTATATCTGCAAGGCGCTTTATTGTTTCAAGCTTGGAGAGTTAGTGATATCTGCAAGGCGATTTGTTTCAGGTTTGGAGAGTTTTGTTATATTTACAAGGCGCTTTATTGTTTCAGGTTTGGAGAGTTAGTTATATCAGTAAGGCGCTTTATTGTGTCAGGTTTGGAGAGTTAGTTATATCAGTAAGGCGCTTTATTGTTTCAGGTTTGGAAAGTTTTGTTATATCTGTAAGGCGCTTTATTGTGTCAGGTTTGGAGAGTTAGTTATATCTGCAATGCGCTTTATTGTTTCAAGTTTGGAGAGTTAGTTATATCAGTGAGGCGCTTTATTGTTTCAGGTTTGGAAAGTTAGTTATATCAGTAAGGCGCTTTAATGTTTCAGGTTTGGAGAGTTAGTTATATCAGTAAGGCGCTTTATTGTTTCAGGTTTGGAGAGTTAGTTATATCAGTAAGGCGCTTTATTGTTTCAGGTTTGGAGAGTTAGTTATATCAGTAAGGCGCTTTATTGTTTCAAGTTTGGAGAGTTAGTGATATCTGCAAGGCGATTTGTTTCAGGTTTGGAGAGTTTGGTTATATCTGCAAGGCGCTTTATTGTTTCAGGTTTGGAAAGTTAGTTATATCAGTAAGGCGCTTTATTGTTTCAAGTTTGGAGAGTTAGTTATATCAGTAAGGCGCTTTATTGTTTCAGGTTTGGAAAGTTTTGTTATATCAGTAAGGCGCTTTATTGTGTCAGGTTTGGAGAGTTAGTTATATCTGCAATGCGCTTTATTGTTTCAGGTTTGGAAAGTTAGTTATATCAGTAAGGCGCTTTATTGTGTCAGATTTGGAGAGTTAGTTATATCTGCAATGCGCTTTATTGTTTCAGGTTTGGAAAGTTAGTTATATGAGTAAGGCGCTTTATTGTGTCAGATTTGGAGAGTTAGTTATATCTGCAAGGCGCTTTATTGTGTCAGATTTGGAGAGTTTTGTTATATCTGCAAGGCGCTTTATTGTTTCAGGTTTGGAAAGTTAGTTATATCTGCAAGGCGCTTTGTTTCAGGTTTGGAGAGTTTTGTTATATTTACAAGGCGCTTTATTGTTTCAGGTTTGGAGAGTTAGTTATATCAGTAAGGCGCTTTATTGTGTCAGGTTTGGAGAGTTAGTTATATCAGTAAGGCGCTTTATTGTTTCAGGTTTGGAGAGTTAGTTATATCAGTAAGGCGCTTTATTGTGTCAGGTTTGGAGAGTTAGTTATATCAGTGAGGCGCTTTATTGTTTCAGGTTTGGAGAGTTAGTTATATCAGTAAGGCGCTTTATTGTGTCAGGTTTGGAGAGTTAGTTATATCTGCAATGCGCTTTATTGTTTCAGGTTTGGAAAGTTAGTTATATCAGTAAGGCGCTTTAATGTTTCAGGTTTGGAGAGTTAGTTATATCTGCAAGGTGCTTTATTGTTTCAGGTTTGGAAAGTTAGTTATATCAGTAAGGCGCTTTATTGTTTCAGGTTTGGAAAGTTTTGTTATATCAGTAAGGCGCTTTATTGTGTCAGGTTTGGAGAGTTAGTTATATCTGCAATGCGCTTTATTGTTTCAGGTTTGGAAAGTTAGTTATATCAGTAAGGCGCTTTATTGTGTCAGATTTGGAGAGTTAGTTATATCTGCAATGCGCTTTATTGTTTCAGGTTTGGAAAGTTAGTTATATCAGTAAGACGCTTTATTGTGTCAGATTTGGAGAGTTAGTTATATCTGTAATGCGCTTTTTTGTTTCAGGTTTGGAAAGTTAGTTATATCAGTAAGACGCTTTATTGTGTCAGATTTGGAGAGTTAGTTATATCAGTAAGGCGCTTTATTGTTTCAGGTTTGGAGAGTTAGTTATATCAATAAGGCGCTTTATTGTTTCAAGTTTGGAGAGTTAGTGATATCTGCAAGGCGATTTGCTTCAGGTTTGGAGAGTTAGTTATATCTGCAATGCGCTTTATTTTTTCAGGTTTGGAGAGTTAGTGATATCTGCAAGGCGATTTGTTTCAGGTTTGGAGAGTTAGTTATATCAGTAAGGCGCTTTATTGTTTCAGGTTTGGAGAGTTAGTTATATCTGCAAGGCGCTTTATTGTGTCAGGTTTGGAGAGTTAGTTATATCTGCAAGGCGCTTTATTGTTTCAGGTTTGGAGAGTTAGTTATATCAGTAATGCGCTTATATCGGTTGGGCGCCTTTATGTTTATTTATCGTCGCTACCGGTTGCTCATATGAGCGACGCCTCCTGAAGAGATTAGTCATTTTAGTGCAATGATACAGACAGATACTCCTCTGGTTCTTTTACATACACGGTATAAAGCACCAACACAAGACCTCGGTTTAAAGTCCCATTTGAAAGACTGTTAATTTTACGATAGTTTCTGTACGATAGCTTCTGTATGAAAGCTTTGTACGAGGGTTTCTGTACGATAGCTTCTGTACGATAGCATGCATGCTTTGTTTCTACCGCTATCATTAAACAGGCATTGCGGGATATAAATCAGAGAAATGTTCCAATTGGTTTTCTAGGTGTACAATTTTAGCTCACTCATTGGGCCAATAAATCAGATGGCTGTGTAGTCGAGTGTCCTCATTTGCCATTCGGGTGTACTCCGGCAACGAAAGGAAATCTAACTGTATTGGTATGGCGTCATCTTTAATCGACGGAAGTACGTCATAAATATACAAGTAAAGCCTATCGCTGATATTGTTCAATACCGACGTAAATGCAAATTAACAATTGAATTTTTACAGTTTCTGTTGGACAGTTCAAAAGGTATTACTGTTCAGAAAACAGAATTTTTGATGTCAGTACAGTTAAAGCGACATTGCATCGCTATAAGCCAAAGAAAATTGCAAATGTTACGTATACATAGAATTGCAGTCTACAAACTCTCAAAGGTGAACATAGGATTTTTTATATATAGCGGTCAGTCACGCTCCTGAATTGGCGGTTGCTTATTATTGGAGTCATATTCAGTATTGCATCCTTGCCCCTTTTCTATTTTTTGTGTCAATCTGAAGGCCCCTGGCCTAGTCTGAATGTCCCGGGCCTTCAGTGCCTTATATGAGCTATGCCCCTGCCCAGCGCCATGAGTCAGATAGAGAGAGGGGGCGTCGTGAACTTTAACAATATTCGGACGGGCTCATTGACAGCGGGGTCACATAAGTTATTCACTGGTCAGTAATTAACCTACCAGAGATATGCCTGCGTCTCAGGATACCGAATTATGGCGTCTCTAAGATGTTGAGGGGCGCTGATAAATAAAGCCTAACGAAGGAATATGCATGCGTTAATTGTAATATGTATTGCAGTCGAAATTGTTTGTTTTGTATGAGCTAGACAGACATTCGGTCTCTGAGGCGATGTTGCGTGTGCACCATACTTCGAATAGGATTAACTGAATGCGATAGGATATTGCTTGTATTATGATATTGTTTAGTTTAATAATATTTTATTGCTCGATTCATTTTACATATATATATTACAAGACATGACAATTTCACGAAAAGCAAACGGATCGGTTCACAATTTCTAGCAACATTAGTTACGGCCCTTCCCGACAAGATATCAATTGAAATTAGATAGCAACCACTGATGTCAAGCATCCTCTCCTCTCCTCTCCTTCCCGACAATAATTATATCAATTGAAATTTGATAGCAACCAATGATGTCAAGCATCATCTCCCTCCTCTCCTCTCCTCTCCTCTCCTCTCCTCTCCTCTCCTCCTCCCCCCCCTCCCCTCCCCTCCCCCCCCTCCGCTCCGCTCTCCTCTCTCCTCTCCTCTCCTCTCCTCTCCTCTCATCTCATCTCATCTCTCTCCACTGCGCTAATCGGACAGCCTAGATATTGTAAAGGCGGGTAGAACATTCCAGATATGTATGGTTTTTAACATTTTTTAAAGATTAGTTATCGTCGCTAAGCTCCACGGTTAACCACCAGCGGTTAACCAGTAATTGGTGCACTAACCTCCGTAATAAACTGCCAACGCGTTCATATAAAGAGAAGCTGTCTGGTCAGGGCTCGAATCCGTGACCATCAGTGATGACAGGTAACAGTGGTTAAGGTCACCACTTGACCACGGAGGCGGACTAGCTATACTTATGTGTGTGTTTTACGGTGATGTATCGTCACTACCGGTTGTCCATATTAGGGTCAGACGGGGTATCGAATCTGCGATCCCTGGATTACCAGTCCAGCGTGCTATGTCGAGGGAAACACTGTGTAAATAACACCGTGGAGGCCACTCTGCGCATGTGCAGCCCAATATAACAACCTGTCGCACCAATAAAAAGATGAAACGTGAATTACGAAAGAAAATTACAGACGGATCACTGGACTTGTAATCCAGGGATCGCAGGTTCGATCCCCCGTCTGACCCGAATAAAATTAACAGTCTTTTAGATGGGACGTTAAACCGAGGTCTCGTGTCGGTGCTTTACACCATGCAAGTAAAAGAACCAGAGGATATTCTGGAGTGGGTCTCTGTCTGTATCATTGTACTATCCTCCAAACATTTAAAATGACTAGACTCTTCAGTAGGCGTCGCTCATATGGGCAACCCGTAGCGACGATAAATAAACGTAAGCCCACACACGAAAGCAAATCAATTGATGCTTATCTATTGCTGGATAAGCGAATTTACTAATACCCTGGAGGGTAAAATAATTATTCGTGAATGAAATTTCATTCTGTAGTTTCTCCGTGTGCTTAATTAGGATGTGTTGCACACACACATATTCAATGAGGGAATGGTTAAGCTTGTGTTTATTGTTAATAGTGCCATTGGTGTATTCTAAATTAATCAAAGCAATTGTTTGGGGGGATTTGCTCACATATGAACAGATTAACCCACTCAACACCAAGTAACTGACATGGACTGGTTCATGCTAATACTTTTTTTTAGACCAATAAATTAATAAGACAATTACATTTGGACCAGTTCATTTATCAAAATGGGTAATTTAGTCTAAAGATAGTAATATTCCTGGCAACAAGTGCAGATCCTGATGAGACGGCTCATAGTAAAAAGTAAAAACATACAGTATGTTCATTTATATTTCCAATCTTTCGTTTCTTCTGATACCACATCCACTGTGAAGAGGTATTCAAATCAAACGAAAAACAGCAAAAATATCACAAATGTAATTGTGAGCATTGACACCAGGGTCACCTGTGAATGACGTCACTGTGTTTACACACTGTATTCCTCCGCCACACATTACTGTATACACATATATACATATATACATATCACATATACATATAGTCAGTTTGTATTGCCTGACTTCTTAGATCACATACTTTCTCCTCATCAACTAGTCACTCTGAAGTCTTCTCAAGTCACATAATTTCTCCACAAAAAAACCACACAAAAACTATACATCAATTTACCGGTTGTCCATATGAGCGACGCCTCCGGAAGAGATTAGTCATAGTCCGTGTGTGTTTACGTTTATTTACCGGTTGTCCATATGAGCGACGCCTCCGGAAGAGATTAGTCATAGTCCGTGTGTGCTTACGTTTATTTACCGGTTGTCCATATGAGCGACGCCTCCGGAAGAGATTAGTCTAGTCCGTGTGTGCTTACGTTTATTTACCGGTTGTCCATATGAGCGACGCCTCCGGAAGAGATTAGTCATGGTCCGTGTGTGTTTACGTTTATTTATCGGTTGTCCATATGAGCGACGCCTCCGGAAGAGATTAGTCATAGTCCTTGTGTGTTTACGTTTATTTATCGGTAGTCCATATGAGCGACGCTCCGAAGAGATTAGTCATAGTCCGTGTGTGCTTACGTTTATTTATCGGTTGTCCATATGAGCGACGCCTCCGAAAGAGATTAGTCATGGTCCGTGTGTGTTTACGTTTATTTATCGGTTGTCCATATGAGCGACGCCTCCGGAAGAGATTAGTCATAGTCCTTGTGTGTTTAGGTTTATTTATCGGTAGTCCATATGAGCGACGCCTCCGGAAGAGATTAGTCATAGTCCGTGTGTGCTTACGTTTATTTATCATCGCTACCGGTTGTCCATGTGAACGACGTCTCCGGAAGAGATTAGTCATAGTGTGTGTTCACGTTTATTTATCATCGCTACCGGTTGTCCATATGAGCGACGCCTCCGGAAGAGATTAGTCATAGTCCGTGTGTGTTTACGTTTATTTATCATCGCTACCGGTTGTCCATATGAGCGACGCCTCCGGAAGAGATTAGTCATAGTCCGTGTGTGTTTACGTTTATTTATCATCGCTACCGGTTGTCCATGTGAGCGACGCCTCCGGAAGAGATTAGTTATAGTGTGTGTGCGTGCGTGCGTGCGCGCGCGTGTACGTTTATTTATCGTCGCTACCGGTTGTCCATATGAGCGACGCCTCATGAAGAGATTAGTCATTTTAGATTATTGGAGGATAGTGTAATGATACAGACCCATTCCAGAGTCTCCTATGGTTCTTTTACGTGCACGGTGTACATCACCGACACGAGACCTCGGTTTAAAGTCCCATCTGAAAGACTGTTCATTTTGGAATAGGATTGTGCAATGATACAGACAGAGACCCATTCCAGAGTCTTCTCTGGCGCTTTTAGGCGAGCCATCAGTTTTAAGCCCATTCTGAACGACTGTTCATATTATTAGTCAGACGAGTGATCCGGCGAACATGCAATCCCTGGAGTCGCAGTCTAACGTGCTAACTACTGACATACTGGTGATACACGTAGGCAAGACACTTAAATCCACATAGCCGCGTGCGATGTGCATTCGATGTGCGTGCGATGTGCATTCGATGTGCGTGCGATGTGCGTTCGATGTGCGTTCGATGTGCATTCGATGTGCGTTCGATGTGCATTCGATGTGCGTGCGATGTGCATTCGATGTGCGTGCGATGTGCGTTCGATGTGCGTTCGATGTACGTTCGATGTGCATTCGATGTGCGTTCGATGTGCGTTCGATGTGCGTGCGATGTGCGTTCGATGTGCGTTCGATGTGCGTTCGATGTGCGTTCGATGTGCATTCGATGTGCGTGCGATGTGCGTTCGATGTGCGTTCGATGTGCGTGCGATGTGCGTTCGATGTGCGTTCGATGTGCGTTTTCGATGTGCATTCGATGTGCGTTCGATGTGCGTGCGATCTGCGTTCGATGTGCGTTCGATGTGCATTCGATGTGCGTGCGATGTGCGTTCGATGTGCGTTCGATGTGCGTGCGATGTGCGTTCGATGTACGTGCGATGAGGCCTCTATTGTGCAATTAAACGAATGATCTTTGTAGAATGTGTACACTTGGTAAACCATGGCTCTATATTTAGATTTGTAAAACAAAAACCGGTTCACAGACAAATGGGCCATCCGACATATGTTATTTAAAAGTTATTTGCAATCATTGTAGAATGCAGAATCGCTAGCATATCATTTGTTTTCATTACAAGGTTGTAAAACAACAACTAAAGTGCCTATTAAATACATAGTAAAAAGTAACAACATGCAGTCTGTTCATTTATATTTCCAATCTTTCATTTCTTCTGATACCACATCCACTGTGAAGAGGTATTCAAATCAGCATGAAACGCACCAAGAATATTTCAAATTTTAAGTTTCAAATAACCAGTGCTCGCCTGTGAATAACTTCACTGTGTTTACACACTGTATTCCTCCGCCAAATAATACAGTATACCAACCTTCAGTTTGCAATGGCATGAATTCTTATACCACATCTGTTCTATACATCAACTAGTCTGAAGTCTTCTCAAGTCACATAATTTCTCAAAAAACACTAAACCTATACACTGCCTGTCATGAAAATGCATTTTTATCAAAAAGAAAAATTAACTATATTAGTAATTGGGACTACATTCGACATTGGGACCCGCGGATGCACTTATGCTTATTTATATATGTATACAACCTAGAACTAAACGTCTAGTTGGTTTACTGGTTCCAACCACGCCTTGTCAGTAACGGGTAACCCGGTTCAGTTTCTTGAACTACACAATTTCCTTCTTTTCTTTTCTCTTTTGAATTATTTGCTGCAATACGTAGATGGCAATTTATTTTATGTTCGATAAATGAGTTATTCCATGTCCTGGAGGATGTATTCGCAGATGATATGGGTCTTAGGGGGGAATAAATGACCGGGAAAAAGACTGTAAATGTCCAGATAAGACGTGAACTATTCTCTGGAGAATTTCTGTCTGTTATTTTGAAGGCGGAGCCTCTCTTCTCGTGACACGTAAATGGTATTGTACGTGTGAAAGCTTACGTTTAATTTGTATTGTCTCAATAAGCCTAGTAATCTGAGGCAAGTATAAATACAAGTGGAAGTCATTGTAGTGCGTTCGCTTCAGGTTCGAGCCCCGCTGGAGCCGTTACGATTGTGCCCTTAAGGCAAGCCATTTTAATTTCACATTGCCTCTTCTCTCTCCCTCGATGAATTCCATCAGGAATGAGGTCTTGAGGGTGATTAATATAAGTTGTAAAAACTTGTTTCGCAACTGAGCTGAAATAAATGTGCATAAGCTAAATAAACGTGTATTCGTTGGTAGCGTAAGTCAATATCTTGTTTGCATCGTTGGTAAAGTGACCCAGTCAGCTTCATTACTAGTAGGCCTATTAACAATTCTTGCACTTCCGAAAAGAGTTCGTTTCCATGGAATTAAAGCTTAAAGCGACACTACATCAGTGAAAACACAAATTTCTACAGAATGTATTTTCCTATTATATGGTATAATTTGTTTCCAAATATTTGCCTCAAATGCTCAATATTTCAACTAAAAAACAAACGTCGTATACGCGGTTTGTTGACAACAAAATAATGTAAACTTCCATGCCTAATACAACTAGTGTATCATGAATAACACTATTTATGGTACAGATTTACCGTTATATCTCACATTTGTGCCTATATATTTATAGACTATTCTTAGTTAAATTATCTCTAAACGACATTATCTCGCGTTTAGTATTGACACTGATGACAAACAAACGTCAATTCGGGAGCATGGATTATCGTTATACGTTATAGGAAATCATACTTTCAATCCACAAAAAACACTGTGTATTGATTCAATGTTAGTGTTCGAATGTATTCGGAAGAATTTGTACAGTCTGATTATTTAAGGTAGTCACTAGTATACATAACATTCGAAAACCAAAACAATCATTGTTGAACCATCAAACATAAAAATAGTTTTCTCTAAGCCTACAGCTTTGACCACTCGGCCATCCTGCCATGTGTGATAATTCCATATATTTTAATCTACACGTACTAAGCAACATGACACAAATGTGTCTTATGCAATTGTTTGCAAGTTGTACATTCTGCAGTTTCAAAATATACTAGTTTTGTCGATATATAATCTCATATATCTCATATGTATACTAGAGGACATAGAAAACGCACACCTACATTATATATTAGAGGACATAGAAAACGCACACCTACATTATATATTAGAGGACATAGAAAACGAACACCTACATTATATACTAGAGGACATAGAAAACGCACACCTACATTATATATCTAGAGACATAGACAAAGCATTTCTACATTATATACTAGAGGACATAGAAAACGCACACCTACATTATATACTAGAGGACATAGAAAACGCACACCTACATTATATACTAGAGGACATAGAAAACGCACACCTACATTATATACTAGAGGACATAGAAAACGCACACCTACATTATATACTAGAGGACATAGAAAACGCACACCTACATTATATACTAGAGGACATAGAAAACACACCTACATTATATACTAGAGGACATAGAAAAGGCACACCTACATTATAATACTAGAGGACATAGAAAACGCACACCTACATTATATACTAGAGGACATAGAAAACGCACACCTACATTATATACTAGAGGACATAGAAAACGCACACCTACATTATATACTAGAGGACATAGAAAACGCACACCTACATTATATACTAGAGGACATAGAAAACGCACACCTACATTATATACTAGAGGACATAGAAAACGCACACCTACATTATATACTAGAGGACATAGAAAACGCACACCTACATTATATACTAGAGGACATAGAAAACGCACACCTACATTATATACTAGAGGACATAGAAAACGCACACCTACATTATATACTAGAGGACATAGAAAACGCGCACCTACATTATATACTAGAGGACATAGAAAACGCACACCTACATTATATACTAGAGGACATAGAAAAGGCACACCTACATTATATACTAGAGGACATAGAAAACGCACACCTACATTATATACTAGAGGACATAGAAAACGCACACCTACATTATATACTAGAGGACATAGAAAACGCACACCTACATTATATACTAGAGGACATAGAAAACGCACACCTACATTATATACTAGAGGACATAGAAAACGCACACCTACATTATATACTAGAGGACATAGAAAACGCACACCTACATTATATACTAGAGGACATAGAAAACGCACACCTACATTATATACTAGAGGACATAGAAAGCGCACACCTACATTATATATACTAGAGACATAGACAACGCACACCTACATTATATATACTAGAGACATAGAAAACGCTCACCTACATTATATACTAGAGGACATAGAAAACGCACACCTACATTATATACTAGAGGACATAGAAAACGCACACCTACATTATATACTAGAGGACATAGAAAACGCGCACCTACATTATATACTAGAGGACATAGAAAACGCACACCTACATTATATACTAGAGGACATAGAAAACGCACACCTACATTATATACTAGAGGACATAGAAAACGCACACCTACATTATATACTAGAGGACATAGAAAACGCACACCTACATTATATACTAGAGGACATAGAAAACGCACACCTACATTATATACTAGAGGACATAGAAAACGCACACCTACATTATATACTAGAGGACATAGAAAACGCACACCTACATTATATACTAGAGGACATAGAAAACGCACACCTACATTATATACTAGAGGACATAGAAAACGCACACCTACATTATATACTAGAGGACATAGAAAACGCACACCTACATTATATACTAGAGGACATAGAAAACGCACACCTACATTATATACTAGAGGACATAGAAAACGCACACCTACATTATATACTAGAGGACATAGAAAACGCACACCTACATTATATACTAGAGGACATAGAAAACGCACACCTACATTATATACTAGAGGACATAGAAAACGCACACCTACATTATATACTAGAGGACATAGAAAACGCACACCTACATTATATACTAGAGGACATAGAAAACGCACACCTACATTATATACTAGAGGACATAGAAAACGCACACCTACATTATATACTAGAGGACATAGAAAACGCACACCTACATTATATACTAGAGGACATAGAAAACGCACACCTACATTATATACTAGAGGACATAGAAAACGCACACCTACATTATATACTAGAGGACATAGAAAACGCACACCTACATTATATACTAGAGGACATAGAAAACGCACACCTACATTATATACTAGAGGACGTAGAAAACGCACATCTACATTAGTATACTAGATGACAGTAGAAAACGCACACCTATATTATATATAGAGGACATAGAAAACGCTCACTAAATTGAATATATAGAATGAAAGGACGCAAACTAAATATTTCTAGAGGACATAGAAAACGCGCGACCTACATTATATACTTAGAGGACATAGATAACGCATACCTACATTATATACTAGAGGACATAGAAAACGCACACCTACGTTATATACTAGAGGACATAGAAAACGCACACCTACATTATATACTAGAGGACATAGAAAACGCACACCTACATTATATACTAGAGGACATAGAAAACGCACACCTACATTATATACTAGAGGACATAGAAAACGCACACCTACATTATATACTAGAGGGCATGGAAAACGCACACCTACATTATATACTAGAGGACATAGAAACGCACACCTACATTATATACTAGAGGACATAGAAAACGCACACCTACATTATATACTAGAGGACATAAAAAACGCACACCCACATTATATACTAGAGGACATAGAAAACGCACACCTACATTATATACTAGAGGACATGGAAAACCCACACCTACATTATATACTAGAGGACATGGAAAACCCACACCTACATTATATACTAGAGGACATGGAAAACGCACACCTACATTATATACTAGAGGACATGGAAAACGCACACCTACATTATATACTAGAGGACATGGAAAACGCACACCTACATTATATA
>CM026396.1:19966134-20143349 GCA_014843695.1 Archivesica marissinica | reverse complement strand
TAATTGACTTACCTTTGAATACATACTGTAATGTACCGTAATTGACTTACCTTTAAATGCATACTGTAATCTACTGTGAATTGCTTATCTTTGAATACTTACTGTAATGTACCGGAATTGATTTACCTTTGAATGCATACTGTAATCTACTGTGAATTGCTTATCTTTGAATACTTACTGTAATGTACCGTAATTGACTTACCTTTGAATACATACTGTAATATACCATAATTGACTTACCTTTGAATACTTACTGTAATGTACCGTAATTGACTTACCTTTGAATACATACTGTAATATACCGTAATTGACTTACCTTTGAATACATACTGTAATGTACCGTAATTGACTTACCTTTGAATACTTACTGTAATGTACAGTAATTGACATACCTTTGAATACATGATGTAGTGTACCGTAATTGACTTACCTTTGAATACATACTGTAATATACCGTAATTGACTTACCTTTGAATACATACTGTAATATACCATAATTGACTTACCTTTGAATACATACTGTAATGTACCGTAATTGACTTACCTTTGAATACTTACATTAATGTACAGTAATTGACTTACCTTTGAATACATGATGTAGTGTACCGTAATTGACTTACCTTTGAATACATACTGTAAAATACCGTAATTGACTTACATTTGAATACATACTGTAATATACCGTAATTGACTTACCTTTGAATACATACTGTAATGTACCGTAATTGACTTACCTTAGAATAAATGCTGTAATGTACCGTAATTGACTTACATTTGAATGCATACTGTAATCTACTGTGAATTGCTTATCTTTGAATACTTACTGTAATGTACCGTAATTGAATTACCTTTAAATACATGCTGTAATGTACAGTAACTGACTTACCTTTGAATACATACTGTAATGTACAGTAATTGACTTACCTTTGAATACATACTGTAATGTACAGTAATTGACTTACCTTTGAATATATACTGTAATGTACTGTAATTGACTTACCTTTGAATACATACTGTAATGTACAGTAATTGACTTACCTTTGAATACATACTGTAATGTACAGTAATTGACTTTTGTTTTTTACCTTTGAATACATACTATAATGTACCGTAATTGACTTACCTTTGAATACATACTGTAATGTACCGTAATTGACTTACCTTTGAATACATACTGTAATGTACAGTAATTGACATACCTTTGAATACATGCTTTTGTTTGTTTTTGAATCATCTGTAATGTACCGTAATTGACTTACCTTTGAATACATCTGTAATGTACCGTAATTGACTTACCTTTGAATACATACTGTAATGTACCGTAATTGACTTACCTTTGAATACATACTGTAATATACCGTAATCGACTTACCTTTGAATGCATACTGTAATATACAGTAATTGACTTACCTTTGAATACATACTGTAATGTACCGTAATTGACTTACCTTTGAATGCATACTGTAATATACAGTAATTGACTTACCTTTGAATACATACTGTAATGTACCGTAATTGACTTACCTTGAATCATACTTAATGTACGTAATTGACTTACCTTTGAATACATACTGTAATGTACCGTAATTGACTTACCTTTGAATACATACTGTAATGTACAGTAATTGACTTACCTTTGAATACATACTGTAATGTACCGTAATTGACTTACCTTTGAATACATACTGTAATATACCGTAATTGACTTACCTTTGAATACATACTGTAATGTACAGTAATTGACTTACCTTTGAATGCATACTGTAATATACCGTAATTGACTTACCTTTGAATACATACTGTAATATACCGTAATTGACTTACCTTTGAATACATACTGTAATGTACAGTAATTGACTTACCTTTGAATACATACTGTAATATACCGTAATTGACTTACCTTTGAATACATACTGTAATATACCGTAATTGACTTACCTTTGAATACATACTGTAATATACCGTAATTGACTTACCTTTGAATACATACTGTAACATACCGTAATTGACTTACATTTTAATACATACTGTAATCTACTGTTGATTGTTTATCTTTGAATACATACTGTAATGTACCGTAATTGACTTACCTTTGAATACATATTGTAATGTACAGTAATTGACTTATCTTTGAATACATACTGTAATGTACCGTAATTGCCTTACCTTTGAATACATACTGTAATATACAGTAATTGACTTACCTTTGACTACATACTGCAATGTACCGTAATTGACTTACCTTTGAATACATACTGTAATGTACAGTAATTTACTTACCTTTGAATACATACTGTAATGTACCGTAATTGACTTACCTTTGAATACATACTGTAATGTACAGTAATTGACTTACCTTTGAATACATACTGTAATGTACAGTAATTGACTTACATTTGAATACATACTGTTATGTACCGTAATTAACTTACCTTTGAATACATACTGTAATATACCGTAATTGACTTACCTTTGAATACATACTGTAATGTACAGTAATTGATTTACCTTTGAATACATACTGTAATATACCGTAATTGACTTACCTTTGAATACATGCTGTAATATACAGTAATTGACATACCTTTGAATACATACTTTAATATACCGTAATTGACTTACCTTTGAATATATACTGTAATATACCGTAATTGACTTACCTTTGAATAAATACTGTAATATACCGTAATTGACTTACCTTTGAATACATACTGTAATATACTGTAATTGACATACCTTTGAATACATACTGTAATCTACTGTTGATTGTTTATCTTTGAATACATACTGTAGTGTACGGTAATTGACATACCTTTGAATACATACTGTAATGTACCGTAATTGACTTACCTTTGAATACATACTGTAATGTACAGTAATTGACTTACCTTTGAATACATGCTGTAATGTACCGTAATTGACTTACCTTTGAATACATACTGTAATGTACCGTAATTGACTTACCTTTGAATACATACTGTAATGTACCGTAATTGACTTACCTTTGAATACATACTGTAATATACCGTAATTGACTTACCTTTGAATACATAGTGTAATATACCGTAATTGACTTACCTTTGAATGCATACTGTAATATACAGTAATTGACTTATCTTTGAATACAAACTGTAATGTACCGTAATTGACTTACCTTTGAATACATACTGTAATATACCGTAATTGACTTACCTTTGAATACATATTGTAATATACCGTAATTGACTTACCTTTGAATGCATACTGTAATATACGGTAATTGACTTACCTTTGAATACATACTGTAATATACCGTAATTGACTTACCTTTGAATACATACTGTAATCTACTGTGGATTGTTTATCTTTGAATACATACTGTAGTGTCCGTAATTGACTTACCTTTGAATACATACTGTAATGTACAGTAATTGACTTACCTTTGAATGCATACTGTAATCTACTGTGAATTGCTTATCTTTGAATACATACTGTAATGTACCGTAATTGACTTACCTTTGAATACATACTGTAATGTACAGTAATTGTCTTATCTTTGAATACATACTGTAATGTACCGTAATTGACTTACCTTTGAATACCTACTGTAATATACCGTAATTGACTTACCTTTGAATACATACTGTAATGTACCGTAATTGACTTACCTTTGAATACATGCTGTAATGTACAGTAATTGACTTACCTTTGAATACATGATGTAGTGTACCGTAATTGACTTACCTTTGAATACATACTGTAATATACCGTAATTGACTTACCTTTGAATACATACTGTAATATACCGTAATTGACTTACCTTTGAATACATACTGTAATGTACCGTAATTGACTTACCTTTGAATACATGCTGTAATGTACCGTAATTGACTTACCTTTGAATGCATACTGTAATCTACTGTGAATTGCTTATCTTTGAATACTTACTGTAATGTACCGAAATTGAATTACCTTTAAATACATGCTGTAATGTACAGTAATTGACTTACCTTTGAATACATACTGTAATGTACCGTAATTGACTTACCTTTGAATACATACTGTAATGTACAGTAATTGACTTACCTTTGAATACATGCTGTAGTGTACCGTAATTGACTTACCTTTGAATACATACTGTAATGTACCGTAATTGACTTACCTTTGAATACATACTGTAATATACCGTAATTGACTTACCTTTGAATACATACTGTAATATACAGTAATTGACTTACCTTTGAATACATACTGTAATTACGTTTGTTTTGTTTGTTGTACCGTAATTGACTTACCTTTGAATACATACTGTAATGTACTGTAATTGCTTACCTTTGAATACATACTGTAATGTACCGTAATTGACTTACCTTTGAATACATACTGTAATGTACAGTAATTGACTTACCTTTGAATACATACTGTAATGTACCGTAATTGACTTACCTTTGAATACATACTGTAATATACGGTAATTGACTTACCTTTGAATACATACTGTAATCTACTGTTTGTTTTTTTGTTTGTGTGTACCGTAATTGACTTACCTTTGAATACATACTGTAATGTACAGTAATTGACTTACCTTTGAATCATACTGTAACTACTGTGAATTGCTAATCTTTGAATACATACTGTAATGTACCGTAATTGACTTACCTTTGAATACATACTGTAATGTACAGTAATTGACTTATCTTTGAATACATACTGTAATGTACCGTAATTGACTTACCTTTGAATACATACTGTAATGTACAGTAATTGACTTACCTTTGAATACATACTGTAATGTACCGTAATTGACTTACCTTTGAATACATACTGTAATACAGTAATTGACTTACCTTTGAATGCATACTGTAATGTACCGTAATTGACTTACCTTTGAATGCATACTGTAATATACAGTAATTGACTTACCTTTGAATACATACTGTAATATCGTAATTGACTTACCTTTGAATGCATACTGTAATATACAGTAATTGACTTACCTTTGAATACATACTGTAATGTACCGTAATTGACTTACCTTGAATACATACTGTAATGTACAGTAATTGACTTACCTTTGAATACATACTGTAATGTACCGTAATTGACTTACCTTTGAATACATACTGTAATGTACAGTAATTGACTTACCTTTGAATACATACTGTAATGTACAGTAATTGACTTACCTTTGAATACATACTGTAATGTACCGTAATTGACTTACCTTTGAATACATACTGTAATATACCGTAATTGACTTACCTTTGAATACATACTGTAATGTACCGTAATTGACTTACCTTTGAATACATACTGTAATATACCGTAATTGACTTACCTTTGAATACATACTGTAATGTACAGTAATTGACATACCTTTGAATACATACTGTAATATACCGTAATTGACTTACCTTTGAATACATACTGTAATATACCGTAATTGACTTACCTTTGAATACATACTGTAATATACCGTAATTGACTTACCTTTGAATACATACTGTAATATACCGTAATTGACTTACCTTTGAATACATACTGTAATCTACTGTGGATTGTTTATCTTTGAATACATACTGTAATGTACCGTAATTGACTTACCTTTGAATACATACTGTAATGTACAGTAATTGACTTACCTTTGAATGCATACTGTAATCTACTGTGAATTGCTTATCTTTGAATACATACTGTAATGTACCGTAATTGACTTACCTTTGAATACATACTGTAATGTACAGTAATTGACTTACCTTTGAATACATACTGTAATGTACCGTAATTGACTTACCTTTGAATACATACTGTAATATACCGTAATTGACTTACCTTTGAATACATACTGTAATGTACCGTAATTGACTTACCTTTGAATACATGCTGTAATGTACAGTAATTGACTTACCTTTGAATACATGCTGTAATGTACCGTAATTGACTTACCTTTGAATACATACTGTAATATACCGTAATTGACTTACCTTTGAATGCATACTGTAATCTACTGTGAATTGCTTATCTTTGAATACTTACTGTAATGTACCGAAATTGAATTACCTTTAAATACATGCTGTAATGTACAGTAATTGACTTACCTTTGAATACATACTGTAATGTACCGTAATTGACTTATCTTTGAATACATACTGTAATGTACAGTAATTGACTTACCTTTGAATACATGCTGTAATATACCGTAATTGACTTACCTTTGAATACATACTGTAATGTACCGTAATTGACTTACCTTTGAATACATACTGTAATATACCGTAACTGACTTACCTTTGAATACATACTGTAATATACGGTAATTGACTTACCTTTGAATACATACTGTAATCTACTGTGGATTGTTTATCTTTGAATACATACTGTAGTGTACCGTAATTGACTTACCTTTGAATACATACTGTAATGTACAGTAATTGACTTACCTTTGAATGCATACTGTAACCTACTGTGAATTGCTAATCTTTGAATACATACTGTAATGTACCGTAATTGACTTACCGACGAATACATACTGTAATGTACAGTAATTGACTTATCTTTGAATACATATTGTAATGTACCGTAATTGACTTACCTTTTAATACATACTGTAATGTACAGTAATTGACTTACCTTTGAATACATACTGTAATGTACCGTAATTGACTTACCTTTGATGCATACTGTAATGTACCGTAATTGACTTACCTTTGAATACATACTGTAATGTACAGTAATTGACTTACCTTTGAATACATACTGTAATATACAGTAATTGACTTACCTTTGAATACATACTGTAATGTACCGTAATTGACTTACCTTTGAATACATACTGTAATGTACCGTAATTGACTTACCTTTGAATACATACTGTAATGTACAGTAATTGACTTACCTTTGAATGCATACTGTAATGTACCGTAATTGACTTACCTTTGAATACATACTGTAATGTACCGTAATTGACTTACCTTTGAATACATACTGTAATGTACGTAATTGACTTACTTTGAATACATACTGTAATATACCGTAATTGACTTACCTTTGAATACATACTGTAATGTACCGTAATTGACTTACCTTTGAATACATACTGTAATGTACAGTAATTGACTTACCTTTGAAAACATACTGTAATGTACCGTAATTGACTTACCTTTGAATACATGCTGTAATATACCGTAATTGACTTACCTTTGAATACATACTGTAATATACCGTAATTGACTTACCTTTGAATACATAGTGTAATGTACAGTAATTGACTTACCTTTGAATACTTACTGTAATATACCGTAATTGACTTACCTTTGAATACATGCTGTAATATAGAGTAATTGACTTACCTTTGAATACATACTGTAATATACCGTAATTGACTTACCTTTGAATACATACTGTAATATACCGTAATTGACTTACCTTTGAATACATACTGTAATATACCGTAATTGACTTATCTTTGAATACATGCTGTAGTGTACCGTAATTGCCTTACCTTTGAATACATACTGTAATATACAGTAATTGACTTACCTTTGAATACATACTGTAATGTACCGTAATTGACTTACCTTTGAATACATACTGTAATGTACAGTAATTTACTTACCTTTGAATACATACTGTAATGTACCGTAATTGACTTACCTTTGAATACATACTGTAATGTACAGTAATTGACTTACCTTTGAATACATACTGTAATGTACAGTAATTGACTTACATTTGAATACATACTGTTATGTACCGTAATTAACTTACCTTTGAATACATACTGTAATATACCGTAATTGACTTACCTTTGAATACATACTGTAATGTACAGTAATTGATTTACCTTTGAATACATACTGTAATATACCGTAATTGACTTACCTTTGAATACATGCTGTAATATACAGTAATTGACATACCTTTGAATACATACTTTAATATACCGTAATTGACTTACCTTTGAATATATACTGTAATATACCGTAATTGACTTACCTTTGAATAAATACTGTAATATACCGTAATTGACTTACCTTTGAATACATACTGTAATATACTGTAATTGACATACCTTTGAATACATACTGTAATCTACTGTTGATTGTTTATCTTTGAATACATACTGTAGTGTACGGTAATTGACATACCTTTGAATACATACTGTAATGTACCGTAATTGACTTACCTTTGAATACATACTGTAATGTACAGTAATTGACTTACCTTTGAATACATGCTGTAATGTACCGTAATTGACTTACCTTTGAATACATACTGTAATGTACCGTAATTGACTTACCTTTGAACACATGCTGTAATATACCGTAATCGACTTACCTTTGAATGCATACTGTAATATACAGTAATTGACTTACCTTTGAATACATAGTGTAATATACAGTAATTGACTTACCTTTGAATGCATACTGTAATATACAGTAATTGACTTATCTTTGAATACAAACTGTAATGTACCGTAATTGACTTACCTTTGAATACATACTGTAATATACCGTAATTGACTTACCTTTGAATACATATTGTAATATACCGTAATTGACTTACCTTTGAATGCATACTGTAATATACGGTAATTGACTTACCTTTGAATACATACTGTAATATACCGTAATTGACTTACCTTTGAATACATACTGTAATCTACTGTGGATTGTTTATCTTTGAATACATACTGTAGTGTCCCGTAATTGACTTACCTTTGAATACATACTGTAATGTACAGTAATTGACTTACCTTTGAATGCATACTGTAATCTACTGTGAATTGCTTATCTTTGAATACATACTGTAATGTACCGTAATTGACTTACCTTTGAATACATACTGTAATGTACAGTAATTGTCTTATCTTTGAATACATACTGTAATGTACCGTAATTGACTTACCTTTGAATACCTACTGTAATATACCGTAATTGACTTACCTTTGAATACATACTGTAATGTACCGTAATTGACTTACCTTTGAATACATGCTGTAATGTACAGTAATTGACTTACCTTTGAATACATGATGTAGTGTACCGTAATTGACTTACCTTTGAATACATACTGTAATATACCGTAATTGACTTACCTTTGAATACATACTGTAATATACCGTAATTGACTTACCTTTGAATACATACTGTAATGTACCGTAATTGACTTACCTTTGAATACATGCTGTAATGTACCGTAATTGACTTACCTTTGAATGCATACTGTAATCTACTGTGAATTGCTTATCTTTGAATACTTACTGTAATGTACCGAAATTGAATTACCTTTAAATACATGCTGTAATGTACAGTAATTGACTTACCTTTGAATACATACTGTAATGTACCGTAATTGACTTACCTTTGAATACATACTGTAATGTACAGTAATTGACTTACCTTTGAATACATGCTGTAGTATACCGTAATTGACTTACCTTTGAATACATACTGTAATGTACCGTAATTGACTTACCTTTGAATACATACTGTAATATACCGTAATCGACTTACCTTTGAATGCATACTGTAATATACAGTAACTGACTTACCTTTGAATACATACTGTAATATACAGTAATTGACTTACCTTTGAATGCATACTGTAATATACAGTAATTGACTTACCTTTGAATACATACTGTAATGTACCGTAATTGACTTACTTTGAATACATACTGTAATGTACAGTAATTGACTTACCTTTGAATACATACTGTAATGTACCGTAATTGACTTACCTTTGAATACATACTGTAATGTACAGTAATTGACTTACCTTTGAATACATACTGTAATGTACAGTAATTGACTTACCTTTGAATACATACTGTAATATACCGTAATGACTTACCTTTGAATACATACTGTAATATACGGTAATTGACTTACCTTTGAATACATACTGTAATCTACTGTGATTGTTTATCTTTGAATACATACTGTAGTGTACCGTAATTGACTTACCTTTGAATACATACTGTAATGTACAGTAATTGACTTACCTTTGAATGCATACTGTAACTACTGTGAATTGCTATCTTTGATGCATACTGTAATGTACCGTAATTGACATACCTTTGAATACATACTCTAATATACCGTAATTGACTTACCTTTGAATACATGCTGTAATGTACCGTAATTGACTTACCCTTGAATGCATACTGTAATGTACCGTAATTAACTTACCTTTGAATACATACTGTAATATACCGTAATTGACTTACCTATGAATACATACTGTAATATACAGTAATTGACTTACCTTTGAATGCATACTGTAATGTACCGTAATTAACTTACCTTTGAATGCATACTGTAATATACAATAATTGACTTACCTTTGAATACATACTGTAATATACAGTAATTGACTTACCTTTGAATGCATACTGTAATATACAGTAATTGACCTACCTTTGAATGCATACTGTAATGTACCGTAATTGACTTACCTTGAATACATACTGTAATGTACAGTAATTGACTTACCTTTGAATACATACTGTCATGTACCGTAATTGACTTACCTTTGAATAAATACTGTAATGTACAGTAATTGACTTACCTTTGAATACATACTGTAATGTACAGTAATTGACATACCTTTGAATACATACTGTAATGTACCGTAATTGACTTACCTTTGAATACATACTGTAATATACCGTAATTGACTTACCTTTGAATACATGCTGTAATATACCGTAATTGACTTACCTATGAATACATGCTGTAATATACCGTAATTGACTTACCTTTGAATACATACTGTAATATACCGTAATTGACTTACCTTTGAAAACATACTGTAATGTACAGTAATTGACTTACCTTTGAATACATACTGTAATATACCGTAATTGACTTACCTTTGAATACATATTGTAATATACCGTAATTGACTTACCTTTGAATGCATACTGTAATATACGGTAATTGACTTACCTTTGAATACATACTGTAATATACCGTAATTGACTTACCTTTGAATACATACTGTAATCTACTGTGGATTGTTTATCTTTGAATACATACTGTAGTGTCCCGTAATTGACTTACCTTTGAATACATACTGTAATGTACAGTAATTGACTTACCTTTGAATGCATACTGTAATCTACTGTGAATTGCTTATCTTTGAATACATACTGTAATGTACCGTAATTGACTTACCTTTGAATACATACTGTAATGTACAGTAATTGTCTTATCTTTGAATACATACTGTAATGTACCGTAATTGACTTACCTTTGAATACCTACTGTAATATACCGTAATTGACTTACCTTTGAATACATACTGTAATGTACCGTAATTGACTTACCTTTGAATACATGCTGTAATGTACAGTAATTGACTTACCTTTGAATACATGATGTAGTGTACCGTAATTGACTTACCTTTGAATACATACTGTAATATACCGTAATTGACTTACCTTTGAATACATACTGTAATATACCGTAATTGACTTACCTTTGAATACATACTGTAATGTACCGTAATTGACTTACCTTTGAATACATGCTGTAATGTACCGTAATTGACTTACCTTTGAATGCATACTGTAATCTACTGTGAATTGCTTATCTTTGAATACTTACTGTAATGTACCGAAATTGAATTACCTTTAAATACATGCTGTAATGTACAGTAATTGACTTACCTTTGAATACATACTGTAATGTACCGTAATTGACTTACCTTTGAATACATACTGTAATGTACAGTAATTGACTTACCTTTGAATACATGCTGTAGTATACCGTAATTGACTTACCTTTGAATACATACTGTAATGTACCGTAATTGACTTACCTTTGAATACATACTGTAATATACCGTAATCGACTTACCTTTGAATGCATACTGTAATATACAGTAACTGACTTACCTTTGAATACATACTGTAATATACAGTAATTGACTTACCTTTGAATGCATACTGTAATATACAGTAATTGACTTCCCTTTGAATACATACTGTAATGTACCGTAATTGACTTACTTTGAATACATACTGTAATGTACAGTAATTGACTTACCTTTGAATACATACTGTAATGTACCGTAATTGACTTACCTTTGAATACATACTGTAATGTACAGTAATTGACTTACCTTTGAATACATACTGTAATGTACAGTAATTGACTTACCTTTGAATACATACTGTAATATACCGTAACTGACTTACCTTTGAATACATACTGTAATATACGGTAATTGACTTACCTTTGAATACATACTGTAATCTACTGTGGATTGTTTATCTTTGAATACATACTGTAATGTACCGTAATTGACTTACCTTTGAATACATACTGTAATGTACAGTAATTGACTTACCTTTGAATGCATACTGTAACCTACTGTGAATTGCTAATCTTTGAATACATACTGTAATGTACCGTAATTGACTTACCTTTGAATACATACTGTAATGTACTGTAATTGACTTATCTTTGAATACATATTGTAATGTACCGTAATTGACTTACCTTTGAATACATACTGTAATGTACAGTAATTAACTTACCTTTGAATACATACTGTAATGTACCGTAATCGACTTACCTTTGAAAACATACTGTAATATACAGTAATTGACTTACCTTTGAATGCATACTGTAATATACCGTAATCGACTTACCTTTGAATGCATACTGTAATATACAGTAATTGACTTACCTTTGAATACATACTGTAATATACAGTAATTGACTTACCTTTGAATACATACTGTAATGTACCGTAATTGACTTACCTTTGAATACATACTGTATTGTACCGTAATTGACTTACCTTTGAATGCATACTGTAATGTACCGTAATTGACTTACCTTTGAATGCATACTGTAATGTACCGTAATTGACTTACCTTTGAATACATACTGTAATGTACAGTAATTGACTTACCTTTGAATACATACTGTAATATACAGTAATTGTCTTACCTTTGATGCATACTGTAATGTACCGTAATTGACTTACCTTTGAATACATACTCTAATATACCGTAATTGACTTACCTTTGAATACATGCTGTAATGTACCGTAATTGACTTACCCTTGAATGCATACTGTAATGTACCGTAATTAACTTACCTTTGAATACATACTGTAATATACCGTAATTGACTTACCTATGAATACATACTGTAATATACGTAATTGACTTACCTTTGAATGCATACTGTAATATACAATAATTGACTTACCTTTGAATACATACTGTAATATACAGTAATTGACTTACCTTTGAATGCATACTGTAATATACAGTAATTGACTTACCTTTGAATACATACTGTAATGTACCGTAATTGACTTACCTTGAATACATACTGTAATGTACTGTAATTGACTTACCTTTGAATACATACTGTAATGTACCGTAATTGACTTACCTTTGAATACATACTGTAATGTACAGTAATTGACTTACCTTTGAATACATACTGTAATGTACAGTAATTGACTTACCTTTGAATACATACTGTAATGTACCGTAATTGACTTACCTTTGAATACATACTGTAATATACCGTAATTGACTTACCTTTGAATACATGCTGTAATATACCCTAATTGACTTACCTTTGAATACATGCTGTAATATACCGTAATTGACATACCTTTGAATACATACTGTAATATACCGTAATTGACTTACCTTTGAATACATACTGTAATGTACAGTAATTGACTTACCTTTGAATACATACTGTAATATACCGTAATTGACTTACCTTTGAATACATACTGTAATATACCGTAATTGACTTACCTTTGAATGCATACTGTAATATACCGTAATTGACTTACCTTTGAATACATACTGTAATATACCGTAATTGACTTACCTTTGAATACATACTGTAATCTACTGTGGATTGTTTATCTTTGAATACATACTGTAGTGTACCGTAATTGACTTACCTTTGAATACATACTGTAATGTACAGTAATTGACTTACCTTTGAATGCATACTGTAATCTACTGTGAATTGCTTATCTTTGAATACATACTGTAATGTACCGTAATTGACTTACCTTTGAATACCTACTGTAATATACCGTAATTGACTTACCTTTGAATACATACTGTAATGTACCGTACTTGACTTACCTTTGAATACATGCTGTAATGTACAGTAATTGACTTACCTTTGAATACATGATGTAATATACCGTAATTGACTTACCTTTGAATACATACTGTAATGTACCGTAATTGACTTACCTTGGAATATTTACTGTAATGTACAGTAATTGACTTACCTTTGAATACATACTGTAATGTACCGTAATTGACTTACCTTTGAATACATGCTGTAATGTACCGTAATTGACTTACCTTTGAATGCATACTGTAATCTACTGTGAATTGCTTATCTTTGAATACTTACTGTAATGTACCGAAATTGACTTACCTTTGAATACATACTGTAATGTACCGTAATTGACTTACCTTTGAATACATACTGTAATGTACAGTAATTGACTTACCTTTGAATACATGCTGTAGTGTACCGTAATTGACTTACCTTTGAATACATACTGTAATGTACCGTAATTGACTTACCTTTTAATACATACTGTAATGTACAGTAATTGTCTTACCTTTGAATACATGCTGTAATGTACCGTAATTGACTTACCTTTGAATACATACTGTAATGTACCGTAATTGACTTACCTTTGAATACATACTGTAATGTACAGTAATTGACATACCTTTGAATACATACTGTAATGTACAGTAATTGACTTACCTTTGAATACATACTGTAGTATACCGTAATTGACTTACCTTTGAATACATACTGTAATATACGGTAATTGACTTACCTTTGAATACATACTGTAATCTACTGTGAATTGCTAATCTTTGAATACATACTGTAATGTACGTTGTTTTGTTGTGTACGTAATTGACTTACCTTTGAATCATACTGTAACTACTGTGAATTGCTAATCTTTGAATACATACTGTAATGTACCGTAATTGACTTACCTTTGAATACATACTGTAATGTACAGTAATTGACTTATCTTTGAATACATACTGTAATGTACCGTAATTGACTTACCTTTGAATACATACTGTAATGTACAGTAATTAACTTACCTTTGAATACATACTGTAATGTACCGTAATCGACTTACCTTTGAAAACATACTGTAATATACAGTAATTGACTTACCTTTGAATGCATACTGTAATATACCGTAATCGACTTACCTTTGAATGCATACTGTAATATACAGTAATTGACTTACCTTTGAATACATACTGTAATATACAGTAATTGACTTACCTTTGAATACATGCTGTAATGTACAGTAATTGACTTACCTTTGAATACATACTGTAATGTACCGTAATTGACTTACCTTTGAATGCATACTGTAATGTACCGTAATTGACTTACCTTTGAATGCATACTGTAATGTACCGTAATTGATTTACCTTTGATGCATACTGTAATGTACAGTAATTGACTTACCTTTGAATGCATACTGTAATGTACCGTAATTGATTACCTTTGAATGCATACTGTAATGTACCGTAATTGACTTACCTTTGAATGCATACTGTAATGTACCGTAATTGATTTACCTTTGATGCATACTGTAATGTACAGTAATTGACTTACCTTTGAATACATACTGTAATGTACCGTAATTGACTTACCTTTGATGCATACTGTAATGTACTGTAATTGACTTACCTTTGAATACATACTGTAATGTACAGTAATTGACTTACCTTTGAATACATACTGTAATATACCGTATTTGACTTACCTTTGAATACATACTGTAATATACAGTAATTGAATTACCTTTGAATGCATACTGTAATGTACCGTAATTAACTTACCTTTGATTGCATACTGTAATATACAGTAATTCACTTACCTTTGAAGACATACTGTAATATACAGTAATTGACTTACCTTTGAATGCATACTGTAATATACAGTAATTGATTTACCTTTGAATACATACTGTAATATACCGTAATCGACTTACCTTTGAATGCATACTGTAATGTACCGTAATTGACTTACCTTTGAATACATACTGTAATGTACAGTAATTAACTTACCTTTGAATACATACTGTAATGTACCGTAATCGACATACCTTTGAAAACATACTGTAATATACAGTAATTGACTTACCTTTGAATGCATACTGTAATATACCGTAATCGACTTACCTTTGAATGCATACTGTAATATACAGTAATTGACTTACCTTTGAATACATACTGTAATATACAGTAATTGACTTACCTTTGAATACATACTGTAATGTACAGTAATTGACTTACCTTTGAATACATACTGTAATGTACCGTAATTGACTTACCTTTGAATGCATACTGTAATGTACCGTAATTGACTTACCTTTGAATGCATACTGTAATGTACCGTAATTGATTTACCTTTGATGCATACTGTAATGTACAGTAATTGACTTACCTTTGAATACATACTGTAATGTACAGTAATTGACTTACCTTTGAATGCATACTGTAATGTACCGTAATTGATTTACCTTTGATGCATACTGTAATGTATAGTAATTGACTTACCTTTGAATACATACTGTAATGTACAGTAATTGACTTACCTTTGATGCATACTGTAATGTACTGTAATTGACTTACCTTTGAATACATACTGTAATGTACAGTAATTGACTTACCTTTGAATACATACTGTAATATTTAGTAATTGACTTAACTTTGAATGCATACTGTAATGTACCGTAATTGACTTACCTTTGAATACATACTGTAATATACCGTAATTGACTTACCTTTGATGCATACTGTAATGTACCGTAATTGACTTACCTTTTAATACATACTGTAATATACCGTAATTGACTTACCTTTGAATACATGCTGTAATGTACCGTAATTGACTTACCTTTGAATTCATACTGTAATGTACCGTATTTAACTTACCTTTGAATACATACTGTAATATACCGTAATTGACTTACCTTTGAATACATACTTTAATATACAGTAATTGACTTACCTTTGAATGCATACTGTAATGTACCGTAATTAACTTACCTTTGAATACATACTGTAATATACCGTAATCGACTTACCTTTAAATACCTACTGTAATGTACCGTAATTAACTTACTTTTGAATACATACTGTAATGTACAGTAATTGATTTACCTTTGAATACATGCTGTAATGTACCGTAATTGACTTACCTTTGAATGCATACTGTAATGTACCGTAATTAACTTACCTTTGAATACATACTGTAATATACCGTATTTGACTTACCTTTGAATACATACTGTAATATACAGTAATTGACTTACCTTTGAATGCATACTGTAATGTACCGTAATTAACTTACCTTTGAATGCATACTGTAATATACAGTAATTCACTTACCTTTGAATACATACTGTAATATACAGTAATTGACTTACCTTTGAATGCATACTGTAATATACAGTAATTGATTTACCTTTGAATACATACTGTAATATACCGTAATCGACTTACCTTTGAATGCATACTGTAATGTACCGTAATTGACATACCTTTGAATGCATACTGTAATATACTGTGATTTGCTTATCTTTGAATACATACTGTAATGTACCGTAATTAACTTACTTTTGAATACATACTGTAATGAACAGTAATTGATTTACCTTTGAATACATAATGTAGCGTACAGTAATTGACTTACCTTTGCATACATACTGTAATATAACGTAATTGACTTACCTTTGAATACATACTGTAATATACAGTAATTGACTTACCTTTGAATGCATACTGTAATCTACTGTGAATTGCTTACCTTTGAATACATACTGTAATATACAGTAATTGACATACCTTTGAATACATACTGTAGTGTACAGTAATTGTCTTACCTTTCAATATATACTGTAATGTACAGTAATTGACTTACCTTTGAATACATACTGTAATGTACAGTTATTGACTTACCTTTGAATACATACTGTAATGTACAGTAATTAACTTACCTTTGAATACATACTGTAATGTACCGTAATTGACTTACCTTTGAATACATACTGTAATATACAGTAATTGACTTACCTTTGAATACATGCTGTAATATACAGTAATTGACTTACCTTTGAATACATACTGTAATGTACAGTAATTGACTTACCTTTGAATACATACTGTAATGTACAGTAATTAACATACCTTTGAATACATACTGTAATGTACCGTAATTGACTTACCTTTGAATACATACTGTAATGCACCGTAATTGACTTACCTTTGAATACATACTGTAATGTACTGTAATTGACTTACCTTTGAATACATGCTGGAATGTACCGTAATTGACTTACCTTTGAATACATGCTGGAATGTACCGTAATTGACTTACCTTTGAATGCATACTGTAATCTACTGTGAATTGCTTATCTATGAATACATAATGTAATGTACAGTAATTGACTTACCTTTGAATACATACTGTAATATACAGTAATTGACTTACCTTTGAATACATACTGTAATGTACAGTAATTAACATACCTTTGAATACATACTGTAATGTACCGTATTTGACTTACCTTTGAATGCATGCTGTAATCTACTGTGAATTGCTTATCTTTGACGGTATAATGTATTTGACTTACCTGTGTGTATTTAATGCTTTTAAGAATGTTTCACTAGAGTCAAACTCGGACATAGTGCTGCTGAGAGACATGGGCCATGCCGGCAGGTCTTGCAATGCGTTGTCCGTGTCTTTGTAAAGTTGTAGCAGAAAGTCCTTCGTTTCCGGTCGGATTGAGCTGAGATAAAGCGCGCTACCATCTCGTTCACGCTGCAGGGACCGTATCATGAGCGCCATGTCCAAGCTGAACGAAAAGCAACATTGAAGTCTGATGTCATATGTTTGGGAAATGATATATAATACTACTACTACTAATAATAATAATAATAAAAAATAATATAATAATAATAATATGTTAATAATAAAAATAATAATATAATATAATAATAAAATATAATATAATATAATAATAATAACGATAATAATGACTAAATATTGTTTAATCCTACACAGCGACAAGACAAATATTATTTCCATTCTGCACGCCAGGATTCTTTCTCCCGCCATTATGTGACTAGCTACTGTTTGGTGTTTGTCTGTGTGAACATTTAAATGCAACGATCCCCCGCGGATATTTGACTACTTAAGGCAGTAGTTATAAGAGATATAAGTGGTAACACGTTGGACTGGTAATCCAGGGATCACATGTTCGATCCCCGGTCTGACCCTAATAAAATTAACAGTCTTTCAGCTGGGACTTTAAACCGATGTCTCGTGCCGATGTTGTACACCGTGTACGTAAAAGAATCAGAGGAGACTCTGAAATGGGTCTCTGTCTGTATCTTTGCACTATCCTCCGAAAATCTAAAATGACTAATCTCTTCAAGGGGCGTCGCTCATATGGGCAACCGGTAGCGACGATAAATAAACGTAAAACACACAACGTTTGGCAGAGTTGTCACGAATAGATGCACCAAGCCACTTTTTTCCATGAGAATTGTGTGTTTCATTCATGCTGCAATCTACTTTTTATTATTAAAGGTATATCCCCAATATTCTGTACGTTTTGGCTGCTTTGTTTATTTTCAAGTTTTTTGCTCGAAAGTTGCAAAAATCATATCAATGGTATATGTCATATTTTTATACAAACACTAGTTACTTATATCTTATATTGTATGTCTATTGACCTATGTAAGTCGCCTTAAACAATGACTGTCCCCATATACGAAATATCATATATGTATATTTATACCCACTATATCATAACGCTTAATTAGTCATGCTGCTAAATATGTAACCTGGCATTAATAAAAGTAACTGGGAAGTCGTAATAGCGCAGAGATATCGAGTTCGCTTCAGTTGCAAAATGTCCGGAGTTCGAGCCTCGCTGGAGCCGTTACGAGTATGGCGTTAAGTAAGGCATTTAATTCCACACTGTCTCTTCTCTCTCCCTCGTGGCGATGACTTCCAATAGGAATGAGGTCTCGATAGTGATTAATATAAGTTGTAAGAACTTGTTTTGCAATCGAGCGAAAATAAATTTGTATAAAACTAAAAGTAATTGCCGACACACTGATACTAATAGAACACACTATAAAATTAAAACACAAACTGGACCAAATAAAAAACATAGATTCACGTGATAGGGAAAATAAGAACGGATTCTTTTTTCCACTAGTATACACTGAAAACCTGTGGAACAAATAGTCTCTATACATTGGGTTACTTAACTTTACTGACTTTAAAAACGCACCACTTTTATCGGGGAAATATTTTTTGACGTAAGTCTAGTTTTCAAAAGCATGTCTACTGTAATGTCAATCGAAATACATTTTATAAGGACACCATGAGTAGTAAATAGTTCCGCAAATCAAAAATGTGCAAAAATCACCCACAATGGAGGTGGTGCGTTATTAAAATCACTACGTTTATTCACCTGAATAGTAGCGTAGAACGTATGGACGTTGATTCCACATAGTTGTTGATGACTGTGATGAATGAATTGCCCGTTAGCGTGAGGAGGATGGACACGGGAGTGAGGATGATTGCTAGCATCTTTGTCATCTGGTTCCGCTGACCCGTGGACGTGGTGTAATCACCTTGCATTGAAAATAACGATTACAATTATAATAAGTAAAAAAAATCAATAATTTTTTCCCCCCGAGTTTATGAAGGTCTGCCCGCCCGGAGGCACTGTAAGTGAGCGTACACAGTATGCTCACCTGTTGAGGCTTGACCCCGACGTGTATCCCTCACGTCTTAAAGATATATTTTGTAATACCAAAGGGATAAATTTTCATAAAAACAGCTGATTTTGGCGCTGTGTATTTAATGCCTAAAGTTTGTATAATTTAATCTCAAAGTATGACGGTTGCACTGATGGTTAATGAAACCAGTGTAATGTGCTTCCGTTGGTCCTACTCTTGTTTCTTTATGTTTATAGACGTGTATCCTGGGTTTCGACAGCATTATTGTGTTCTGTTGTCCGGGATCGATTCACTTGTGTTAATTTTCGAATTTCGAATCTTTGAAGTTCTAATAATCTAAAATTTACTTTTTTGTTACGTCTGAAAGTTTTATATGCATTCGTACTGCCTGTTTTACTAAGAAATAGCCTTTAATGTATGAGCTAGATTATGTGCCACAGAAAGAACTACAAGCCCATGCATTTCGGGTTCTTGGCGATAATTCAATAATTTTATACAAGTTATTGCATATATACTAATAGTTATGCTCACTATGTATTTTCATTAAGAAGTTAGTTTAAACAATATTTATTTCTTTGTATATACATAGTCTAGTATACATAATATGTACATACATGTAGGATAGAGGAGAAGTTTTGTAATGAAACTGTTTTTGATTTATTTGAACCACAAGCATATTCTATTAGCTTATCTGCTGTTGCTGAGCTTCAATACGGCCCGTGATTGCAGAGGGAACTAGTCTAGGATAATTCATTCGAATATGCAAGGGAGGTTATCGGTTGAAATTTGTCAGACGTGGCCACTGCGGTTATCCTTCTTGAATAGTCCACGTTTTATATACGTTTCTTAGAAATTAGTATAAGTCCGTGTTTAGTGTCATATTGTTAGCTATAAAAAGTGCAGGTGGAAAATATAATAATTGATTATATATTTATACTGTATGCGAAATATGGTTGAGATTGGTTATTTTCAGAAACAGTTGTAATGTTGCATATTCGGTGAATATGTCAGTCTATGGTTCGAAGTTTACACTACAGCCGAATCTGTAGTCCAGGGATCGCAGGTTCGATCCCCCGTCTGACCCTAATAAAATTAACAGTCTTTCAGATGGGACGTTAAACCGAGGTCTCATGTCGGTGCTTTACACCATGCACGTAAAAGAAGCAGAGGAGACTTTAGAATTGGTCTCGTGTCTGTATCATTGCACTATCCTCCAAAAATCTAAAATGACTAATCTCTTCAGGAGGCGTCGCTCATATGGGCAACCGGTAGCGACGATAAATAAACGTAAAACACACACACACAGTTTACACTACAGACTAGGATATAGTGAAACACAGTTTTATTTTGACTAAGTGATTGTACAGTTCGATTAATCAGGCCAGTCACTTGTATACAAACATGCTGATGTATATAAACATTGGAGAGTTAAAACACTGATTGAATAATTAAGAAATAATAAGTATCAACCGTGGTATATCGCAAAATAACCCTCGTTTGTCGTTCTTATGCGTAGAAATATATCACGAAGGCCTTTATTTCTATGCATAAGAACGACAAACGAGGGTTATTCTGCGATATACCACGGTTGATACTTATTATTTCGATTCTAACACGACTTACTTCTAATAATTTTAAAGGAGTATTTTCTTCAAACGCCGCTGCATTTGGCTTTCGAAATTTCCTCCCGCGTAAGGGGTGATGACGTTACTTTTTTATGGAAAATATCAATCTAGTGCATAAATGAACAAAAGTTGTAACTGATCAATAATTTTATTTATTTTGTCAAATAAAACTGTACAGAATAGTTACTGAAACGTTACTTAACAGAAAAACAAGACGGACAAGAGATTATCTGATTCTAAAAATAGCTCACTTCCGTGAATTCCAACGGTAATTTTTACAAACATTACATGACTTTCATTCATAAAACTTTACACGCATTGTATAAATGGAATAACCAAAACACGGTAGGTAGGTATATCGCAGAATAACCCGAGTTAGGATTTTACTCTACAAGTATGTATGTTATTAGCTTGGTGTGTTAGAATATAAAATACATCGATTTATCACACATGGCAGGATGGCCGAGTTGTCAAAGTGGTAGGCTTATAGAAAAATAGTTTAGGTTTGATGGTTCAACAATGATTGTTTTTGGTTTTCGAATGTTATGTATACAAGTGACTGCCCTAAATAATCAGACTTATATCGTGTTTATAGTATTGGTTTTCTGTTTATATACATATTTCACATATCGCGTTGGACAACTACCTGGATCACCTATATCGTGTTTATTTTATTGGTTTTCTGTGTATATACATATTTCACATATCGCGTTGGACCATCCCTACCCTAGATGGAACTACAAAAAAGCCAAGTGGAGTCTCTTTGCTATTCGGTCCAATTCTCTTCCTCGAGGCATACATGTACAAGGAAGAGATGTTAACAACGTGGTAAAAGAGTTCAACAGCTGCATACTCAAAGCTGCCCATGAAACCATCCCTAGAGGTGCGAGAAGAGAATACAAGCCCTACTGGACCAATCAGTTGCAGACCCTCCAAGATGAACTCACTGAAGCAAGGAACAGGGCAGAAGAACAGCCATCACAAGAAAACCATGAACAACTTCAGAAAGCAAAGGCACAGTTTCAAAAATCAAAACTGGAAGCTACACGACGAAGTTGGAGGGAGAAAACTGCTGCCCTGAACCTTGAGAAGGACGGGAGGAAGTTGTGGAGGCTCAAGAAACAGCTAAATGATGAAGAAAATAACAGACAGCAAATCACGTTGGATGAGGATGGGAAACTGTTGACCGGCAAAGAGACTGCAGACTGTCTCGCCAAAGCCTACCAGAAAGAGGGCAACATCAAAGTCACACGCCAACAGCAAAGAGAGGCACGGAAAGAACAGAAGGATAGAAGTAAAAGGCATACGGAACAAGACTCCATGAAATTTCCACTTACATACCAGGAACTGTACACAGCGCTCAGACAACTGAAAAAAAGGAAGTCACCTGGACCAGATAGAATTTCCAATGAGATGCTAACTCATCTTGGATGCTCAGCCATGCTGAAACTTCTTGACATCTTCAATCTTAGCTGGGAAGAATGCATAGTTCCGCAGATCTGGAAGGAAGCCAACGTTATCCCAATCTACAAGAACGGCAAGGATAGAAAGAAAGCTTCCAGCTATCGCCCTATTAGTCTCACTAGCTGTGTGGTCAAGACAATGGAGAGGATAGTTAACAAAAGACTCATGTGGTACCTTGAGACAGAAAACCTCCTATCCAAGGAACAAGCAGGATTCCGACAGTTCAGATGCACAGAGGACCAGGCAACATACCTCGCTCAGGAAGTTGAGGATGCATTCCAAGGCCAGAAGGTAGTTTTTGCAACCTGGATAGACCTCCAGAAGGCTTTTGACAAAGTCTGGACTGATGGGCTGCTGGTCAAGATGCAACGATGAGGAATTGCCAACAAGATGCTCAGATGGACAAATCCTTCCTACACAATCGCAGAGCCAGAGTACTTGTTGACAACCAGAAGAGCAAGAAATTCCTCATCCGACACGGTGTTCCTCAAGGAGGAGTGATCTCGCCTACGCTGTTCCTCTTCTTCGTCGATGACTTGCTTGCAGAGCTCCCAAAAGGTATCAAAGCAGCATTCTATGCTGACGACTTGGTCATGTGGTGTGTTGATGAACATGCAACGACTGCCACATACAGAATGCAGATGGCCGCAGACAAGCTCACAGCATGGGCAGAAGACTGGTGCATCTCTATTAATGAGGAGAAGTCGTCAACCACACTCTTCACACTTTCCACCAAACAGAAAGCTGGAACCACCAAAGTCGGTGGAACTGCCTTGAAGACGGACAACGAGCCAACATACTTGGGGGTGACATTTGACAGACGGCAGACATGGAAGCCACATATCCAGAAAGCAGAGGCCAAAGCCAAGCGCAATCTTGCAATCCTTCGGAAGCTTGCTGGCACCACATGGGGTGCCAATGATCACATCCTGAAGACTATATACCAAGGTATGGTCAGGCCTCACCTGGAATATGAATCCACCGCCTGGACAACAGCAGCCAAGACCAACCAACAGACACTCGACAAGGTTCAGAACAAGGCTCTCAGGCTGATCACAGGTGCAATGAAGAGCACTCCAATCAAGGCCATGGAGAAAATTACTTCCATCCAGCCACTGCAAGAACGTCGCGACACAATAATTCTTCTACAGACAGAGAAGTTTCGATGTCAGGAAGAACAACCGATGAAGCAGAGAGTTGAGGCACTAACGAAGAATCGTCTAAAGCGAAGCAGTTTCATCCACCAGTCCAAGAAGCTTGCTCGAAAGCACACCAGCCATCTCCCAGCCATGACATTGCCTCCAACGCCATTTCTATCCAAGCCATGGTTGACTAGCGATGAATCCAAGGGTACCATCTGCAGTACAATCCCATACATGACATCCAGAGATAGACAACATGATGACGTCAAACGTGCCCTCACACTAGCACACATCGACAAGACTTATCCTGGAGAAGCATGGCTACAAGTCTACACAGATGGTTCAGCCACAAGAGCAGTAGCAAACGGAGGAGCAGGCGTGTATGTCCGACACCCAGATGGACACACACAGTCAGTTGCTCTACCTACTGGAGTACACTGCAGCAACTATGGGGCAGAAGTACAGACCCTTGAAACAGCAGCATCTCTAATACACAACACTGTGGAGTGTGCCCATTCCGGCTTAGAACAGGGCATAACCGCCTGAACTTCCATATGTGTCGGAAGCTTGGACTAGCTCCATCAACTGCCTGCAGCTGCAAAATAGAGGACCAAACTGCAGAACACATCCTCCAGGAGTGTCCCAATCTGCATGGGCTGAGGAAAACAACCTGGGCAACAGATACTTCTCTCCAGACCAAGTTACATGGCTGCCGGGAGGATCTGAGGAGGACGGCCCATTTCGTGTTTGCTGCCGGCTTGTCCATGTGATTCGCGAACGACAAGAAGAAGAAGACATATCGCGTTGGACCAGTACCTGGATCACCTATATCGTGTTTATTTTATTGGTTTTCTATTAATATACATAGTTCACATATCGCGTTGGACCAGTATCTGGATCACCTATATCGTGTTTATTTTATTGGTTTTCTATTAATATACATAGTTCACATATCGCGTTGGACCAGTACCTGGATCACCTATATCATGTTTATTTTTATTGGTTTTCTGTGTATATACATATTTCACATATTGCGTTGAACCAGTACCTGGATCACCTATATCGTGTTTATTTTATTGGTTTTCTATTAATATACATAGTTCACATATCGCGTTGAACCAGTACCTGGATCACCTATATCGTGTTTATTTTATTGGTTTTCTATTAATATACATATTTCACATATCGCGTTGGACCAGTACCTGGATCACCTATATCGTGTTTATTTTATTGGTTTTCTGTTTATATACATATTTCACATATCGAGTTGGACCAGTAACCGGTTTTAAAATCTGGAGTTCCAGTTTAGTTTCGATCAGATAGGTTCGCGACTTTTAATTTATATAACTTTATTTATTTTACGACGATTGCAAAGCAAGTTTTAACAACTTATGTTAATCACACTCGTTGGCGCGGATGAAAGCGAAAATGTGGTCATTCGTGTGGGAGGAAACCGGAGTACCCGGAGAAACCCACCTGTCCGATCTGGCGACAACCGTACCATCTCACATACTTCCCGGTCCGAGTTGCATTGATGAGAAGCGAGCCCGCTAACCACTGCGCTAATCGGACATCCTAATTGAGTATGTCGTAAATAATTGTACATTTGATGGCTAGCTATACGTAATCACATCAACTATGTAAATAAATAAAATTTCGTTAAAAACTGCAGTAGATTAACCCATTTAACACCAAGTAACTCACATGGACTTGTGCATGATAAATAAACTAGACCAATAAATTAATAAGAAAATTACAGTTGTATCAGTTCATTTATCAAAATGGGTAATTTTGTCTAAAAATAGTAATATTACTGGCAAAAAGTGCAGATCATTACGAGTCGGCTCATCTTGATACTAGTATACACTTTGTGTAAGCATATTTAGAGTTGTGTGGTATTGAAAGAGTTAACACACCATTTGAAGGTTGGGGTTTGTGGAGAATTTGAAAAATAATTTGCAGAATTAGCAGAAAGGCAGCCATATTGGATTTGCAAGATGGCTACCGAAAATGTATATTTTTATGTCTGCTTCTATGAAACCAAGAAACGTCATAGTTTTTCAAACTTACAACGCTGCACCCTTTCCAACTTATACTAGAGTACATAGAAAACGCACACTTACAGTATATGATTATTATTACATAAAAACAAAATACTCAGGATTGATTCCATCAAAGATATATCACATCGTTATTACAAAACACAAACTGAATAACTAAAAATATTCCAAAAATGTTTAAAACTATGTATGTATATAGTTATTGTTTTTCGTGTAAAAGTAAATACACTCTTATCCGAAGTGTGCGTTTTCTATGTCCTCTAGTATATATAGTTTTGCTATTCTACTGTAACCGTTCACACTTGTCGTGCGTTTGTAGTGTCATACGTAGAGCGTGTCACTCCAACAAGACCTGAAGTTGACCTCAAGCCCTGTCCGGTTGACACACACCCGAGTACTGAGACTCAAGAGGTGGTTACCAACCCCTAGATTCGACTCTGGGTACGCCTGACACGATTTTAAACCTTTCCCTCATAGAAGCACCTCTTGTCGTCATTACCAGTACGACATACATTGACAATGTAGTAGCCAAACCAATGTTCATAATAAAGGCCATAATCTCATATTGTCCCAGTAATATCTATGGAGGTGGGATAGATATGGCGACTACTTATCATCCACTGCATGATAGCTAAATGGCTGTCGTTTGTATGGAGATATAATAATATATTAACCTAAATCTCTATGAACGAACGGGTTAAGTTGGTCCAATTGAACCAATAAGTCAGTAAACACATTTTCTACTTTCTTTAATACACGTCTAAGTAATCACTTTACTAATGCATGAAGTTACTTCAAACAGACAGTTTTATCGGTCAAGTTCTAAATCACTAAGCTACCCCCGTGGACAAAGTTAATGGGTTTTAACGGAAGTACCGCCTGTACCCTAACCCTTCATACAGTTTTTACATTCGAACGTGCGCTATTTTACTAGCAATAAAAGTGGGATTCAATAGGGAATCTCCCAGGGCTGTAGAACGGAATTTCCGTCTGTAGCCTAATTTGTAACGACTGAGTGTGTGCCTTACGTTTATTTATCGTCGCTACCGGTTGCCCATATGAGCGACGCCTTCTGAAGAGATTCGTCATTTTAGATTTGTGGAGGATAGTGCAATGATACAGACAGAAACCCATTTCAGAGTCTCCTCTGGTCCTTTACGTACACGGTGTACAACGATGTATCTCATTGCTTATATAGATACACGAAGTTTTGCATTGTCATGTTACGGTAGCGAAAGGTTCATTTCACTAGACAATTGCATGCAGAAAACAAATAGTATTACCAGTTATTTATCGTCGCTACTGGTTGCCCATATGAGCGACGCCTCCTGAAGAGATTAGTCATTTTAGATGTTTGGATGATAGTGCAATGATACAGACAAGAGACCCATTCCAGAGTCTCCTCTGGTTCTTTTACGTGCATGGTGTACAGCACCGACACGAGACCTCAGTTTAAAGTCCCATCTGAAAGACTGACAAAGAGTGTGTGTTTTACGTTTATTTATCATCGCTACCGGTTGCCCATATGAGCGACACGAAGGCAAAAGTCTAATGTTCATTATAGTTTAGAAGGACATGAATCAACGTGTCGTCCCAGACCTGAAAGCGTAGGCTCTAGAAGAGGTAACTGTGGTATGTGTCTATTTTATTGAACACATCTTAAAAAGGGTATTTCTATAGTTGAAACGGATGACTCTGGTTTTGTTTGGGTACTATTTTGTAACACCTGTTTCGGCTTTAGTGATGAATTATATGTATAGGTCGATATATTATATGCCCAATGAATTGGGCCTTTTTGTCTCATTACTTTAATCATATTTCATCCGTTATGTCAGTGTCGGTTATGTCGAATTATCCGGTTATCTCGAATTCGGATCTGTTCAACGTCGGTTATGTCGAAGTATTTTGTTAGGTCCGACGGAATTCGACATAACGGATGTAGACTGTACAAAGAAAGCGAACAAATGGTCGAGGGTTACCTTAGAGGACAATAAAAGAAAGAACGTAATTGAACACTAGTCACTTATGTTAATTACTTACTTCTACAAATAAGTGGACACTTGTTCCGCTTGTGTCCCATTTCCTGCAGATGCATGATGTCATTCCTCAGTTGCGATGCTGCGAGTGACGTCAGTGATGACGTCGTAGATTGATTCGACGTCTCAGAGTGTATCTTACACTTCCCGCAAGGCATCTTGTCTGCAACATTAAAATGATTACATATTATATAATTATATACCTATATCGGCCAAAATGTGTTTATTGAGGTAAAAATAGAGTTCGTGGGACCAGTCCAGTCATCGGTGTTCGAATCATAAAAGGTAGAACAATATGCTTTATAAAGAAAGTATTGCCGGGACCAGACGATGTGCTCGAGTAGACGTGGGTGTTCTAGTCAACCGAGTTCGAGGCAACGAAGTTCCATGGTATTACCTTTCAAATGAGAGACAGTTTCCAGTTACTGTCCCAGAATACGATATTCTAAGGAGCCGAGCTATTCTAAGGAATCGAGATATTCTAAGGAACCGAGATATTCTAAGGAACCGAGTTATTCTAAGGAGCCCAGATATTCTAAGGAGCCAAGTTATTCTAAGGAGCCGAGCTATTCTAAGGAACCGAGACATTCTGAGGAGCCGAGACATTCTGAGGAGCCGAGATATTCTAAGGAGCCGAGACATTCTGAGGAGCCGAGATATTCTGAGGAGCCGAGACATTCTGAGGAGCCGAGACATTCTAAGGAGCCGAGACATTCTGAGGAGCCGAGATATTCTAAGGAGCCGAGATATTGTGAGGAGGCGAGATAGTGTGAGGAGCCGAGATATTGTGAGGAGCCGAGATATTGTGAGGAGCCGAGATATTGTGAGGAGCCGAGATATTCTGAGGAGCCGAGATATTGTGAGGAGCCTAGATATTGTGAGGAACCTAGATATTGTGAGGAGCCTAGATATTGTGAGGAGCCGAGATATTCTATGGAGCCGAGATATTCTGAGGAGCCGAGATATTCTATGAAGCCGAGATATTCTGAGAAGCCGAGATATTCTATGGAGCCGAGATATTCTGAGGAGCCGAGTTATTCTAAGGAGCCGAGATATTCTGAGGAGTCGAGATATTCTATGGAGCCGAGATATTCTAAGGAGCCGAGATATTCTGAGTAGTCGAGATATTCTATGGAGCCGAGATATTCTAATGAGTCGATATTCTAAGGAGCCGAGATATTCTGAGGAGCCCAGATATTGTGAGGAGCCGAGACATTCTAAGGAGCCGAGATATTCTATGGAGCTGCGATATTCTAAGGAGCCGAGATATTCTGAGGAGTCGAGATATTCTATGGAGCCGAGATATTCTAAGGAGTCGATATTCTAAGGAGCCGAGATATTCTGAGGAGCCCAGATATTGTGAGGAGCCGAGACATTCTAAGGAGCCGAGATATTCTAAGGAGCCGAGCTATTCTAAGGAGCCGAGATATTGTGAGGAGCCGAGACATTCTAAGGAGCCGAGACATTCTAAGGAGCCGAGATATTCTAAGGAGCCGAGATATTCTAAGGAGCCGAGACATTCTAAGGAGCCGAGACATTCTAAGGAGCCGAGATATTCTAAAGAGCCGAGATATTCTAAGGAGCCGAACTATTCTAAGGAGCCGAGATATTGTGAGGAACCGAGACATTCTAAGTAGCCGAGATATTCTAAGGAACCGAGATATTCTATGGAGCCGAGATATTCTAAGTAGCCGAGCTATTCTGAGGAGCCGAGATATTCTGAGGAGCCGAGACATTCTGAGGAACATTCTGAGGAGCCGAGATATTCTGAGGAGCCGAGACATTCTTATGAACATTCTGAGGAGCCGAGATATTCTGAGGAGCCGAGACATTCTGAGGAGCCGAGATATTCTGAGGAGCCGAGACATTCTGAGGAACATTCTGAGGAGCCGAGATATTCTGAGGAGCCGAGACATTCTGAGGAACATTCTGAGGAGCCGAGATATTCTGAGGAGCCGAGACATTCTGAGGAGCCGAGACATTCTGAGGAGCCGAGATATTCTGAGGAGTCGAGACATTCTGAGGAGCTGAGATATTCTAAGGAGCCGAGATATTCTGAGGAGTCGATATTCTAAGGAGCCGAGGTATTCTGAGGAGTCGATATTCTAAGGAGCCGAGGTATTCTGAGGAGTCGATATTCTAAGGAGCCGAGATATTCTAAGGAGCCGAGATATTCTAAGGAGCCGAGATATTCTAAGGAGCCGAGATATTCTAAGGAACCGAGTTATTCTAAGGAGCCGAGATATTCTGAGGAGTCGATATTCTAAGGAGCCGAGGTATTCTGAGGAGTCGATATTCTAAGGAGCCGAGATATTCTAAGGAGCCGAGATATTCTAAGGAGCCGAGATATTCTAAGGAGCCGAGTTATTCTAAGGAGCCGAGATATTCTAAGGAGCCCAGATATTCTAAGGAGCCGAGTTATTCTAAGGAGCCGAGATATTCTGAGGAGTCGATATTCTAAGGAGCCGAGATATTCTAAGGATCCGAGATATTCTAAGGAGCCGAGATATTCTAAGGAGCCGAGATATTCTGAGGAGCTGAGATATTCTGAGGAGTCGAGATATTCTAAGGAGCCGAGGTATTCTAAGAAGTCGAGATATTCTAAGTAGCCGAGCTATTCTGAGGAGTCGAGATATTCTGAGGAGTCGAGATATTCTAAGGAGCCGAGGTATTCTAAGGAGTCGAGATATTCTAAGTAGCCGAGCTATTCTGAGGAGTCGAGATATTCTGAGGAGTCGAGATATTCTAAGCAGTCGAGATATTCTGAGGAGTCGAGATATTCTAAGTAGCCGAGCTATTCTAAGGAACCGAGATAGTCTAAGGAGCCGAGATATTCTGAGGAGCCGAGATATTCTGAGGAGTCGAGTAATTCTAAGGAGCCGAGATATTCTGAGGAGTCGATACTCTAAGGAGTCGAGATATTCTAAGGAGCCGAGATATTCTGAGGAGTCGATATTCTAAGGAGCCGAGGTATTCTGAGGAGCCGAGTTATTCTGAGGAGTCGAGATATTCTAAGATGCAAGGACACCACAACCGTCGTTCAGGCAGACCTGGCTCCAACTCACAACGCGTAGATTGCGATATAGACACGGTATCTATTTCTCCAGGAATGGGTCACAACGATATAACTGGAGTAATATTTCCATTGTTTATGCACTGTAAAAATTAAATCATGCAATAGCATAATGAAACATGTAAACAGTAACCAGTAAATCTTTTCATCGGAAATAAGATATATGGACTTATAACTAACTGTAGATAGAATTTTACATTATGTAAATATATAATGATATCATAAAAACATTGTGAATTTGCATGAAATTGATTTCATTTTACATAGAAACAGGTCAAATTAATATTATTCTTGGAAGATGATAATATATGACATGTCTCACATTATGCAACAGTAATCTTTATTATGTATACATGTTGCTCAAAATCCATATTCAATATATGCATATGCCATGCATCTCTATTCAGTGTGGAAACATTTCAAATTACCTCTGTAACCTTTTCCACTGACTTCAATCAGTTATCAACATGTACTCTATATGAAATATTTACAATATTTATTTGTTAATTCACTGTTCATTTATATCATGCAGATATTGTCCTCGTGGGCTTTTTAGCTTAAAGGAATTGAAAAATAAATACATGTCACTATGCTTGTTACTATAATAGTTTGTGCAATTTTATTTGAGCTGGCTATTTAAACATGTTTAGATTACTCGCTATCGCAGGTTCGATCCCCCGTCTGACCCTAATAAAATTAACAGTCTTTCAGATGGGACGTTAAACCGAGGTCTCGTGTCGATGCTTTACACCGTGCACGTAAAAGAACCAGAGGAGTCGCTGGAATGCGTCTCTTTCTGTATCATTGCACTATCCTCCAACAATCTAACATGACTAATCTCTTCAGGAGGCGTCGGCCATACGGACAATCGGTAGCGACGATAAATAAACGTAAAACACACACTCGCGATCGATACAGGCGGATCTGTAGTCCAGTGGTTAACACGTTGGACTGGTAATCCAGGAATCGCAGATCGTTCGATCCCTTATCTGACCCTAATCAGATGTGACTTTAAACCGAGGTCTGATGTCGATGCTGTACACCGTGCACGTAAAAGAACCAGAGGAGACTCTGGGATGCGTCTCTGTCTGTATCATTGCACTAGTCTCACACAAATATAAAATGACTAATCTCTTCATATCGGTAACGGGTAGCGACGATAAATAAACGTAAAAACACACTTGCTATCGAGACCTCGTTTCGGATGGAATCCATCGCTATATATGAACGAGAGAAGATACCAAAGGCTAATATACAATAATATTACATACCCGCTGCTTTACGTCCGAAGGTTTGAGAATAGCGTTTTGGAGACAATAGACTCAACCGCGTTTATAACCAGGTTACAATATGTACGTATATCGTACGTGTTTCCTTTGGTACCAACGCTTAAGAAAAGAATGAGCTATTGTGGACGAGCGAAGAATACTTTCACAATAACACGTATGTGTTAATGGTTTCCGTTGCAACGGATTACGCAGTGACAGTTTGTTGACGACGGCTATAGATTTCTCCATAACCCGTATTATCACTACGGCATTGTTTTCGTTAATATAAACATGTATATATATGATCGTTGGACAATACTTTATGTATGATAACCCATACTGAGAATAGTATTGGTGTAACAGACAGATGGAGTCTATTCCGAGGAGAGTGTCACGGGTGTAGCGGGAGCCTCGTAGGTAGGGATCGACCCAATCACTGGACCGGCTACACTCTGTGATACAGAAGTCTATTCCGAGGAGAGTGTCACAGGTGTAGCGGGAGCCTCGTAGGTAGGGATCGACCCAATCACTGGACCGGCTACACTCTGAGATACACGAGTCTATTCCGAGGATAGTATCACAGGTGTAGCGGGAGCCTCGTAGGTAGGGATCAACCCAATCACTGGACCGGCTACACTCTGTGATACACGAGTCTATTCCGAGTAGAGTATCACAGGTGTAGCGGGAGCCTCGTAGGTAGGGATCAACCCAATCACTGGACCGGCTACACTCTGTGATACACTTCTTGGAAGTAGGTTTTAGTTTGGTGTGTAACGCTGTATCCTAGTATGGAATATACATTGCATACTGTTCTGTATATGACTTGATTGATCTGAACAATCGACTAAATGATACAGATACAGTTTTTTCAATATGTTGTCCATTTTAAAATACACATGTATCAGGTTTATTTTTCAGTTTTTGTTGTAAATAGTACTTATTGATATGTCCTGAAATACAGTATATCGCATATATATATATATGTCACTGTAATTAGGATTGCATTTAGTAATGTTTTAAGATTTCGAGTAAGTAAAATTATATACTATAGTACATCCCTATAGTAATATGGTATGCCAATAATTATCACCTACATTTGTTGTCATAATTTCATACTTATGTTGTAGAGTGTAATATTGCTATGTCACTAAAAACTGTATGGCTTACGTGAATAAAATATGTTCGTTCGTTTTTTATATGAACTTACAGGAGTGGTGGTTTCCTATCATATTTTATTAATCGAGTTTCAAATAATCACGAGTGTACGATCCTTTTTATCACTGAATATGTGCAGAAAACGGATCGATGTGCGTGTGCAAAATACATGAAAATATCATGATACCAACATGAGGGTATGCGCTTTAACATAAGAGCAGAGGACACTCATATGAGGCCAAGTCACCATATTTTGAGACCCTGGCAAAAAGGGGCGCTGCTAACTTTCTAAGGAGAACGATGTATGCATATATTCAAACATGTCTTAAGCAGCCAGACGAGGAAATCGCTGAAAGTGGCTGCTTAGTGCAGGTGGTTGCTTAATCGAGGTCAAATATATAGTAAACTAACATATTGGGAATCTTGAAACTGGCTGCTTAATACAGATTGGCTGCTTAATAGAGGTGGCCACTAACACAGGTTTGACAGTATAAAGTTTGACAGCCCATCAATAATTTCGTGAACTAATTTGACTATCATAATGCTTTCACATTGCGTAATGAAATTTTGTATGCTCAAAGATTAATCATTCTCCAATTAATGCAGCATGCGCTTCCTGAAGAGATTAGTCATTTTAGATTTTTGGAGGATAGTGCAATGATACAGAAAGAGACCCATTCCAGAGTCTCCGCTGGTTCTTTTACGTGTACGGTGTTAAGCACCAACACGAGACCTCGGTTTTAAGTCCCATCTGAAAGACTGTTAATTTTATTAGGGTCAGACGGGGGATCGAACCTGCGATCCCTGGATCACCAGTCCAGCGTGTTAACCACTGGACTACAGATCCGTCTGTGCTATTTCCAAGGTCACCGAACAAGTAACTTATATCCAATTAGCTCAGTGGTTAGTACGCAAGCTTCTCACCAATGCAACACGGGTTCGCTACTCGGACCGGAAATATGTGCGATGGTATTATTAATTTATTGTTAATAATATTGGACTGGTGTCAAAAGGCCAGAGAATTATATTAAATCCTACGTGTAAGTGTAGAAAATTAACAATTTTAATGAGTTGGATCTTGTTATATAAGTGTGTGTTCTAAGTTTAAACTTTATTTATTTTACAAAGATTGCGAAGCAAGTTCTAACAACTTATATTAATCACTCTCGTTGGCGCGGATGAAAGCGTAAATGTGATCATTCATGTGGGAGAAAACCGGAGTACCCGGAGAAAACCCACCAGTCCGATCTGGCGACCACCGTACCACATACTTCCCGGTCCGAGGATCGAACATGGGTTGCATTGGTTAGAAGCGAGCGCGCTAACCACTGCGCTAATCGGATATATTATAGTGAGATATATGCCTCAAACATTTACATACTGGATCGTTTTCGGCTTATATAGTTTATACACATGTATTTGAGCTCGATTGCGAAACAAATTCTTTCAACATATATTAATCACTCAGGAATGAGGGAGAGAGAAGAGGCATGTGGAATTTAAATGCCTTGCCTAAGGGCACAATCGTAACGGCTCAAGCGGCGCTCGAACTCCGGACCTTTCGCACCTGACACTTTCGCCCACTGCGCTATCACGACTTCCACTTTCACTTCGTCTTATATCCTATGCATACTACTAAATTGAGATCTATGCCAACTTACTCATCTCCATTTTGTGTGCTAACAGTTTTATCGCTACCGTAACATGACAATGCAAAACTTCGTTTAGTTTATAGTTTATACAAATTTATTTTAGCTCGATTGCGAAACAAGTTCTTTCAACTTATATAAATCACTCTCGAGACCTCATTCCTGATGGAATCCATCGCCACGAGGGAGAGAGAAGAGGCAACGTGGAATTTAAATGCCTTGCCTAAGGGCACAATCGTAACGGCTCCAGTGGGGCTCTAACTCCGGACCATTCGCACCTGAAGCGAACGCGCATCCACTGCGCTATCACGACTTCCACAAGCTTCGTTTCATAAGCAATGAGGTGCCTCGTTGTACACCGTGCACGTAAAGAACCAGAGGAGACTCTGGAATGGGTCTCTGTCTGTATCATTGCACTATCCTCCAAAAATCTTAAATGACTAATCTCTTCATGAGGTGTCGCTCATATAGGCAACCGGTAGCGACGATAAATAAACGTAAAACACACACGCTGGCTTTTCTATTACCTCCCTTCGCAGATAAAGTCCGTTTTATCCCGAAATGCATAGCGGTCCTTTCAGTTGGAATCCTTTAGTTTATACACATTTATTTTAGCTCGATTGCGAAACAGGTTCTTACAACTTCCTGATGGAATCCATCGCCATGAAGGAGAGAGAAGAGGCATGTGGAATTTAAATGCCTTGCCTAAGGGCACAATCGTAACGGCTCCAGCGGGGCTCGAACTCCGGACCTTTCGCACTATCTAAAAGTATATAGGTCCTCTTTAAGTTGTTTCCTTTGTTTTTATCGTTGTTTCCTTTGCACAACATGCTATACTTCTTTGTTTATTTCTTGGCGGTTTATAGTCGCGCTAACAGCTTAGGTCATACGGCGATTCTCAGCCTATGCTATTATTGGTTTGAGGAAGATCCCGGGTACACCGCCGAGCAGTTTATCATGCACGAACTGACATACCACAAGCCAGTCGAATAGCTTCTTCACATGAACTAATTCGACACCTCCCAGTGAGACTCGAACCTACAGCGGCGAGGGGGCAAGTGATTTCAAGTCGAATACCGTAACCACTCGGCCCCTAGTATGTTTGTATATAGGCCTACGTTCTTACCTACAACCTTAGACTGGTGACTCTCCAGCTGCACTGGTAGAGGAATACAATCGTGCCCATCCGGGTATTAATCCTGGTAGAACCACCGACCTTCCCCAAGCCAGCTGGATAGCTTCCTCACATGAAATAATTCGATACATCCAGGGGGATTCGAACCTACTGCGGTGAGGGGCAGGTGCAGTCAACGATATTATTCACTCGTCCATGGAGTGTGCTTTACGTTTATTTATCGTCGCTACCGGTTGCCCATATGAGCGACGCCTCCTGAAGAGATTAGACATTTTAGATGTTTGGAGGATAGTGCATACAATACAGACAGAGACCCACTCCAGAGTCTCCTCTGGTTCTTTTACGTGCACGGTGTAAAGCACCGACACGAGACTTTGGTTTTAAGTCCCATCTGAAAGACTGTTAATTTTATTAAGGTCAGACGGGGGTTCGAACCTGCGATCCTTGGATTACCAGTCTAGCATGTTAACCACTGGACTACAGATCCGTCTGTCCATGGATGGAGCCCCCTGCATTGGTTTATATAGGGTGTTATTGTACAGATCTTCGGTGGATTAGTCATAATCTAGCGACGCAACAACGTTAAAACACACACATTATTTATGTCGTGATATTTGTTTTTGAACTAGGAGTAACAAAGTTTGCAATCCTTATTTGAGGCTCAAATTTTCAAACAATCTAGGTCACATAAAGTGAATTCCTACGTTACTAGATCTTTGAAATATCGACCGCTATTTCCGTTCTAAGCCACATGGTCACATTTATGTATTCATGCGCTGAAAAATTACAAATTCGTGTAACCTTCCGCGACAGAAAAGCAAACGGAATCCCCTGTCAATATCCATTTTGGTCTTAGTTGGAAATCGTGAAACTTTCAAACAGTCATGTGAGTTTACTCTATGTTAACATATGTGTCTCTTCATGACATTTTAAGCACTGAAATGTTGTCAGCCGTCGACTACGATGTGCACTGTGGACCCTCTTGGTTAGATAAAAGCAAGCGTCTGATTGGATTACACCGGTTCGTTATCAGAAGCCACATTAAGTAGGTATTGGGCAATAGATAGCACCGCACTATATCTGCTGGCTATCTTATCTCTGTTTGCACAGGTAAAATGTCTTCATGTATTATTCGTTACTTCTAATATCTCTAATCTTTGTTGTTAATATAGAAAATTTATTACAGGCGCCATTTTATTGCTTATTTACTTAACTTCGATCTAAGTCTATTTATGTCCCCACTAACAAGCGTCCGTAATATGCAAATTAAGTGCGGTTCAAAGATCGACATTGACAATGTAACCGTTATTACCCGGAATAAGGGGCCGTCTATTCCGTTAATCGTTCTGCTTAGGTACGTAGTGATAAATTCGTCCTCTTCCGGTTTGGAATAATATTGTATTTGGCGCTGCTTTTAGTAAATGTTTAGTTTGTGTTATGGTGCTAAGTTTTTACTGGTATGATTCAACAATTCTAGAAGTGGACGTTATATGGTGGGCAACTGATAACACAGGGTAAGTGAGTGGAGTGGGGTCAGGGTTTTGAAAGTTGATATATCGTCGTATCACTGCCCGATATGGAATTTTATGAATTTTTATCAGAAAGTGAGTTTAGGTTATATATGCATATAAATGAGGTTGAGATAATGACAACTCTATGATTTATTGTCGTCAACATGGCCTACAATGCTTTTATCTTCAATTTCATTGCAGCCTTTACTGATAGAATCATTTCAGCTAATGTGATAGCCCGTTATCTTTGAATGGTTATTTGGGTTCTTTAAAGCCCAGATAGTGATAATGTTCCTAATTCTGATGCGACTTACGGACTAACAGAATGAATATGTGTATGATCAATAAATAGCGTGCCAGCTAAAATCGCATAAAATCTTTTCAATTTTCCTAATTAAATCACGAATGAGAACAATGCATATACACATCGGTTTCCATTACATGTGTTCGAAACAATTAAAGAAAAGTAATTTAACCAAAGCTATACTGAGTGAATTTAATTTGAATACAAATTAGAAATACGCAATGTGCATAACCTCACGGACTACTTTTTCTCACCGCATGTCTACCTACCGTCGCTTCAGGTAAGCCTGGTATTTTAAAATGGCGGATAATTTTATGACGGATGATTATTATCCGCCATATTGGAATAAGAAACGATAGTCTTTTTATATTAAAGGTAAGATGTCATAAACGCGACGTTCTGTTTAGCAAGTACTCAAACGAGAGAAAATAATTCGTTTAAAGTAAATCAATTCCATTTTAAAGCCATTTTTAAACATGTGTAGCACACTTTTGGAGACAACGGGTTTCGGGGGCATTTTATTTTTATTCACAACACTATATATATCCATAGGCTGAAGCTTAGAAAAGCAGATTTCTGGGAAATGGCTGTTATTTTCATTAATTATATCAGCTCTGTCTCATTTATTTACATTCATATTTCTAAATGTTTAAAAATATATTACAATAACAGGAAGACATATTTAGGGTAAGGGGTGGGGTATTTTTTATTTGTTTTCGATTTACCTCAGTTGGATATCAAACATGGCAGTGCTGTCAATTTTTCTCATAGATCGTAATGTGCGACATTATGGCGTCGCGTTACTACTACTACGTTTTTTACTGAGAAGCTCATGAAATGATGGTTTTGACGTATCGTTAATATGCATTAAGACCATTTAGAAAAAGAAAACACGTGCGATTCTTTTTATTAATTGGAAATGCATCAATTGTCTCCCCTTGTATATTCTTCCACTGGTGGTTATATAATTATCTCCACCAGGTGGCGTTGTTTTCACCCCGGTGTGTTTGTTTTATGTGCTTGTTTATTGTAGTAATACATGAGGAAACCTGAGTACCCGGAGAAAACCCACCTGTCCGATATGGCGAGCACCATTCCATCTCACATACTTCCCGGTCCGAGGATCGAACCCGGGTTGCATTGGTGAGAAGCGAGCGCGCTAACCACTGCGCTAATCAGACAGCCGATAAGGTCCCTCGGAGCTATCTAGCGAACTGAACGGACAAAAATGTTATCCTAATAAAAACAGATTACATATGTACATTTAAAACATTGATAGTGTTGCATTTCTTTGCGGTAGAACGTCGGTAATACTTACCCACCCAGGGTAGCAGGTTATGAAACATAACAATCCCAAACTCAAATCCGATTGGTTGAGATCAAAGATCGACTTTATATGTAGTGGATTGACGAGTGAAGTGTTGTATGGGCATTCTCTTGGGTTCGAGCTATGTCGTACGGTGATGGGCGGATCACTGTACCGGCCCAATCACTGTATTGGCCACATCACGGTTGTCATTCTTACGGCGGTGTTTGGGTCTACGGTTCATATTGCCACTTTTATCGCTAATCCAATCACTCACTTATATACTGAAATGGTGTAGATATTATGATATAATATGTTCTTAACCAATTACTAGAATCCTAGTTATATCTATATATGTATACATTTTTATTTACATATCAATATATTATTGTAATGTGTAAATGTTTTAAATAGCATTTGTAATTATGAAGCGCAATAGAATAATTATTCATTTTTGCGCTACATTTGTATTTGTATATAATTGAGTCTGATATTTAAGCTTAACTGAACCAATCAAAAGCTTAAGACTGAGATTGAGATTTAAAAGTTTTATAACCTCCTGACCTGGTTGTTATACTGTCAAACTGAAACTCAAGCTTATGATTGGTTCAGCTGAGACTAACTCTTAGACTGAACCAATCAAATCACTTGAACTTGAGCTTGAGTCTAAAATGTTGGTATGGCTCTATGCGGTGCTTTGTGTTTATTTATCTTCGCTACTGGTTGCCCATACGAGCGACGCCTCCTAGAGAGATTCGTCATTTTAGATTGTTGGAGGATAGTGCAATGATACAGACAGAGACCCATTCCAGAGTCTCCTATGGTTATTTTAAGTACACGAGACCTCGGTTTAAAGTCCTATCTGAAAGACTGTTAATTTCATTAGGGTCAGACGATGGATCGAACCTACGATCCCTGGATTCCCAGTCTAGCGTGTTAACCACTGGACGACGTACCTGTAATGGCTCTATAACATCCGACCCTTGTTTTATATCGAACACAATTGCACGAATCTTTTATTAGAAATTGTGACAATAATAAGTTTGAACTGGAATATTAAGTAAAAGAAGCAGAGGGTACTCTGGAATTGGTATTTGTCTGTATTGGTTTATACAACATTATTTTAGCTCGATTGCGAAACAAATTCTTACAACTTATATTAATCACTCTCGAGACCTCATTCCTGATGGAATCCATCGCCACGAGGGAGAGAGAAGAGGCAGCGTGGACATTAAATGCCTTGCTTAAGGGTACAATCGTAACGGCTCCAGCGGGGCTCGAACTCCGGATCTATCGCACCTGAAGCGAACGCGCACCACTGCGCTATCACGACTTCCACATATGTCTGTATCATTGCACTATCATCCAAAAATCTAAACTGACTAATATCTCCAGGAGTCGTCGCTCATATGGGCAACCGGGACATTTAAAATAGTTGAACATGAAGGGGCTTTAGAAAATAAAATATCTTGAAACCGCGGTCTTTTTATTTACAATCTACCTTGTGTTGTCTTTGTATTACAATCTACCTTGTGTGTTTGTTTTTTGTGTGTCTTTGTATTTACAATCTACCTTGTGTTGTCTTTGTATTTACAATCTACCTGTTTTGTGTGTCTTTGTATTTACAATCTACTTGTGGTTTATTTACAATACTTGTGTTGTCTTTGTATTTACAATCTACCTGGTGTCTTTTATTACAATTACCTTGTGTTGTCTTGTATTTACAATCTACCTTGTGTTGTCTTTGTATTTACAATCTACCTTGTGTTGTTTTTTATTTACAATCTACCTTGTGTTGTCTTTGTATTTACAATCTACCTTGTGTTGTCTTTTTATTTACAATCTACCTTGTGTTGTCTTTGTATTTACAATCTACCTTGTGTTGTCTTTTTATTTACAATCTACCTTGTGTTGTCTTTGTATTTACAATCTACCTTGTGTTGTCTTTTTATTTACAATATACCTTGTGTTGTCTTTTTATTTACAATCTACCTTGTGTTGTCTTTTTATTTACAATATACCTTGTGTTTGTCTTTTTATTTACAATCTACCTTGTGTTTGCTAAGACGAAATTAAATTAACATATACGTTTATATAATGGATGCTTTCGTATTGGTATGTCCGACTTATTTTGAAGTATACAATTAAATATGTTCTACATCAAACGGACTCTAGTTTGCTATATCAACTTCTATAATAATTCAAACATACCGTTAGGCGCGTAGTTGCCTTTACGCCACAACGCCCGGGCTTGCACGTTATTTTCAGGATTATCTTTGGCGGGATATTGATCTTAATTCCCCCTTAAAGATGGTGCACCATTTGATGTCAAGATCTAAAAACAATCTGGAGGAAGAAGGCCCCCAGACCACCCTACTGTGCTTAATTTAGTTTAAACGGGCTTGCACTTCATTTTCAGCTGGCTATGATTGTTTGGGGTTGGGTTTTTTTCAATTTCAAAACATCTTTTTCAATACAGCTTAGATCATGAAAAAAAATATTTATAATATTACAGCTTATATCATCAATAATAACAAAATGTCTCTTATATTCTGACAGGTGGGAACTATCGCATGTGTGCCAGGTGGTGCGGATTTCCAAGCGTTGTATGAAATCACAGCAGATTGTGTGGGTTTTTTTGAAAAGACAATCTTACCTTAAATATCTTTATTTGAATATTCTTGGAATCTCGTGAGATCTTGTGACATGGTGGCATCTCTATCAGAAGCGTTGTGCCCTTCTGTTAATCTAAAAGTGCAGCAACCTTAAATTAAACCAGTAGTAAAACTCCGATTGAAAGTCTATAAATAGAACAATCTAAAAATAGTCCTCTGGATTTTCAAAATAGTTATACACAGTGTTTCTAAATGATTAAAATGGCTGAAGGCGTAATGGCGACAACGGAGAACATGCCCTATAACCTTTCTACAGGAGGATCTTCAGAACTTAAATATAAGCTGGACCAACGATATGGACCCAAGGACGGTGGCTGTTCACCTTACGGCAAACAGTATTCTCCCGTTCCTACGCAAAATATGTCACCCGGACCCCCTCGAATATCGCCCAGACCGCTTGAATATACAGAAATGTCTCCAGTTGCAGACAATCAGGACCGGACGTATTCACGTTCATCTTCTGAAGACGAAGATGAGGGAGATTATCAGCATGATAGATCAGTATCCGAATATGCGGATGAAGGAAATATGGCAGCTATGCAGCTTACTGCAAATGGCATGGATGAATCTAATTTGCCACCACCTCACCTTTCCATTTCCAATATGGATCGCGCATCCATGCATGCACCAGCGACTTATAATGAGAGACATGAGACGGGAACGGGAACCAGTGAAATGCCAGAATCGGTAATGGATACAGATGGAATGTCGGAGGGCAATATAGCGGCAATGGCCTTGACAAACGAAGAACATCTTGACCCAAGAGCTAACGGAATAAGCTCCGAAGTGAGTCCAACACAGCAGCAGATCGATGAGTCAAAACAGGACGAAACGAATGGGGAAGCATTGAATTACTCAAGCGATGGTAATGTTTACACTCAGCTAGGGGGACCACCTACAGATGACCGACATCAACAACTAATTACTATCGATCCTAGTTATCTAAACGCCCCAGTTTCTGAACATAGTGATAGGGGAACCAGTCACAGTGTACTAAGTGCTGCATTACGTAGCGGGTACACAGTCCAAAACTACGCACACTTTACTCCAAATCAGGTGACACATGCTAATTTTGATAATGCCGGTCATCTGTTACCGCAAGCGGATGTAGAAGCCTTTTTTAGTGACATGGAGCGACCAATGGCTACCAGTGTGAGCATGTCCGGAATGTATTCCACCGGGACGGGCCACTTCACCACCCTGACAAACCCACCTGGATTGTCTCTGGCGCAGACCTACCACGCGCAAACCGGAAATGGGCGTCTTATTGCTCTTCAACCGCCATCTTATTCTGATACTCAAGCTGATTACGGACTTACCCAGTTATACGCTTCCCGCCAGGGGGCAGTGCCGCCACAATACCTTGGCACAGACCAAGGATCGAGCTCTTCACCAACACCACATGCCAATACATCGTGGGCTACAAGCGGAGAGGAGACACTTTACCCAGCAACTGCATCAAGCCACGCGATAGGAAACCAAGGTCAGAAATATGCGTATCCGCCACTGTCCACTGACAGTCCTGTCCCCCGGGACGAATCGCAAATCGCGGGACAGTACTCAAGGACGTCTGGCCTTGCTGGGGCATCTTCCTACTCAGGCTACCTATCGCAGGATCTCAATACGACAGGGTGGTACCAAAATGTCTCCAGCCCGTACTCTGATGTTCGACCTTCCGGTAAGTTCGAGTTTTATTAGCTTGTGAGGTTATGCTTTGTATGGTTATGCGATAAAGTTGCTTTGACAGAAAACTACGATTTACGAAAACTGCTCGATCATGTTGGACAGTGGGTGCGAGTATTCGTAACTCCAGTCGCCAAGACTATGCGTGCGCACACCGGTATAGAGGGCGACACACTGACGAGCCATGTGCCCTAGCATGTTGGTGCATGATGTACCCCGGCAGCAACGTGCACACCGCGAGGAGATCTGTCGAGTATTTCTCCCAAAATCCTACCACTTATATTTGATAACTTAGGTGAATATCTATATCTTTACACATTTCAATTAGATTAGTTCCTGATAACAGACCAGTGGATCGATAAACCTTATCAGTGTATTGGACGACATATTTTATACAACTGTCAACCCGGTTCAAATTGATTCCTCTTCAAACAGTAGCCACAAACAAACACCGTCTACATGAGAAATTCGACAGATATAACATTATAAATTAATTTCCCGGTCACATGAACAGGGATCGTATGCTCGATCACCCGTCTGACCCTATTCAAATTAACAGTCTTTCAGATGGGACGTTAAACCGAGGTCTCGTGTCCGTGCTTTACACCGTGCACGTAAAAGAACCAGAGGAGATTCTGGAATGGGTCTCTGTCTGTATCATGCACTATCCTCCAAAATCTAAAATAACTAATCTCTTCAGGAGGCGTCGCTCATATGGGCAACCGGTAGCGATGATAAATAAACGTAAAAAAAACACACAAAAACTAACACTGTCTATATATGAGAAATTCGACAGATCAAAAATTATAAATTCATTTCCCGGTCACATGAACAGGGATCGTATGTTCGATCCCCCGTCTGACCCTATTCAAATTAACAGTCTTTCAGATGGGACGTTAAACCGAGGTCTCGTGTCCGTGCTTTACACCGTGCACGTAAAAGAACCAGAGGAGTCTCTGGAGTGGGTCTCTCTCTCTCTGTATCATTGCACTATCCTCCAAAAATCTAAAATGACTAATCACTTCAGGAGGCGTCGCTCATATGGGCAACCGGTAGCGACGATAAATAAACTTGAAAACACAAACACACACATGAACAGTGTTTTTCTATCTATATATGAGGACTTCGACAGATCTAGCAGTAAACATAACTGACTGTGGAATTCGATATAGACATAAATTAATTTCTGACGGTAGCCAAAACAATGCCAACATTGTGAAATCGACATAAACATAGCTTAATTTTCGGATTTCGGCACGGGGATTTCGGCTCCTTAGCCCAACATCTGAACAATGTCACAGGCATGCAATTCAATTCAATTCAAAATTGATTTATTATCGTTTTCATTTACAAACGATAAAAGAACACATGTATTACAGTCCACATCCGTTATGTCAAAGTCTGTTATATCGAATTATCCGGTTATCTCGAAGTCGGATCAAAGTCCCGTTTCAGACACTATCATTTTACATATAACTTGATCTGTTTATATCGAATTTCGTTAAGTTAAACTTCGGTTATGTCGAATTATTTTGTTCGGTCCGTCCTACGGAAAAGGACATAACGGATGTAGACTGTATATATAAATAGTTCTTCTCGGTGAATGTGATAACAGGCTCGCTTAATAGAAAAATTCCAAAACTCGTTTCATAAAATCAGGTATGACTATATTTACCAAGTACTTAATTCTCGATGATGCATCGAATTATTTCAGTCCATGTAATTACAATCACTGCAAGTAAAGCACACTCGTTGTCATCATTCTATCTTCCTTAATATGTAATCATATTCCTCCTATAATCTTTATTTCAGTAATTAGCTTAGTTTATACAAATTTATTTTAGCTCGATTACGAAACACGTTTATCCAACGTTAAATTAATCGTTCTCGATGCCTCATTCTTGATGCATTCCATCGCCACGAGGGAATGAGAAGAGGCAATGTGGAATTTAAAATGACTTACCTTAGGACACAAATCATCAGCAGAGTAATTGCTATTGGCTTTCCAGACGGATACGTAGTACAGTGGTTCACACGGTGGACTGGGGAACCAGGGATCGCAGGTTCGATCCCCCGTCTGACCCTAATAAAATTAACAGTCTTTCAGATGGGACTTTAAACTGAGGTCTCGTGTCGGTGCTTTATACCGTGCAGGTAAAGGAACCGGAGAAGACTCTGGAATAGGTCTATGTCTGTATCATTGCACTATCCTCCAAATTTCTAAAATGACTAATCTCTTCAGGAGGCGTCGCTCACATGGGCAACCGGTAGCGACGATAAATATAGGTAAAACACACATATTGGCTTTCCAAGTTGATGGTAGTAGTGTCTAGTTCATAGAAAAGCAACATATACAAAGTCAATTCATGATCTTGTTTAAAGTATTACTGGTCCAACGCGATATGTGAAGTATGTCTTTAAACAGAAAACCAATAAAATAAACACGATATAGGTGATCCAGGTAGTGGTTCAACGCGATATGTGAAATATGTATATAAACAGAAAACCAATAAAATAAACACGATATAGGCGATCCAGGTACTGGTCCAACGCGATATGTGAAATATGTATATAAACAGAAAACCAATAAAATAAACATGATATAGGTGATCCAGGTACTGGTCCAACGCGATATGTGAAATATGTATATAAACAGAAAACCAATAAAATAAACATGATATAGGTGATCCAGGTACTGGTCCAACGCGATATGTGAAATGTGTATATAAACAGACAACCAATAAAATAAACATGATATAGGTGATCCAGGTACTGGTCCAACGCGATATGTGAAATATGTAATAAACAGAAAACCAATAAAATAAACATGATATAGGTGATCCAGGTACTGGTCCAACGCGATATGTGAAATATGTAATAAACAAAAAACAATAAAATAAACATGATATAGGTGATCCAGGTAGGTGATATCGACCAGGTATAATGAGATACAATCACTTAGTCAAAATAAAAACGTGTTTCACTATATCTTAGTGTAATGGATCGTCCTCAATATCGCGTTGCATTTATACAATCTTATTTTAATCATGAATTGTAAACAACGTGCACAATACCAGTGTCAACAAATACTTTTACTGCCGACAATATTCGGCTATAAATTTTCGGATATCAATTTTAATAGTAGGTAATAAATAATTTTGTTTGTATTTGAGTGCTCTGTGTACACTAGTACGGGTGTGCAAAATGCATATGGGAACTAACCTGGGGATTTACATCGGCTTAGTGCATCAATGAGAGACATCGGTCAGTTACTGCCCCTGAATACTCCCTATAAGTAGATAGGTCTTATTAAGTAGTTCCTCTGTTTTTATCGTTGTTTCCTTTGCACAAGTTTAGATGCTAGCAATTTTAATCCACTATCGCTTCACATGATTATTAAATTACTACATCTCGACAGATCTCATACAGTATATGCAATGGGTACTTATTTGTAAAAGAATGTTTTCAGTTAATTATAACGATTTGGATACAATCACAGTTATCATACCGCAACATCTGGTTAGGGAACAACAGTAAAAACAAAGGATTCTAACTAAAAGGACCTATTCACATTTTGGAATAAATCAGACTGTATCTGCCAAGGGAGGTAATAGAAAATTAGAGATGCCTCTCATTAACGGTAACATGCGAAGTATTCCAATGATAGCTGACGTTGGACTCTAGACTTCCGGTTCAGTTTGCGGTTTCAATTGATAATATACATGTAATATCGTAAATAATCATGAATATAAAATTATAGACGAATCCATCAATAAACAATGTCTTACTTCATGTTACTTACTTACTTAGAAGTTTACTGTCCGAGGCGAGGATCTTGCTCTCTGGTTGGTTGTTTAGGCAGCAGGCGGAGCCACACAAAAATGCTAAATTTCAATAACTTTGACCAGTTGCGTTTTTTAAATGTCCAACTATAGGCACCCACCCCCTATACTAGATATATTTCTTTATTTATAGGGTGATCTAATTAGTTCAGAACTAATCTTCCTTAGGGCCCTCTTAAATTTCTTAACACTATAGCATTAATGTCTATGCATAATAATTATAAGTACAGTACACAGTTACGCCATGCTATATGCATGTATAATGTTGTACAATGTAACTTAAACAAAGCAGGTAATGTTATCGAAATACAAAACGACATAAGCATATTGAATGACAATCATTATATGTATAACGTTCTAGTGTCTACAGATTAAAAATGTGTTGTATCCATAATTTACATTTTGTCTTGAACATATTTAAAGATCTGGACGTCTTAATTTCCAATGGTAGACAATTCCATACCTTTGGAACAGAGTATTCTAAAGATTTCTTGTACATTTCATATCAAGGTCTTGGAATATAGAGATCAATATTTGAAGGAAATCTCAATGTCATATCTGAAGTAACTGTATTGTGATGTCTTAATTGAAAATATTCATTCAAATAATTGTTACTTCTTTTTGAAAACTAATCCGTTGATCAAAAGTCAGTATACTAATTTCAGACATTGATGCACACAAAGAAATATAATTTATAATGTATTTACATGCTCGTCTCTGCAAGTTTGTCAATATTTCGTTGGGTGGTGTTTCCCCATATGATACAATAATAATCAAAATGTGGTTGGATATATGCCTTGTAGCAAAGTATTATGTAGGTCAGCTTGACATTATACCGTATTTTACCTAATAGCCAAATGTGCTGGTTTTCAATAATACATTTTCATATTTAAGAGAGAGTGTTGGATTAGGGAAACCACATTTTCGCTGGGCTGTCATCATAAATAGAACTTTCATTTTGTCTGTATTAATCTTCATTCCATTTTTAAAACACCTATATTTCAAGTCTTCCAAAGCTTGTTGTAATCGTGTTTCTAACACTTCTTTCTGGGTATCGGTATCATATAATGTAGTATCATCTGCATATAAATCGATACCGGTGGTGTTGTTTGAAAACACCAGTGGTAAGTCATTAGTAAACAGTAAGAATAAAAGTGGTCATAATATTGAGCCCTGGGTAACTCCACAATTAATAGTTTTGTTAAAAAATAAAACGTAATTTATAGAAGCAGTTTGGTTTCTATCACAAAGATATGATTGAAAAAGCTTCAGGGTATTGTTGCTACATTTGTATAATGATAATTTCTTTAACAAAACAGTATGATCGACAAGATCAAACGTTTTTCGAAAATTACGACCATTACGATTCCAATCAATTTGCCCTCATTTAGTACTCGAATCCATTTATCATAAATTGAACTGATCTAAGTCTGAAATGATTTATACACGTGTCTATCAAAAAGGGTTTCGACAAAGTTGTCAAAATTGAAATAGGTCTAATTTACGTCATTGGTTTTTCCACTTTTGAATAATGGTTTGACTTTTGCAAATTTCCAAGCTTGAGGGAAGGTTGATGTTTGCAAACTCTTATTTATTAGAACAGTTACATGTTGTACAATAATATATCAGCGGACATGTTTAACAGTGTTTCCCAATACTATTGATTACTGTAAGCTTTAGAATCATTAAGTTTGAGTAATTGCTTTCTGATATTATTCTGTGTAACTTCGGTTATTTCAAACACTCCATCAGCAGGTACATGTTCATTAATAAAATCTTGAATATTGTCAAACTTTAAGTAATCAGGGATTGAATTTTTGATGTTGGATGCAACATTGACAAAGAATTCATTAGATATATTTACCATTTCAACATTTTCATGATATAGCGGTATTGATATGGCTTGCGTTGGTGCGTCCTGTCGTTCGAAATCGTGAACGAAGACTACGTATCGCTCTTCTAGAACTCCCAGCATGCCTTTCAACGTCTTCTGTGTTGACATACCAGCATCAAACACTCCAATCGCCCGTTCGCGTAAAATAGTGGGTATTCTTGGAATGCTAAAAATACATTGTAAAAAACGTTATTATGTTTACAAATTATGAAGCGTTTTCGTTCACTTGTCGAGCCATGCACATGCAATAGGTTGTCCAATCCGATTAGCGCAGTGGTTAGCGCGCTCACTTCTCACCAATGCAACCCGGGTTCGGTCCTCGGATCGGAAAGTATGTGAGATGGTACGGTGGTCACCACATCGGACAGGTGGGTTTTCTCCGGGTACTCCGGTTTCCTCCCACACGAATGACCACATATACTCTTGCATCCGAGCCAACGAGAGTGATTAATATAAGTTGTTAGAACTTGCTTCGCAATTGTTGTAAAATAAATATAAAGTTTAAACAGCAGATAATCGCTAATATTCATGAATCCTGATAATATAACTAACGGTTAATACTATCTATCTAAAATATTTAACCTTTTCCCTCATAGATGCACCCCTTGACGCCATTACCAATACAACATGCATTGACAATGTAGTAGCCAAACCAATCATAATAAAGGCCAGAATATCATGTAGTCATAGTACATGTAATATCTATGGAGGTGGGATAGATATGGCGACTACTTATCCATAGTCTGGGTTCCAGTCTGTTGATATTTCACCAATTTACTTCTGGCAAAATGACATGTTGATATTATCATAAACTCAATACGGCACAATTAATGATCTCTGTATTAAAATATATTTATATGACTGGCCAGGCAAAATATATTAACGACTGTTCCCAGAATTGCAGAAAGGTGGCTGCTTAACCTTTCGTGGAAGTCGTGATAGCGCTGTGGAGTAGTAACTATTCATGGAGGTGGGATAGATATGGCGACTACTTATCCACTGCATGATAGCTAAATGGATGTCGTTTGTATGGCGATATAATAGTATATTAACCTAAATCTCATGTAGTCCCAGTAATATCTATGGAGGTGGGATAGGTATGGCGACTACTTATCCACTGCATGATAGCTAAATGGATGTCGTTTGTATGGAGATATAATAGTATATTAACCTAAATCTCATGTAGTCCCAGTAATATCTATGGAGGTGGGATAGGTATGGCGACTACTTATCCACTGCATGATAGCTAAATGGATGTCGTTTGTATGGAGATATAATAGTATATTAACCTAAATCTCTATGAAGGAAAGGGTTAAATGGCTGTCGTTTGTATGGAGATATAATAGTATATTAACCTAAATCTCTATGAAGGAAAGGGTTAAATGGCTGTCGTTTGTATGGAGATATAATAGTATATTAACCTAAATCTCTATGAAGGAAAGGGTTAAATGGCTGTCGTTTGTATGGAGATATAATAGTATATTAACCTAAATCTCTATGAAGGAAAGGGTTAAATGGCTGTCGGTTGAATGGAGATATAATAGTAAATTAACCTAAATCTCTATGAAGGAAAGGGTTAAATGGCTGTCGTTTGTATGGAGATATAATAGTATATTAACCTAAATCTCTATGAAGGAAAGGGTTAAATGGCTGCCGTTTGTATGGAGATATAATAGTATATTAACTTAAATCTCTATGAAGGAAAGGGTTAAATGGCTGTCGTTTGTATGGAGATATAATAGTATATTAACCTAAAGCTCTAGTTTAAACATATTGTATTGCCAATACAAGTACACATACAATAATATAATACACCACAAACAACAACATCGATAATGGCAAATGGGTCGGGTCACAAGTTCTTAAAACATTAGATTCAACCCTTCGAACCTAAAGCTCTATGAAGGAAAGGGTTAAATGACTGTCGTTTGTATGGAGATATAATAGTATATTAACCTAAATCTCTCTGAATGAAAGGGTTAATTGAGAAATGGCTGTCGTTTGTATGGATATATAATAGTATATTAACCTAAATCTCTATGTAGGAAAGGTTAACAACAAATTACATATATATATATACAAATCAAAAGTTTCTTTTAAAAGATGTCTTTAGTATCCGTCAGTCAACGAACTATAATCCACCCCAGCCAGCTGATCAGTTACAGTTTACGAGTTATGTCCCATTGCTCTAAAAATTTATATGCTTGTATTAATATTCTTAGGTATTATTGTCAATCGCCCTGTTTTCATACCACACTTGTTTTCGAATGTGTCTGCAACTGACATCATCACTGTCTGTGTTTTACGTTTATTTATCGTCGCTACTACTCACAGACCTTAACTATTATTCCATAACTTCACTGCAGTAAAATACGAGCTATGTTGCTGCACTGTACTGAATGCAGGATGCATCGCTCATATCAGAAATGACTGGCCCTTTAAATAGGGGTGACACTATAATAAACAAACACTTTACTATAGGCAACGGGTAGCGACGATAAATAAACGTAAAACACACGTTCTAGCAACATTAATAACGGCACTTCTCTACTTTATTGATAGGGACTATAGGATTGGGGACAATTGTTTAATGTACTCGAAACTGAGTGAAATAAACTTACCATTGCTCAACAGTTACCTATTTTCAACAATAGACTATACCTTATGAATATTCGTATGACCTCTAAAAGAGACAGGTTAATCTGCATTAACAATACCGTTGTTAAATCTGCATAATTTATTCTATTCCATTGTCATCCTTATTTCCTTTTTCTAGTCCTAACTGTGAAGAGGTATTTAAATCAAACTGAAAAAACAGTAAAAATATCCCGAAATTAATGTTTGCATAGCCAGTGCTCATCTGTGAATAACGTCACTGTTGGTTTACACACTATATTCCTCCGCCAAATAATACAGTATACCAACCTTCAGTTTGCAATGGCCTGAATTCATATACCACATATTTTCTACACATCAACTAGTCTGAAGTCTTCTCAAGTCACATAAGTTCTCATACAACATAAAAACTATACACTGCCGGTCATGAAAATACATGTTTACCAAAAAGAAAAAACGAACTATATTAGTTATTGGGACTACATGCGGATGCACGTCCGCCTATTTACGTATGTGCAACCATTAAACAACGGCTAGAGCCGGTCTATTTTACGGCTGTTTAATTTTACTCCGCCGACTTGTCTTTACAGGTGTTTATCGGCGAATAAAATACGGGTTGTCGTTCTGATGTGTAGCAATCAATCAATCACTTAGGCCTACAGCCTGTGTGGTTAATTCCTGCGCATCATAACTCCAAACAACGACAAGACAAATATTATTTGATAATTAGTATATTTGGCCATCAATATAGCGCACGGGATTTCAATTTTTACATATTTTGCAGGAGCCTAATTCGAAGAAATTCTAAAAAAAAAAGTAAATATTGTTAATTCATTATGCTAATGTGATCTCCGGACATTCCAAACTCAGATGGGTTTATACTCAACTGTGTGGTTGCATTGCTGTTGATGGCAGCTTCTTATGCATTCCAAACTCAGAGAGGAACATAAATCATATGTCAACATGTTACATTTCTGTAATAATTGCTTAGAAATTGCATGTCAGTCCACAGGAGTTTGAAGTTTAGTCAGTGTAAGAAGAGTGAGTCATTGATCAATGTGCAGATGGTTGTTTTTTATAAATAGATTGCCTATTAAATACATAGTAAAAAGTAAAAAACATACAGTCGGTTCATTTATATTTGCAATCTTTCATTTCTTCTGCTACCACATCCACTGTGAAGAGGAATTCATGGATATAATCACAATAAGCTTTAAGCTTCCGATTAAATCCATTTTCGTTTGTATAGCTATACAATAGATATGTACTGTACATAATGAACGAATACATATGTTTAAGCCAAGAGGTATTCAAATCAGCCTGAAACACACCAAGAATATTTCAAATTTAATGTTTGAAATAGCCAGTGCTCGCCTGTGAATAACGTCACTGTGTTTACACTGTATTCCTCCGCCAAATAATACAGTATACCAACCTTCAGTTTGCAATGACCTGAATTCTTATACCACCTCTTTTCTACACATCAACTAGCCTGAAGTCTTCTCAAGTCACATAAGTTCTCATACAACATAAAAACTATACACTGCCGGTCATGAAAATACATGTTTACCAAAAAGAAAAAACGAACTATATTAGTTATTGGGACTACATGCGGATGCACGTCCGCCTATTTACGTATGTGCAACCATTAAACAACGGCTAGAGCCGGTCTATTTTACGGCTGTTTAATTTTACTCCGCCGACTTGTCTTTACAGGTGTTTATCGGCGAATAAAATACGGGTTGTCGTTCTGATGTGTAGCAATCAATCAATCACTTAGGCCTACAGCCTGTGTGGTTAATTCCTGCGCATCATAACTCCAAACAACGACAAGACAAATATTATTTGATAATTAGTATATTTGGCCATCAATATAGCGCACGGGATTTCAATTTTTACATATTTTGCAGGAGCCTAATTCGAAGAAATTCTAAAAAAAAAAGTAAATATTGTTAATTCATTATGCTAATGTGATCTCCGGACATTCCAAACTCAGATGGGTTTATACTCAACTGTGTGGTTGCATTGCTGTTGATGGCAGCTTCTTATGCATTCCAAACTCAGAGAGGAACATAAATCATATGTCAACATGTTACATTTCTGTAATAATTGCTTAGAAATTGCATGTCAGTCCACAGGAGTTTGAAGTTTAGTCAGTGTAAGAAGAGTGAGTCATTGATCAATGTGCAGATGGTTGTTTTTTATAAATAGATTGCCTATTAAATACATAGTAAAAAGTAAAAAACATACAGTCGGTTCATTTATATTTGCAATCTTTCATTTCTTCTGCTACCACATCCACTGTGAAGAGGAATTCATGGATATAATCACAATAAGCTTTAAGCTTCCGATTAAATCCATTTTCGTTTGTATAGCTATACAATAGATATGTACTGTACATAATGAACGAATACATATGTTTAAGCCAAGAGGTATTCAAATCAGCCTGAAACACACCAAGAATATTTCAAATTTAATGTTTGAAATAGCCAGTGCTCGCCTGTGAATAACGTCACTGTGTTTACACTGTATTCCTCCGCCAAATAATACAGTATACCAACCTTCAGTTTGCAATGACCTGAATTCTTATACCACCTCTTTTCTACACATCAACTAGCCTGAAGTCTTCTCAAGTCACATAATTTCTCCAAAAACACAAAAACTATACACTGTCTGTCATGAAAATGCATTTTTACCAAAAAGAAAAATGAACTATATTTGTAAAGAGGTATGAAAAATAGCATAAATATCACCAATTCAATGATGAACAATGACAACTGTGAATGACGTCACTGTGTTTATTCACTGTATTCCTTCGCCAACTATTATTGTAATACACCATCGTCAGTTTGCAACGGATCTGTAGTCCAGTGGTAACACACAGTGGTAACACACTGGACTGGTAATCCAGGGATCGCAGGTCCGATCCCCCGTCTGACCCTAATAAAATTAACAGCCTTTCAGATGGGACATTAAACCGAGGTATCGTGTCGGTGCTTTATACCGCGCACGTAAATGAACCAGAGGAGACTCTCTCTCTCTCTCTCTCTCTCTCTCTCTCTCTATCATGCACTATCCTCCAAAATCTAAAACGACTAATCTCTTCAGGAGGCGTCGCTCATATGGACAACCGGTAGCGACGATAAATAAACGTAAAACACACATTGCAATTGTCTGGCCTCATATACCACATATTTTCTACACATCAACTAGTTTGAAGTCTTCTCAACAAGTCACATAATTTCTCCAAAACAAATATACACTTCCTGTCATGAAAATGCATGTTTTACCAAAAAGAAAAATGAACTATATTAGTCATCAGGACTACATTCGGAACTCGGATGCACTTCCGCCTATTTACGTATATGCAGCCTTATAGAAACATTGCAAATAGTGACTTTAATGACAATAACCACAAGTCCGTGCGTCTGCATCATCGTTTATTAAATTAAGCACGGTAAGTTTAGTTTGTGCTCAGTCACACACTAAAAATAATCGTTCGTAAGAGAACGGACTTAATATTAAGATATTCATATGATCAGCCCTCAAGTTTGAAACTTTCTGTTTATAGGCTTCGCTTTTATACGGAAGCGAGGTGGCGACTTCATTACTGCATATAATATGTGTGTGTGTTTTACGTTTATTTATCGTCGCTACCGTTTGCCCATATGAGCGACGCCTCCTGAATAGATTAGTCATTTTAGATTTTTGGAGGATAGTGCAATGATACAGACAGAGACTCATTCCTCGGTTTAAAGCCCCATCTGAAAGACTGTTAATTTTATTAGGGTCAAACGGGGGATCGATCTAGTCCAGCGCGTTACCACTGGACTACAGATCCGTCTGTATACAACATATGGAAATATAATAATCATGTATTGACAGAAAATAAATATGTTTAAACTAACATATGGAAAGTTTTCTTTCAAATATCTTTTATTTCATACGATGTAATGCTGCTTTAATAGAACCCATCTACTTTTAGGGAGTATTCAGGAGCAGTAACGTGTGTGTGTTTTACGTTTATTTATCGTCGCTACCGGTTGCCCATATGAGCGACGCCTCCTGAAGAGATTAGTCATTTTAGATGTTTGGAGGATAGTGCAATGATACAGACAGAGACCCATTCCAGAGTCTCCTCTGGTTCATTTACGTGCACGGTGTACAGCACTGACACGAGACCTCGGTTTAAAGTCCCAATTGAAAGACTGTTAATTGTATTAGTGTCAGATGGGGATCGAACTTGCGATCCCTGGATTACCAGTCCAGCGTGTTACCACTGTGCATATGTCCGTCTCCGTGGTTGACTGGTTAATGTCACTAACTTGTATACCACTGTAACCTAACAGCACTGATGGTCACGGGTTCGAACCGTCTCAAAACGTGTCTCTTTATATGAAAATGTTGGCAGTTGCTTAAAGAGGTTGGTGCACCAAGTACTGGTTATCCGCTGGAGACTGCCCAGGAATGAATGTTGTTATGTAATCTGCCCGCCGTCGTTATAGCCCAAAGTGAAGACGTACAACCCAAACAAACAACAAACGTGTAGTTAGATAAACTGCCCGTCACTCATATGGTCAACCGATAGCGACGTTAAATAAATGTATATGATAAGTATATAATTATGTTGTAACCCGTCTCTCGTCTTGATTTTATTTTTTGGAGGATAATGCAACGCGTATAGGACAATATCCCCAGGACAATCCCCCCATATACTGTGACACAGGCGGACAATACCCCCCCCCCATCAAAAAGACAGGGCGGACTATACCCTCCATCAAAATGTCATGGGGGATATTGACCGCCCTGTCTTTTGGATGGGGGGATATTGTGTCAAAATATATGGGGGGATATTGTCCGGGCTGGAAAGTGTCCGTTCCCCAATGCAACGATACAGATTCCCGTTCAAGAGTCCCGTCTGGTTCATTATGTTTTTAGAAAATCTTTCTTATATTCAGAGTCACACTTATCACATCAAAACAACACATTCTGTTCCACACTTCAAAGCTTTATATATCAGGTGGTGCAAAGAACAGACCAATAACCTAATAAACTGATAATATACAATTATACATGAATATAAGTATTAGTTCTTACAGCTTATATCTTATTTCCTACGAAAGTTGTACTGGATACTGTTTACATGTTTCATTATGCTATTTCATGTTTTAATTTGTTGAGGGCCTCATGGTAGATAGACTTAATTTGTCAAATGAGTTCTCTCGTTAGTAAATTTATTTTGGCTCGATTGTGAAAAAAATCATACAACTTATATTAATCACTCTTGAAACCTCATTCCGGGTGGAATCCATCGCCATGAGGGAGAGAGAAGAGGCAATGTGAAATTATTATTATTATTTATAAAGACACCAATTTGCTATGTATGTGTTCATACCAGAGTTTTCCAGTGTTCTGATACATAAACGTTTAGATATTGGATAAGATAAGTTACAAAATTCTGCAAAATAATTATTCGTAAAATGATTCTTAACAACGTAGAAACAGTTCTATCTATCTATATAAGTTTATTTAAAGTCGCCACCGCATAAATGCATTTGGGCGACTAAATTATCTAAGGTGATTAAAGAGGTCTAAAAATAGTTAATAAACAATTAAAATTACAATACTATGATGTTTAGAAGGCTAAGTCGGTTGCATTAATCTCAGAGTGTGTTCGGTTTTCGTATCTCCCACTCCCGCTCGCACACTATTGTGTACCAACGGGGGTCGGAGGTAGACCGGGTGAACAAATTACCCGGTGCAATTACTAATTCTAAGAAGATTTAGACATAAGTTGGTTAGTAGATTGTTTGTTAGTCCGTTCTATAGCCGATTTATACCGTACGTCCTTGGTGAGATAAAAACCGTGCAAATATTTGATTCTAAGTAGCATTCAAACCAGTGTAGAAGATAACAAGGACACACAATGGATTTTTGAAATATGTGTCTTAATCACAAGGTACCAGAAATTAGAAGGAGTGGACCAATGAGATGGATGCATGGAACTCTGATTGATCCAAAAAATAAAAAGTTAACAAGCTTAACCATAACAGCAGATAAATAATATAGAGACAGGTTTGACCTTGATTAGGGATCTTCGGGTATATTTTTATATCAGCATACCCCATCACCAAAATGTATTTAGAGTAGGTGATTTATAATGGGTTGCATAAGGTAGAGAGATAGATTTGAAAGTAAGGAAGAAGGTATAAGGACACTGTCTGTCAGAAGAGAATCAACAGCTCATATGTTTGTCCTTCATATATCCCAAGATCCCTAACAACACATAGTCAAACCTGCAACATATAGACTGCGTTGCCCGTTGAGGGCTGTACTAATAAATATCAATAAAGATATTGCTACGAAAATTAAAAGTAAGACCTAATTGCAATTAGTTAACTAGTCGCACGGAACGGTGTGAAAATTAACAAGTGCCCCTGAGCAAAAAAAAAGAACGAGCGCTCAGGAATGTGCACTGATAGAAACAGTTTTTACAGGATACTGTTTTTAAATGATGGAATTTTCGTAAATCAAACGCATGGGTGACACGTGTTCCAATAAAATAGTTGTCAATATATTTATTACCCCGAGTGGGGACGAGTGTTTATTCAGCAACTTTGACACTTCCCGTTAACCGTACTCCGGGCAAATGTTGCAAATTGTGCGCATGAATATATCGGGGTATTCGGATTAGCTGACACTTGACACCGGTTACGCAAAGCCATAAACACACATTTTTATTCCAAATCTATATTAAATGTACATGCACGCGCACCGACTGCATCAGTTTTATCTCCTGATAAGTGGTGGCCGGACACTCTTAATTCAACAGTATATTACAAATACATTGTATTAATTACGGATAAACGAGTTCAAGATAAGATTGTTGTGGCACGTGCAAACTTTGAGGTTCAGCATGTACTATTCACCGGATATTGATCTCATACAGCCGGGATACTTCCCGTATTATGGTAAGCTACTACACTAATATATTACTTCGCTATTTCGATCAACTTTTATGTATTTCATTTTGTTATTGATTTTTTTTTATTTACATAACTTTAGTGCGCTTTGGCGTTGGCGAATAGCCAGGAAGTTGTTGAGATACCGTCGGCAGATGTATGCTCGACGTGTGATTGATTCTGTAGCTTTGTTTATAGTCGCCTCCGCAGAGACATGTGTGCGACTGTGTGGGGGGGGGGTTTACGTTTATTTATCGTCGCTACCGGTTATGAGCGACGCCTCCTGAAGAGATTAGCCATTTTAGATGTTTGGAGGATAGTGCAATGATACAATAAGATACCCATTCCAGAGTCTCCTTTGCTTCTTTTACGTGCACGGTGTACACCACCGACACGAGATCTCGGTTTAAAGTCCCACCTGAAAGACTGTTAATTGTATTAGGGTCAGACGGGGGATCGAACCTGCGATTCCTGGATTACCAGTCCAGCTTGTTGCCATTTGGACTACAGATCCATCTGTGTTGCCTGTGTGTTTTACATTTATTTATCGTCGCTACCGGTTGCCCATATGAGCGCCGCCTCCTGGAGAGATTTGTCATTTTAGATTTTTGGAGGATGGTGCAATGATACAGACAGAGACCCATTCCAGAGTCTCCCCTGGTTCATTAACGTACACGGTGTACAGCACCGACACGAGACCTCGGTTGTTTAAAGTCCCGCCTGAAAGACTGTTCATTTTATTAGGGTCCGACGGGGGATCGAACCTGCGATCCCTGGATTACCAGTCCAACTTGTTACCATTTGGACTACAGATCCGTCTGTATTGCCTATGCATGTGATTCACTTTTATTAGGGGACAACTCAAGGGCTATGACAGCACTGGATTTGTGTGTATTGTCAAAATTAATGACACTGAGGGAATGTCTCAAAATATATTAGTTTAATAAATTTATTTGAGCTCGATTGTGAAACATGTTATTACAACTCTCGAGACCTCATTCCTTGGGGAGAGAGAAGAGGCAATGTGGAATCTAAATGCCTTCCCTAAGGACACACTCGTAACGGCTCCAGCGGGGCTCGAGAACGGGACCTTTCGCACCTGAAGCGAACGCGTATAATCGATACTAGTCGTATACCCATTCTATCAATATTGATGAAAGGATACTCTCAAAGGTATTTAGTTAATGATTATGATTGGTTAGCCGCCGGCGAACCATGTGGGCGAGAGGATATTGAGTGTGTGTATGTGTGTGTTTTACCTTTATGTATCGTCGCTACCGGTTGCCCATATGAGCGACGCCTCCTGAAAAGATTAGTAATTTTAGATGTTTGGAGGATAGTGCAATAATACAGACAGAGACCCATTCCAGAGTATTCGCTTGTTCTTTTACGTGCACGGTGTAAAGCACCGACTCGAGACCTCGGTTTAACGTCCCATCTGAATTTTATTAGGATCAGACGGGGGATCGAACCTGCGATCCTTGGATTACCAGTCCAGCGTGTTACCACTGGGCTATAGACCCGTCTGTGGATATTGAGTGGAGAGTATGGTTCTTTTTAAATATTTTTAATATTTGATTCACATGATCATGTCACGGTGTGTAATCTAGTCAATTCTCGACCGCACGAAATTGTATGAGAGAAATATATAACATTACACATTCTACCAGGACACACGTGCCCCCCCCCCCCGCCAATAGCTGGAGAATTGTTCGTGCGACATTTAACCCCAATGACAAAAACAACATATTCTAATTCTATTTTGGATTTGATTTATGTATCGCTTTTAGCTCGTCGTTATCATTGCTAAAGACAATTTAATCTAGTCTATTGATCATATACATCAATAAATATACAATTAAATATGAAAAGTTTTGGGCCGTTGGGACTAAGAAACAAATATATAGATGCGGCCGTTTTACCGATTTTCATAGCGGCCATTTTGACTTTCATCAATAAAGACACTTGAATCTAGTTATCTAATTGTTCATATACAGCAATAAATATACAATTAAATATGAAAAGTGTTGGGCCGTTGGGACTAAGAAACAAATTTATATAAATGCGGCCGTTTTACCGATTTTCATAGCGGCCATTTTGACTTTCATCAATAAAGACACTTGAATCTAGTTAAATCTAATTGTTCATATACAGCAATACATATACAATTAAATATGAAAAGTGTTGGGCCGTTGGGACTAAGAAACAAATATATATAGATGCGGCCGTTTTACCGATTTTCATAGCGACCATTTTGACTTTCATCAATAAAGACACTTGAATCTAGTTAAATCTAATTGTTCACATACATCAATACATATACAATTAAATATGAAAAGTGTTGGGCCGTTGAGACCAAGAAACACATACAAATATATATATAGGTGCGGCCGTTTTACCGATTTTCATAGCGGCTATTTTGACTTTTATCTGGCCGTTTTGTACTTGGGTAGTTGTGAATGTAATCCCTATTGCGCAATGTATATATATATAGTATAATATGTAATGAAATACGGCTTGGCGAAGAAGACATGGGTATCATTGTCATATCGTATATAGCACAGTCATATTACGAAATATAAACATGTACAATTTTGTAAAACAATGATGCTTTTTATTTTGTTTTGCCTAATTGGGTTTTTTATTGGTGTTTTGGTCGCACATAATGTAATATGGAGACTGCCCATGCCATTATATTGGTGTAGAAGCACTCGGGTAGTACCACCAACCTCAATCAAGCCAGTAGGATAGGCTTGTTTCTTGTTACCTCCCTTTGTAGATAAAGTCCGATGTATCCCGAATGTATTTCGGTCATTTTGATAATGCAATCCTTTGTTTTTACTGTTGTTCCATATGATAAATGTAATTTTTCATCATGTTAATTAATTGATAAACGAATATTTACACATAATTATATTTACATTGGTATACTGTAGAATATCTTTCGAGAATTAATAATTTAATAATTGCAAGATGAGAAAGTGGATTGACAACGATAAAAACAGAGGAAACCACTTAAAGCAACATTACATCGTAATAAAGGATGTTTTGGGTAAACTATAAATACTAATGTGTGTGTGTTTACAAAAATCGAAATAGTTGCTCAGAAACGATAACATTCCAATAAATTTAAACCGTCGTTTACGCGAATTTGTTGATCAACATACGCAATGTAAACACACACACAGCGCGCATGCGTGAAACAACAGAGGATGTAGAAAACAACGTATATGAAAGACTATCTATCTTCTTCTAATGTCGAACCCCTCGCGGGTATGTAGAAATGTCTCTAAAAGACTTAGCTACAGAGGTATGAATCAACATATCAAGTAATTTAATTAAACGTGGGACAAATGGGGACGGTGTATTCCGAATGTAAACAAGTGCGGACGATGCGTTCCGGTTGTAAACAAGTGCGTGACTGATCGGCGGGAAGTCCTACTTTCGGTTTCGCAAAAAACACTGTTTACCAAATGAACATAAGCATACAAAATATAATGTTAGAATGTGTAGCAGCATTGCTACCCATACGTACAATTTGTTTTCAAATTTCATACGATGTAGCGCTGCTTTAATAGAACCCATCTACTGTTAGGGAGTATTTCAGGAGCAGTAACGAGTGTGGTTTACGTTTCTTTATCGTCGCTACCGGTTGCCCATATGAGCGACGCCTCCTGAAGAGATTAGTCATTTTAGATTGTTGGAGAATAGTGCAATGATACAGACAGAGACTCATTCCAGAGTGTACAGCACCGACACGAGACCTCGGTTTAAAGTCCCATCCCAACGGCATGACTGTTAATTTTATTAGGGTCAAACGGAGGATCGAACAAGTCCAGCGCGTTACCACTGGACTGCAGATCCGTCTGTATACACCATATGGAAATACGTAACATTGAAGAACATTTTGTTGCCTCTAACGCGCTTCCGTAGTGGTAGAGAGCAAACATCTGACACCCCTCGTTCTGTTGACATAGGCCATTTATAAAGCGGCTATAAAACCTCAAGGAACAAGTTCTCTTTCCTCGCTAATTGAGCACTTGAAACTCATGTTTATTTTACTTTCTCCCGAAATCTGTGTCGAAAGTTTGGCTGTAGAGAGATTTTTTTATATTTGTATAAACACGAGGAAACTATTGCGGAACTTTGTTTATAAAACATAAACCATCATGGAGTTTGTGGGTTTAGATGCGGATATAAAATTGCTCGCAAAATACTATCTCACCGGTAAATATATTTGATTTTATTTTATTTGATTTGATTTATAATTATTTATACATGTAGCCTGATAAAACAGTTTGTGTTTACTGCCAAATGGTTTAATAGAACACGAGAAATCGCTTGAGATAAAGGAAGGGGCGTGTGTTGTTCAGTTTGTATCGTAGAATGTGAGCCATGCATGGTATAGGGTTACTTATACGATGCATGTATATATATTTGAACATAGTGTAAGTGGTGATAGCGCTGTGGTAGAGCGTTCGCTTCACGTGCGAAATGCCCGGAGTTCGAACCCCGCTAGAGTCGTTACGATTATGCCTTTAGGCAAGGCACTTTAAATTCCACAGTGGCTCTTCTCTATCCCTCGTGGCGATGGTTTCTATCAGGAATGAGGTATCGATAGTGATTGATTAATATAAGTTGTAAGAACTTGTTTCACAATCGAGCTAAAATAAATGTGTACAAACTATGTATGAACGTTTATACAGTGTAAGAAGGTATAAGGCGAGAAATGGTATAGGGTTGCATATAGTGTACATGTAAACATATTTGAAGTTTAATGTTAAACTGTTGAAATATACGAGTGAGAAATGCAGTGTCATAATCGGATTAAACAAAAGTAACAATTTTGCTTTGTTTGCGATAGGGAGTCTATAGATTACAGCTTAGGTCATATGACGATTCTCAGGAAGTTACGCCTTGGAAGTTGGAGGAAGCCCCCAGCCCCACCCCGAGGGTGCCCCTCCGAGGCGTATTGTATACATCGACGGGTAAACCCAGACCTGTCACAAGTCAACTGGATAGCTTATTCGCATGGAAGTATGCCTCAATGACACCCACTCCCCAACCCCTCCCACCACCACAACCGAGGGTGCCCATCCGATGCGTATTGTATACATCGACGGGACCCCTGGTAAAACCAGACCTGCCATAAGTCAACTTATTCGCATGACATTATGCCACAACGGCACCCTCTCCCTCCTCAATCAGATTCAAACAAAGCGGTGACGGTCAAGTGGATTGATGTCAACAACCGCAACAACTCAGCCACGAAGGTTACGCACGTGAATAAAACAAAAACACAAACAACGTACACATGCCTCAGCCCCGCCTACGTGGTCGAGTGGTTAAGGTAGCTGACTTACCACTGTAACCTATCATCACTGATGGTCACGGGTTCGTGCCCCGCTCAGGTCGTTTCTCATTTATATGCAAAAGTTGGCAGTTTCTTACGGAGGTTGGTGCACCCAAGTACTGGTTAACCGCTGGAGCTTGCTCAGGAAAGGTGTTGTTAGGTAAACTGCCCGCCGGTGATATAGCCCAAAATGGTGCTGATGCAGGCGTAAAACCCGAACTAACAAACAATAACAAACACCAAATGCCTCAGACGGATTAGTAGTCCAGAGGTAACACGGTGGACTGGTAATCCATGGATCGCAGGTTCGATCCCCCGTCTGACCCTAATCAAATAAACAGTCTTTCAGATGGGACGTTAAACCGAGGTCTCGTGTCGGTGCTGTACACAGTGCACATAAAAGAACCAGAGGAGACTCTGGAATTGGCCTCTGTCTGTATCATTGCACTATCTTCCAAAATCTAAAATGACTAATCTTTTCAGGAGGCGTCGCTCATATGGGCAACCGATAGCGACGATAAATAAACGTAAAACACTCGTTTAGTTGGAGCAAGTATTTAAATCTGAGCTCCGGTTTCATACTTCCTGGTTTTAACTTTTATTACAATATACTGAATCATTGAATAGGTGTGTATTGTAAAGAGCCGATGTCATGAACACATTGTGAGTTGGCATGCACTTGATTTCAATGTACATAGAAACAAGTCAAATTAATCTTATTCTTGGGAAAATCGTGTTGCTCAACTCACGTGTATATTGCGATATAGACACCGTATCTATTTCTCCAGGAATGGGTCACAACGATATAACTGGAGTAATATTTCCATTGTTTATGCACTATAAAAATTAAATCATGAAATAGCATAATGTAAACAGTAACCCGTAAAACTTTTCATCGGAAATAAGATATATGGACTTATAACTAACTGTAGATAGAATTTTACATTATGTAAATATATAATGATATCTTAAAAATATTGTGAATTTGCATGAAATTGATTTCAATGTACATATAAACATGTCATATTAAACTTATTCTTGGAAAATAATGAGATATAACCTATCACGCATTATGTATGCATGTTGCTCAAAATCAGTATTCCATATAGCCATACGTCATGGATTTCTATTCAGTGTGCATTGAAACGTTTCAAATTACCTATGTAACCTTCTCCATTGAATTCAATCAGATATTAACATGTACTCTATATGAAATATTTACTATATGTATTTGTTAATTGACTGTTCATTTATGTCATGCAGATATTGTCCTCGTGGGCTTTTTAGCCTAAATGAATGAGAGGCATTACTGGGTTTTCGATTACCTCCCTTGAAAGATAAAGTCCGATTTATCCCAGAAATGTATTGGTCATTTTAGTTGAAAGCCTTTGTTTTTATTGTTGTTCCATAACCAGATGTTGCGGTATGATTTTATCACAAGCATGTTAATTAATTTATAATCAATTTCTACAGTAAAGTATCCATTGGATATGCTGTAGGATATCTGTCGAGATTTAGTAATTTAATAATTATAAGATAAGAAAACTAATGAAAACAGATAGCATGTGACGCAAAGGAAACAACGATAAAAACAGAGGAAGCCAAATAAGAGGACAATCTACTAATATTCAGGCCACGTATGTAGTGTCATTGAGCAAGGTACCTCACATACAACGCTTAGTACTGGTTAACCACTTAAGTCGGCTAAGCTTGCCCAGGAAAACATGTCTACGTCCCCGCAAGGGGTTTGACATTAATGGAACATACATACATACATATATCTTAATATATATATATACTCACACGAAAAAGAAAGTGTGCACCTGGCTTGGTTAGGGGGATAATTTTATACTTAGATCGATAGACGCAAAATATATGCAAATATGTTATCAACTTTTGATTGAAATTTGATAATTATCAGAATATTGTTTTACGTGTAACCAAGTGCACACTTTTTCGTGTGAGTATATATCCCACCATATTGACTTCCATTATCCTAATTGGATCTCACATGCTAAAATCATTCGTGACCTCAGAATCTCGCGGATCTCATAAATGTAAGAGTCTCTCTGATCTCATTTTAGAGTCTCTCGTATCTCATTTTAGAGTCTCTCGTATCTCATTCACTCTGCTATCATATCAGAGCCTCTCAAATATATTATCAGCGTCTCTTGGATCTCGTATCAGAGTCTCTTGGATCTCATATCAGAGTCTCTCGGATCTCATATCATAGTCTCTCGGATCTCATATCAGAGTCTCTCGGATCTCATATCAGAGTCTCTCGGATCTCATATCTCGGTTCTCATATTAGAATATCTCTGATCTCATATTAGAATATCTCGGATCTCATATTAGAATATCTCTGAACTCATATTAGAATATCTCGGATCTCATATCAGAGCCTCTCGGATCTCATATCAGAGCCTCTCGGATCTCATATCAGAATATCTCGCATCTCATATCAGAGCCTCTCGGATCTCATATCAGAGCCTCTCGGATCTCATATCAGACCCTCTCGGATCTCATATCAGACCCTCTCGGATGAGACTATAACCCGAGGTTTCGTGTTGGTTCTTTAGACCATACCGTAACTGACTTGGATAAGCCATTGGAATGGGTGTCTGAAATCTGCATCGTTGCTGTATCCGCTTAGACCTACGCTGACATATTTCTTCAGGGGTGTGGCTAATATCGGCAACCGATAAGTTTAAACTTTATTTATTTTACAATGATTGCGAAGCAAGTTTTAAAAAACTTATATTAATCACACTCGTTGGCGCGGATGAAAGCGTAAATGTGGTCATTCGTGTGGAAACCGGGGGTACCCGGAGAAAAACCTATCTGTCCAATCTGGCGACACCGTACCATCTCACATACTCCCCCCCCCGGCAACCGATAGCGACGATAAGAAATATATTAATATTAATTGTTAATTTCACGGAGGAAGGTCGTTGGTTCTATCTGGTTGTGCGTCTGTGTCTGGAATACTGCTTGGAGAGACTGCACGTGACCAAAGCTGTCTGTGCTGTGCGACTTAAATACATATCATGATTAAGTTAAACGTTAGATATGATAACATAATTGGTCACATCTCGTCTATAAGCTAACATATCGAATTAGTGTAATTGGCTTATCTATCAAGTAACACGAAACATTACAAACATTGGTTGGGCTAACTAGGTACCGGCATGGGTATAGTCACTGATGATACTTTGTGTACACGTAAAGAACACTTAACGTATTAGTTATCTTAAAAGCGACCCGCTCACAGATTTAGTTAGCCTGGGAACAAGCGTCGATATATTTTGCCTGGTCAGTCAAATAAAATATGTTTTTAAGTTTTAACACCGAGACTATTAATTGGGCCGTATTGAGTTTCTGATCACGTCATTTTGCCAGAAGTTAAAAAGTGAAAAATCGACAGACTGGAACCCAGGCTAAGATTTAGTGTATAAATATAGAATATTGCACTCGTGATGGATCTGTAGTCCAGTGGTAACAAGCTGGACTGGTAATCCAGGGATCGCAGGTTCGATCACCCGTCTGACCTTAATCAAAATTAACAGTCTTTCAGATGGGACTTTGGGACAAGGTCTCGTGTTGGTGCTGTACACCGTGCACGTAAAAGAACCAGAGGAGACTCTGGAATGGGTCTCTGTCTGTATCATTGCACTATCCTCCAAAAATCTAAAATGACTAATCTCTTCAGGAGGCGTCGCTCATATAGGTGACTGGTAGCGACGATAAATAAAGGTAATACTATTTGCTTTCTGCACGAAATTGTCTAGTAAAATTAACCGTTCAATACTTTTTACACTCGATATTTAATACACAAATACCATGAAAAACCTGTGCAAGAACTGACCAATACAACCACTCTTCTGGGGAATACGTTCCGGGTACCCATGTTCACGTTGTAGTCTAGAAAAATGTACACAAGTTTATAAATTCTACAGAAACGTTGATTTTTCTCCGGAACATTCGGTTAGCCCGAGTGTAACATTCGATATGCTATTGCCATTAAGAGAGTTTCCCTGTAGCGCCGCTTGTTGACCCCCCTGTATGCGCAACTGACAACATTGAACCTTTGATTTATATGATTTCTCTACAATTTTATTGTGCAAATGCAGCCAGATTTTGGGATAGTAGATTATTTGACTACGGAACCGTGGAATAGACACTTGAACGTTTCTCTATGCATACGCGTACATACATGCACGGCATATTAGCAAACCTCTCGGGTACCCAGTCAGCATGATACCCCCTTAAAGCCATACACTGGTTAACACATCTGGACTACGAATCCAGTGATCGCAGGTTCGATCCCGCCATGTCTGTCCTTGGGTTCTATAGACCGAGGTATCGATGATAGACACTGGGCATGTAAACGAATCATGAATACTTCCTGAATGGGAACGTCTGCTGTATCTAATCATACACCATGTGTTGTATTAACCAGGGGCGCTGATAATAATACACAATAAACAATAACAAAACTGGGAATGTGCTGCACACCGAGTTTCTAAGGAGCCGATGGTCACATTGTTCTTATAATGTCTCGTGGAAGTCGTGATAGCGCTGTGGTAGCGCGTTCGCTTCAGATGCGAAAGGTCCGGAGTTCGAGCCCCGCTGGAGCCGATACGGTTGTGCCAGGTGGCAAGGCATTTAAATGACACGTTGCCTCTTCTCTATCTCCCTCGTGGCGACGGATTCCATCAGGAATGAGGCCTCGAGAGTGATTAATATAAGTTGTAAGAACTTGTTTCGCAATCGAGCTAAAATAAATGTGTATAAACTAATGTCTCGTAGATTCAGGGTTCCCTCTGCCTGCGCTACTTCTTTCGCCAATTGAAAAAAAATGGAGCCAATTTGAAAAACTTGGCGCCAACTAAGAGCCAGAAAGTACACAGATAAATTTGAAGCCATGTATTTGACAAAACCTGTTGTGCCAGACAAATGTTTGTTTTTAAAAAATCGTTGCGCCAAATATTTCCGCCAATTAAACAAAATTTAGCACCGCGACCGACAGCGAGAACCCTGTAATTAGATCGGGGATGTGATCGGCAAAATTGTGAAAACAGAGGAAATCTGCCAAAATTGTGAAAAAAACAGGATCACCCCTTACCTGGAAAATTATCATTTCTTCTGAACAGCTGATACAAAACCAGACAATCTTTATTTTTCAAGAATTTGACCAAAAAAAGAGGAAATCGTTTAAATGGCGGAACATTCACAGCCCTGTTCGGTGGTGCTTGAATGAGCAAACAGGCTGCAAAAGTTGTTCCCTTGTCTAAACATTGCCTCATCTCATGACGATGGATTCCAACATGAATGAGAGCGATTGTTTCGCTATCGGGTTTAGAATCTATAAGCAAGCAACAACCTCGTTTGCATGTGCTATGCAACAATACATCTGTAGTCCAATGGTTAACACATTGGACTGTTAATCCACGGATCGCTCTCAAGTTCGATCCACCCTTTTTTTGATTGGTTGTTGACACTAATTATATATACACAATTTTTCCAGAAGTATGCAGAATGTAATGAATATTTTCTTCACAAATCAATAAATAGAGGACAACACAATACGAAATGGTATTCATCCTCAATTGAGTTCATGTTCCAAAGTTTACAAATGCGTTGGTTTCTCTCTACAGCAGAAATGATGTAATCTTTAAAGCCCTAGTGTCTGTTTAGATAGAATGTGCTGCACACCGAGATATTGTAATAAACGGATGACTAGTTATTGGGAGCTCAGTCTACATCCGTTTTATCGAATTCCGTCGGACCGAACACAATACTTCGACAGTATCAACGGAAGCTTGACATAACAAAATTCTATATAAACGTAGCCATTTATTTATATGTAAAATGATAGCGTCTGAAACGGGACTTCCGACTTCGAGATAACCGGAGAATTCTAGATAACCGACTTTGACATAGCGGATGAATATAGTCAACATGTGTTAGTGGCCACCTCCATTAAGCAGCTAACTTGTATTAAGCAGCCAGATTCCCGATACGTTTGCGCTATATTAATTATATCCCATTGACTAGCTGCTACACGCAGAGTTGACTGTATAGCCAATGCCACCACCGGCCTTTCGTAGAAAGTAAGACATTCATACATTCTGAGTAATACAGCACTCTTGAATAATAAACATCTTGCTGGGAATTGACAGATACTTCTCACGTACTGTTTTGCCAACAATCTGAATGAGGTGATAGAAAAATATGAAGTTGAACGTTCTCAAATAATTGGATATAAATACTGACCCAACCTATACACACCCAGTGTCTAACGATTCACGCTCGGGACTAATATAAATAAGATATGTGAACTCAGATTTCTTAAACAGACGGATCTGTAGTCACACGCTGGACTGGTAATCCAGGATCGCAGGTACGATCCCCCGTCTGACCCTAATAAAACAGTCTTTAAAGATGGGACTTTAAACCGAAGTCTCGTGTCGGTGCTGTACACCGTGCACGTAAAAAGAAACGGGAGACTCTGGAATTGGTCTATGTCTGTATCATTGCACTATCCTCCAAAAATCTAAAATGACTAATCTCTTCAGGAGGCGTCGCTCATATGGGCAAATGGTAGCGACGATAAATAAACGTAAAACATAAACACTCAGTTTCTAACGATCCACAATCGGGACAGATATAAATAAGATCTAAGAATTATAGAATTAGTAGTTGCGTCGTACGACTACTACGTATATGCTATAGTCTACCTGTCTCTCTTTAGGGTAGGTAGCTTTCGCAGCATTGTAGATTCGCTAATAATAGAATATAGAGAAAGAGAAACATTAGTCAGTTACTGCCCCTGAATACTCCTAATAGTATATTCGTCCACTTAATCGGTTTCCTCTGTTTTTATCGTTGTTTCCTTTGCACCACATGTTTTCAATTCTCATCCGTATTATTGTCTTATAATTATTAAATCTCGACAGATATCAGTTAGCATGTCCAATGGATACCTTACTGTAAAATTGGTTCAACTAATTAACACGATTTTGATAAAATTACACTTATCCTAACGCAACATATGTTTAGACGACAACAGTAAAAACAAAGGATTCCAACTAAAAGGACCAATATACATTTCGGGATAAATCTGACTTTATCCACCACCAAGGGAGGTAATAGAAAAACCAGTACATGTCTCTCATTGAGCGTTAGTGTCAATGTTGCAATATTAGAGATTAATTAGTACTACAACATGGACTAAGCATGTAATCATTGATAACAGAAAGGTGTTATTAAATTTGGCTCGTGCTCGCCCGCATTGTTCGCCGGCGGCGCAACACAGCAACTAGAATGTTCATCCTCTAGATTATAATACAGTAGCAATACGATAGCTTTATTGATCGCTTGCTTATTGGTATATAAATATATGTATATCGTATGACTATATAGTCTACATCCGTTTTGTCAAAATTGTTGATGTCGAATTATCCGGTTATCTCGAAGTAGGATCAAAGTCCTGTTTCAGACACTATCATGTTACATATAACTGGCTGCGTTTATATCGAATTTCGTTACGTCAAAGTTCGGTTATGTCGAAATATTTAGTTCGGTCCGACGGAATTCGACATAGCGGATGTAGACTGTACGTATGCATACATCATGAATAAACTTATGTTCTGTTCTGTTCTGTAAATTTGGGTTTGCTCATATAAGCAATCTCGAGATATCACGTGGTTTGGTAACAATAACTATAACGACGATTGGGAGATTAATTTGGCTCTAAAATGAAATGCAAAAACATGCATGTTCATGTAGGCGATCAGACGTGGCATGTAAATACAAGTTATCTGTAATTCGGTCCAGGTGAAGGGCCCCCCGTCCATGGCCGAATGGTTCATGACGTAAACTCATTTGCCTTTCACCGATGTAGGTTCAAATTCCACTGGGGGTTGTCGAATTAGTTCAAGTGAGGAAGCTATCCAGCTGGCCTGCACCAGGAGGTCTTCCTCCACCAATACTAGCTGGATAGTCGCCATATGACCTCCATGGTTGGCACGACTATAACCCCTCCAAGCAAACAAAACGAGAGAAATTAGCAATGCATTTCAATATACTATGAACTGACAGCACGGTACCAGCATGGGTACTATTAATTGACCACAGCATGGTACCAGCATGTGCAATGTGAAATTATCACAGCATGGTACCAGCATGGGTACTATTAATTGACCACAGCATGGTACCAGCATGTGCAATGTGAAATTATCACAGCATGGTACCAGCACGGAACATGCATGTTTAACATACAGTCAAACCTGTCTATATAGGCCACCCTCGGGAAAGTCAAAAAGTGGCCTTTGTCGGCAGGTGCCTCTCAATAGAGGGTTAAAATGCATTGAAAATGGCTCGACGGGAGAGTAAAATGGTGGTCTTTAGAGACAGGTTTTCATATGCGGTCTTTATTCGGAGGTGGCCTTTAGCACAGGTTTGACTGTATATCTTGTCGAGTTGGATTTGGAACGTATCAAGCTGTGTATGTACCCTCTATGTACACATGTAGCTCAATAATTAAGGGTAAAACAGTTCCCGTCACGGAATATCCCTTGATCGTTCATTATAATTAATACCCACTCACACGTATCCGGCCCGCGGTATGTCTCGACTATATATGCATGGTCATGACGGCCTACCCTAGACCACAGGCGCTCGAAATGATTATTGTATGTAGAAGCCAACCAAAAGTTTACATTTTAATTTACAAATTTATTTTAGCTCGATTGCGAAACAAGTTCCTACAACTTATATTAATCACCATCGGGACCTCGTTTCTGATGAAATCCTTCGCTACGAGGGAGAGAGAAGAGACAATGTGTGATTTAAATGCCTTACCGAAGGACATAATCGTAACGGCTTCAGCTGTGCGTGAACTCCGGGCCTTTCACACCTGAAGCGAACGCGTACAACTACGCCATCACGACTCCCACTTACATTTATTTCACTCACCCACCCACCCACACACCAATAATGACGCAATAACTCGTGTTGAACATTTATCAAAAGGTAATCTACCATGAGACCTTCAACATATATATAACACTACGTGATAAGACACCATTTGTCATTGGAATGTTGCTATTAAGCGCACAAAGAAGGCTCGCTTAATTAGCCTGGGTTCCAGTCTGTGGATTTTTCACTTTTTAACTGCTAGCCAAATGACAGGTGATGCAGTTGATATGTTCAGAAACACAATACGGCCCAACTAATAGTCTCGGTTTTCAAATATATTTATTTGACTGACCAGGCAAAATATATCGAAGCCTGTTCCCAGGCTATCGCTTAATAACAAAATTGCAAAACTCGTTTTATAAAATATGGTAGAAATAACCACTCGTGCAATATCCATTGTCCCCACAACTAAGCCCGTGTTTAATCAGTTACTGCCCCTGAATACTCCCTAAAAGTATGTAGGTCCTCTTGTTGTTCCTTTGTTTTCATCGTTGGTTCCTTTGCACAACATGCTATCAATTGTATTCCACTTTCTCATATTATAATTATTATGTTACTATATCTCGACAGATATCCAATGGGTAAAACATATACATGTACATTATTTTATCAATTAATTTTATTTAATATTATTTTATTGCATTTTTTATCAATTAATTAACATGATTTGGATACAATCCCATATATCATACCGCAACATCTGGTTATGGAACAACTGTAAAAACAAAGGATTCCAACTGAAAGGACCGCTATACATTTAGGGATAAATCGGACTTTATCTGCCAAGGGAGGTAATACAAAAGCCAGCCATTAAAATACGTATCCTATCTGGTAAATGCCTTTCAACGTGGAAGTCGTAATAGCGCAGAGTCTCATCTGGTTCTTTTACGTGCACGGTGTAAAGCACCGACACGAGACCTCGGTTTAACGTCCCATCTGAAAGACTGTTAATTTTATTAGAGTCAGACGGGGGATCGAACCTGCGATCCCTGGATTACCAGTCCAGCGTGTTAACAATGGACTACAGATCCGTCTGTAAGCTAGCTACATGTTGGTGTGGGAACATTTTAATAACGTACCTCATCACCCGTGCAAATATCACATCGTGAGAATAACACTACGTGATAATACAAACACAACACCATCTGGCTGTAGTCCAGACCCTTTTGTCACCAGGATATATTTCATTGACAAATTCTTATCAGTTATCTTTATGTACACATGTCACAATTTATTATTATTTTTAGCATGTGTTAGCAATAACCAATGCCATTAATTTCACATTTATTCCAGGACTCGGTAGAAGAAAGTAGTTCCGCGGAGTAGTTCCAGTATTTCATTCGAAATATTATTCAGAACATAAAAATCGATATTCGTAATCACTATTCGTAATCAGTATTCGTAATCAGTATTCGTAATCAGTATTCGTAATCAGTATTCGTAATCAGTATTCGTAATATGTATTCGTAATATGTATTCGTATTCATGTATTCGCATGTAATTGTTATTCGTGCAAATACACAGCTACATGTATTCATAATGTATTCCAAATGTATTTATGGATATTTTACGAATATACGTTTTGAATATATTTGAATGAATACATATTTGAATACATATATATTATAATGAATACATTTTGAATACATTTTAATGAGTACATTTTGAATATATTTTAATGAATACATTTTAATGAATACATTTTGAATATATTTTAATGAATAAATTTTGAATACATTTTAATGGATACATTTTAATGAATACACTTTAATGAATACACTTTAATGAATACATATTTGAATACATATATATTTTAATGAATACATTTTGAATACATTTTAATGAGTACATTTTGAATACATTTTAATGAATACATTGTAATGAATACATTTTGAATATATTTTAATGAATACATTTTAATGGATACATTTTAATGAATACATTTTAATGAATACATTTTAATGAATATATTTTGAATACACTTTAATGAATACATTTTGAATACACTTTAATGAATACATTTTGAATACATTGCAATGAATATATTTTGAATATATTTTAATGAATACATTTTGAATACATTTTAATGAGTACATTTTGAATACATTCTACATCAATATTAGTCGGGCCCTACACAATCAAAATCGCTAGCTGTGCCACTGGTTCTGATGCGTAGGAATTAACTACATAGGCCGTGATTGAACGAGATGTGTTTGTTTACCATCAGATGAAGATTACTACGCGGAAGGAAGGGAATGTGTAAACTGTGGGTCAATATCGACGCCGATGTGGCGTCGGGATGGGACCGGACATTATCTCTGTAACGCATGTGGTCTACATCACAAGTTGAACGGTCTCAATCGATACCAGGGTAAAACCTCTCCCTCTACCGTGGTAAGTCTATATATAGTAAAACTATAGTAATCGGGAACTCGAAACATAGATATTCAACGATGATGATGTTTCAGTTTATTTATCCTCCCCGCCGGTTAACCATGTGGGTGAGCGTTCCAAGATGATTAGTAGTAGGTGCCTTGCACCGTCGATTATCCGTTGTGATATGTTGCTGGCTGATGTCTTGTAGAGTAGTGTAGACACGTTTGTCCAGTAAAGTCTCAAAGCGCTCACTTAGATCCTCTGCATCATCAGTAGGATGCTACCTTGTTACTTATAATAAGAAAAAGACCTTCAGTAACAGAAGTTGTTTTAGTACTGTTGGACCCAAGCTTTGGAATGAACTGCCTTTGAGCCTTAGACAAAGTGAGTCAGTTAACCTATTCAAGAAACAATTGCAAACTCACTTCTTCAGAGACTACTACGCATTGTTCTGAATATTCTAATGTGATTTCTTCATTGATGACTGGTTATTTAATGTTGTGTCTGGATTGATGTACTGTTTTTATTATCTTAATTCATTATTGTACAACGCCATTGAAAAGGTCTTTATATGTAGAAATAGGCGTTGAAAGCAAATACACAAGTTTCAAGTTTTAGTGTGTCCGATGATAGTGCGATAAAAGATGACATCGTGGGGTGGCTTTTGGGTAACAAATCCTGAGGCGCTAAACCATCGTTTATTTAGGAAATATTTGTCTTGCTGTGGTGTATCGGCGAATATATCACGGTTTGGAGTTATGCGCAGAAATTAACCACTTAGGCCTGCCTGGTTAATTCCTACGCGTCAGAACTCTGCCTACGGCCTGCGTGATTAGTTCCTACGCATCAGAACTCTGCCTACGGCCTGCGTGGTTAGTTCCTACGCGTCAGAACTCTGCCTACGGCCTGTGTGGTTAATTCCTACGCTTCAGAACTCCAAACCGTGGTTTATTCACCGATATACCACGGCAAGACAAATAGTATTTCCTAATTTTACAACAGATCTGTTCTTTGTTCATTAGAACAAAATATCAAGTCATGTTAGAATGTAGATTTATACAAACAAAATGCATAGCCACGTTACAATAAATACATTACAAATGGTGGATTGCTAATGATTAGTGCTAGCATCAATATGCACGTTAATGATTGTTTTTAAGAATAAAAACGCGCCAAGGGACTTTAATAGGAAATAAAGCTGATAAGCTATGTACTTAGGGACTATAATACTAAATAAAGCTAGTAAATCGATGTACTTTATAGAATCATCATGGAGGAAATTTGTAAAAGATTTACCTGCTTTTCAATTCTTTGTCTGTTAATATCGCGTGCATAAAACATGGATTCGTGTTTAATTTATTATTGCCGAAAATAAATCTGTATAATACCTGACACGTGCATTATTCATTACTGCAGGATGAACCCCCAGAGGAGAAGATTCGAAAGTTTGAGCAGAAATATGACAAGGTAGGTCCCTGAATTAGGCGCATACCACTTACGTTATGATTGATCGTCTTGTGTTATGTTTGTATTTGAGTTTTTTTAGGGGGGGAGTCGCACCAACGGCTTAGGCCATAGGGTGACTCTTTGACGGATCTGTAGTCCAGTGGTTAACACGCTGGATTGGCAATACAGGGCTCGCAAGTTCGATCCACCGTGCATAATACAAACTCGGATAGTGTATTGAGTGACTGTATATAAATAATAAAGTGCATACTTACGTATTTAATACAGACGGATCTGTAGTCCAGTGGTAACACGCTGGACTGGTAATCCAGGGATCGCAGGTTCGATCTCCTGTCGGATCCTAATAAAATGAACAGTGTTTTAGATGGGACGTTAAACCGAGATCTCGTGTCGGTGCATTACACCGTGCACGTAAAAGAACCAAAGGAGATTGGTCTCTGTCTGTATCATGCACTATCCTCCAAAATCTAAAATAACTAATCTCTTCAGGAGGCGTCGCTCATATGGGCAACCAGTAGCGACGATAAATAAACGTAAAAACACACATACGTATGCAAACATATTGACAATAACATGAAACACCGTCCAATATGATAGTATATACCGCATTCATACTGGAACATCCTCGAATCATATGGGATCCAGTTATTGTTGCAGAAGTGCAACTGCGTAAATAGATTGACCTGGCCATTTCTGGATTCCAACTCAAGCCTGTATTTCTATGCGTACACCAGTGGAAGCTTGGAAACAGTTCCCTGAAAACAATTGGACAATTTTAATACCTATAATATGAATACATAGCAGTAATTCTTATCACATAAATTCTCATTCGTCCAGAAAAGAAACAGCTGTTCATAAACTTTGATAATGCACATTTTAGTAACCTGTTGAAATAGACACGACTGGACTGTAGAAAATACAAAACACACATGCAAGTATCATTGTGTGTTTGTCTTTAAGGTGAATACCCAAGCTCGGAATGTTTGGAGGTACGGGTTAAACAAACAGCGGTTAAGTGCTAGCTAATGCATTGAATGCCTTTTTATTGCCATATGATACACAACAAAACGTTTGCGTAGACATTTAATACTTCCGGATAAATATGAAGTCTAGCCCATGATGTTTGACAAAACAGAGACATGCTCCGTGCGTGCCTGCATGCGTTTATAAGATTAAATCTGAAAATTTTAATTCTTAAAAATTAAAATCTGAAAGAGCATGTTCGAAAACAGAAACTATCCCTTATTTATAAAGGCCACTGATTCGTTGGTGTGTCGCAAACCGCCGGCGAGCACTAAAGGTGTGGGGGTCGATATCGACAAAGAAAGAGGACATTCTCTCTTTTCTGAGGGTATATCTAAATATTCCTACAAAATATGGATAAAATAGTTTTGCACATTCATAGCATCTTGTTGGTGTTTTGTATAAAATTTGACGGATGCATCATAGGCATGCAATGATTGGTTAGTACACGAGGACGTGATTAAATATAGTCATGTGTCAGGTCAAAAGTACGTGTCTGGTAATCCAGGGATAGCCGGTTCGATCCACGGTCAGACCCTAATAAAATTAACAGTCTTTCAGATGGGACGTTAAACCGAGGTCTCATGTCGGTGCTTTACATCGTGCACGTAAACGAACCAGAGGAGACTCTGGAATGGGTCTCTGTCTGTATCATTGTACTACCCTACAACAATCTAAAATGAAGGCGTCGCTCATATGGGCAACCGGTAGTGACGATAAATAAACGTAAATCATACACACAAAGTACATGTCAACTAATTTAACTATAGATCCAATGGAAATAGCTAAACATATATTGCATTGTACTACATATGCTACGCGTCAGGACTAAGCGAATGTGTTACAATGTTTTTAACTCACTGATTTAAAGCGACATTACATCGCAAAAAGCAAATAAAATGCATTTGTTCACGTATAAATGCATTGCTGCTGCAGATTCTTCCGAATATATTCGAACACTAACATTGAATCAATAAACAGTGTGTTTGAGGTCTACAAACTTTCAAAAGTCAATGTAGGATTTCATATCACGGTCATCCATGCTCCTGAATTGACGTTTGTTTGTCATCGGAGTCAATACTATCCGCGAGATAATGTCGTTTATGGATAATTTAACTAAGATGAGTCTACACATAAATATGCACAGATATGAGATATAATGGTAAATCTGTACGATAAATCGTGTTATTCAGGATACACGAATTGTATTACGCATGGATGTCGACCCAATTTACATTAGTTTGTTATGTCAACAAACCGTCTATACGACGTTTGTTTATTAGTTGAAATACTCAATTTTTGAGGCAAACTTTTGGTGGAAAATTATTTTCACTGATGTAGTGTCGCTTTAAATATGTGGAAACTGACAAGCGAATATATGTGTTCATAGAGTTTTGTATTTATATATAACAATTGCCCCCTATGCCATGTGTCCTCATTACACATATACGCTTTCATCCGCGCCAACGAGAGTGATTAATATAAGTTGTTAAAACTTGCTTCGCAATCGTAAAATAAATGAAGTGTAAGCTTAGTGTTGATGTAAACGTTTGCTCCTCTTTTCAGACGGGCAACAACAAAACACGCATGGGTCTGCAGTGTGCTAACTGCAATACAACAACAACGACGCTGTGGCGGCGTAACGGAGAAGGGGAACCAGTTTGCAACGCATGCGGTCTATATTTCAAACTTCATCAGGTAGGAGGGGAACCATTATTTCACAACGGTGGTCAATAATTAAATCTTCATCAGTTAAGGGGAACCAATATTTAACTATTGGCCATAATGTATCCCTCAAACTGCCTCTGTTGAGGGGAACCAATATTTAACTATTGGCCATAATATATCCCTCAAACTGCATCTGTTGAGGGGAACCAATATTTAACTATTGGCCATAGTGTATCCCTCAAACTGCCTCTGTTCAGAGGAACCATTATTTAACTATTGGCCATAATATATCCCTCACACTGCATCTGTTGAGGGGAACCAATATTTAACTATTGGCCATAATATATCCCTCAAACTGCCTCTGTTGAGGGGAACCAATATTTAACTATTGGCCATAATATATCCCTCAAACTGCCTCTGTTGAGGGGAACCAATATTTAACTATTGGCCATAATATATCCCTCAAACTGCCTCTGTTGAGGGGAACCATTATTTAACTATTGGCCATAATATATCCCTCAAACTGCCTCTGTTGAGGGGAACCAATATTTAACTATTGGCCATAATGTATCCCTCAAACTGCCTCTGTTGAGGGGAACCAATATTTAACTATTGGCCATAATGTATCCCTCAAACTGCCTCTGTTGAGGGGAACCAATATTTAACACCTTGTATGTATGCTTCAAACTGCCTCTAAACTAATCAGAATCTCCGCAGGTGTTATTACACGTGTGTTCATATAAGAAAATATGTGATAGCTGTGTGAAACTGAATACAAGCAATGTTATGTGATAACACAGAACTTGAAATACGTTCGAAATAACTTAAGTAGAGTTGTATGTGATGCAAATCGATATGGCATCGTTTTCGGCACGCCTCTCTTGATTAAATATACGTTATTTGCTTGTGAGACGGGGTGGTGGGTTAGGGTTATTTGCTTGTGAGACGGGGTGGTGGGTTAGGGTTATTTGCTTGTGAGACGGGGTGGTGGGTTAGGGTTATTTGCTTGTGAGACGGGGTGGTGGGTTAGGGTTATTTGCTTGTGAGACGGGGTGGTGGGTTAGGGTTATTTGCTTGTGAGACGGGGTCGTGGGTTAGGGTTATTTGCTTGTGAGACGGGGTCGTGGGTTATTTGCTTGTTAGACGGGTCGTGGGTTATTTGCTTGTTAGACGGGGTCGTGGGTTAGGGTTATTTGCTTGTGAGACGGGGTGGTGGGTTAGGGTTATTTGCTTGTGAGACGGGGTGGTGGGTTAGGGTTATTTGCTTGTGAGACGGGGTGGTGGGTTAGGTTATTTGCTTGTGAGAGGGTCGTGGGTTAGGGTTATTTGCTTGTGAGACGGGGTCGTGGGTTATTTGCTTGTTAGACGGGGTCGTGGGTTATTTGCTTGTTAGACGGGGTCGTGGGTTAGGGTTATTTGCTTGTGAGACGGGGTCGTGGGTTGGGTTATTTGCTTGTGAGACGGGATCGTGGGTTCGGTTTATTTGCTTGTGAGACGGGATCGTGGGTTCGGGTTATTTGCTTGTGAGACGGGATTCGTGGGTTAGGGTTATTTGCTTGTGAGGGGGGATTCGTGGGTTAGGGTTATTTGCTTGTGAGGCGGGATCGTGGGTTCGGGTTATTTGCTTGTGAGACGGGATTCGTGGGTTCGGGTTATTTGCTTGTGAGACGGGATTCGTGGGTTCGGGTTATTTGCTTGTGAGACGGGATTCGTGGGTTCGGGTTATATGCTTGTGAGACTGGATCGTGGGTTCGGGTTATTTGCTTGTGAGACGGGATTCGTGGGTTCGGGTTATTTGCTTGTGAGGCGGGATCGTGGGTTCGGGTTATTTGCTTGTGAGACGGGGTCGTGGGTTAGGGTTATTTGCTTGTGAGACAGGGTCGTGGGTTAGTGTTATTTGCTTGTGAGACGGGGTCGTGGGTTCGGGTTATTTGCTTGTGGGACGGGATCGTGGGTTAGGGTTATTTGCTTGTGAGACTGGGTCGTGGGTTCGGGTATTGGCGTGGTGTGGGGAACAACAGGTGGAATCGTGAGATACATGTATCAATCTAAGCAATATTTACTCTCTTTTTTTATATAAATTTGTCTCTTTTTTATGATCCTCTAAGTTATTTACATTCTATTTTGCGTAATCTTTTCAAGAAAGAAACGCAGTCATTTAAAACAGCATTGTCTCCCATTAATAAAACAACATGTCTGTCTATATAGGTTAACAGGCCCATGTCCATGAAGAAAGATGGGATCCAGACCCGGAAACGGAAACCAAGGACGTCAAACAGTAAAAAGTCTAAGGAGGCTGCTCATTCATCACACGTCATGTCACATAATTTGAATACTTCACATTCGCACTCTGGCTTACTGGACCTTAGTCAACGGACTGATAATTCTCTTGCCACGTCAAGTAAGTAATTTGTTCCCTTTTGTAAGACGTACTTTCAACACATGGCGTTTGTAATCTGACTTTGGAAGGGGGGTTGCCCTGTGGACGAGTAGTGACGGTCGTTGACTTCATATCACTTGCCCCTTACCGCTGTAGGTTTGAATCGCACTGGGGTGTCGAATTATCTCAAATTAGGAACCTATCGAACCGGCTTGTGGTAGGTAGGTGGTTCTGTCAGTGCGCCCGTCCCTGCCCGCAATAATGCTCGGAGAGCTATCCGGGGTCTTCCCCTGCCAATAATAGATAGTGGAAGTCGTGATAGCGCAGTGGATGTGCGTTCGCTTCAGGTGCGAAAGGCCCGGAGTTCGAGCCCCACTGGAGCCGTTACGATTGTGCCCTTAGGCAAGGCATTTAAATTCCACATTGCCTCTTCTCTCTCCCTCGTGGCGATGGATTCCATCAGGAATGAGGTCTCGAGAGTGATTTATATAAGTTGAAATAACTTGTTTCGCAATCGAGCTAAAATAAATTTGTATAAATAATAGATAGTCGCCATATGACATACGTCATCGGTTGGTGGACATTAAACCTCAAAAAGAAACAAATGATCTGAATTCGTTTGAACCATAGGCGCCAGATGCATAGCTAAAACCACTGTATACCCCATTGCCTTAGTATCGGGCGACTAACGCTTTGAATCAATGCCCCAGGCCTCACTGTGTTCAAATTTCAACACACTTTACTAGAACCACGTATAAAGATACTTTAACGCAACGGATGTGACGTTTTACGCACATTCGGGTTTGTTTATTTTTTGGGTTTAAAGTTTGGGGTTTAAAGTCGCACCAACAGCTTAGGTCATATGGTGACTCTCCAGCTATTATTGTTGGCTGAAGACCCTGGGTGCTCCTCCGAACAGTATTGCAGGCACATACAGGTATGTACAGGGGCTGATAGAAACAACGACACACCGCAAGCCATCTGGAAAGCTTCCTCACCTTAGCAATACGGCCACGGTCGGATACGCCATATTGTTTGGCTTGTTTTGTATCCCGTGTCACAAATATTACAATGCACCAACAATATTACAATGCACCAACAATATTACAATGCACCAACAATATTACCAATATTGATGTTCATTATATATACACATTGATGATACACATACAATAGTGGGACCTCCAAGTGGTTAATGGGTCGTTGGCTTCAAATTGCCTGCCCACCACTGTAAGTTCAAACCTGCTGGCTTGCGGAAGGTCGGTGGTTCTACCGGGGTGCCAGTTCGTGTCTGAAATACTGTTCGGGGGTTTTCCACTACCATTAATAGCTGGAGAGTCGCCATATGACCTAAGCTGTTGATAGGAAATTGAACCCTCCAAAAACAATCTAAATATAAAATACATGTTATGTAACTATGTTTAATACCTATTGTTTGCATGCAATGAGAGACAACTCTAATTTTGTATTACCTCCCTTGGCAGATAAAGTCTGATTTATCCCAAAATGTAAATAGGTCCTTTTAGTTGTAATCCTTTGTTGTTACTATTGTTCCCTAACCAGATGTTGTGGTATGATAAATGTGATTTTATCAAACTAATGTTCATTAATTGGTAACATTGTTTTACAACATTGTACCCATTGATAATACTGTAGGAGATCTGTCGAGATATACTAATGTAATAATCATAAACAGCTATAATGGAATACAATTGGCATTGCTAGCATGTTGTGCAATGGAAACAACGAGAAAGACAGAGGAAAACACGTAATAGGACCTACATACTTTTATGGAGTATTCAGGGGCAGTAACTCACCGATGGACTCTCGTTTTAGTCGCTACGTTATAGGATTACAATATATCCGGAACAAGTGGAACTAATTAATTTATGAATATTCATAAGGCCCATTAAAGCGACACTACATCGGTGAAAACGCAAATGTCTGCAGAATGTAATTTGCTATTATGTGTTAATGTTTTTCAACAAATAAACAAATAAACAAACGTCGTACACGCGGTTTGTTGACATAATAAAATAATGTAAATAGGGTCGACATGCATGCCTAATACAACGCGTTTATCCTGAATAACACGAGATATGGTACATATTAATCGCTATATGATATCCTACTTTCAATTTTGAAAGTTTTTAGACTACAAAAACACTGTTTATTGATTCAATGTTATGTTAGTTAACTTATCTCTAAGCGAACATATCGCATGTTTAGTATAGCACACATCAATTCAGGAGCGTGGATGTCCGTTATATGTAATCCTACTTTCACTTTTGAACATTTGTATACCAAAAACACATTGTTTATTGAATCAATGTTAGTGTTCGAATGTAGTCAGAGGAATTTGTAGTAGAAATGCATTTATACGTGAAAAATGCATTTTATTTCCTTTTTGCGATGTAATGTCGCTTTAAAAAGGTTCATGTATATTATCTATAGCCAGCACAATTGTTTACATTATGCCTATGTTTATTATAGTGTCGGAGGTCAAGCCAGTCGCGTCATACGACAGCATGTACCAGAACCACGGATCCGCCGTGCTTGCCGCACTCAACACTCCACCTCCTGCCTTACTTCCGGTTAGTCCTGCCTTACTTCCGGTTAGTGCGCTTGCTTCCCAGCTCAGCGCACCGTCCCAGCTCAGCGCACCTGTGCATAACCCTTACAGACCTAATCAAGATATACTTTACGCAAAGACCATGACAAGTGCTATGGACCGGGATCAAGTCATCTCTACTTCTGTTGCTAAAAATAACCCAAACCTTTCTAGCCTTATGAACTTCAGAATGGACACAAAATTCATACCTGTTAAGTCGGAACCATTGTGCATTGATGACCAATCAAATTACACTGTTTTGAAAATGGAAAATGCAATGGCATACAAACATGACACGTCGATGGTTTTCAAATCGGAGCGGGACCAATCAGACTTGATGAAATCGTCACATGACCTATTTGAGCCTTCCCCACCAAAAGCGGTTCCAGTTTCAGTGGAAAATGGCTCCCCTGACATGCGCGAGCATACTCCTGGGCTGGACACCAACCCGGATATGATACAGCTAAAGCCAGCAATCGCAGTTTCGCAAACCTAATGGTGGATAGTTACTTCCCAGTACAATTTCATAACGTATTTCATATCACCCTTTATAAAATATGACCATTTACAATGTCCCGTAATAGTGTAGCCTATCATGTATATCAGTGTTCGAAATTGTGTGTGCTTGCATTTAATCACAGATTTTGAAGTGCCGACAATATATACCCACCACAAAAACAAAAATACAAAACAACTGTTTTACCCCACCCATCCACCTACCAAAATTAGTTTACACACATTTATTTTAGCTCGATTGCGAAACACGGTCTTAAAGCTTCTATTAATCACTCTCGATACCTCATTCCTGAAGGAATCCATCGTCACGAGGGAGAGAGAAGAGACAACGTGGAATTGTAATGCATTGCCTAAGGGCATAATCGTAACGGCTCCAGCGGGGCTCGATCTCCGCGAATGCACTACCACTGCGCTATCACGACTTATACCAATATTGACAAAGATCTTTCAAGTTAGACCAAACATGCGCAAACTATCTGCTGTAGATCTAGATTTCAATATTTAGGTTTTTATAACATGATTTGGAAGTGCGAAAATCCCCAAGTTCGCGACCAGCTGTAGCCGTTACGATTGTACCCGTCGGCAAGGCATTTAAATTCCATGTTGCCTCCTCTCTCTTTCTCGCCCTCGTGGCGATGAATTCCATCAGGAATGAGGTCTCGAGAGTGATTAATATAAGTTGTAAGAACTTGTTACGCAAACGAACTACAATAAATTTATATAAACTAACATGATGAAACTTCAAAATCGTGTGATGTAGCTTGAAAGAATTCATTTTGTAAATACAAATACATGTGTGCTTATTTGTGGCTGAATGCTGTGGAACTATGCATAATGTTTTCCTTGCGTATACATCTGCTTGAAACGACGCATGTACATAATGTGTGTGTGTGTGTGTGTGTGTGTGTTAGTAGATAGTATAGCCCAATGATACAGCATAATGTCTTTACTGAGAAGAAATTGATACAATGAATCATGAACATCGGTTACACAAAAACGTACCGCGGAATTAACAGAATTGTATCCTTTGTAACACTAGAATGATCGAATGTGAATATCATTTTTTTGTTATTAGCCCTAAGGTTAGAGAATAAAACATCTGAATGAAACACTATCTTTACACTTGGCCTACTAAGCAAATGTGTATTACTTTACTGTTTAAACAGATTATTTATACAGGGGCGTACGTAGCCTTTTTGAATTTGTAGGCCAGACTAATTAATTGAGCACAGAGGGTAGTTGGTTCTGGAGGGGTGTGTCAAGTCGTTTCCGACAGTTACACCTAGACATTTAGCAGAGTTAGCAGATTCCGGTTGGAAGTTATGAAAAGTGTATGTGTGTTTTACATTTATTTATCGTCGCTACCGGTTGCCCATATGAGCGACGCCTCCTGAAGAGATTAGTCATTTTAGTATTTTGAGGACCTGCGATCCCTGGATTACCAGTCGACCGTGTTACCACTGGACTAGTCATTTTAGAATTTTGGAGGATAGTGCAGTGATACAGACGGAGACCCATTCCAGAGTCTCCTCTGATTCTTTTACGTGTACGGTGTAAGGCACCAACACGAGACTTCGGTTTAAAGTCCCATCTGAAAGATTTAATTTTGATTATGGTCAGACGGGAGATAAAACCTAAAGAGAGTTGATGACGTTTATACGATGTGCGATATGGATATATTGACCCTTTCATTGGTTGACCTGAAGAGAGTTGATGACGTTTATACGGTTTACGATATGGATATATTAACCCTTTGATTGGTTGACCTGACGAGAGTTGATGACCTTTATACGGTTTATGATATGGATATATTGACCCTTTGATTGATTGACCTGACGAGAGTTGATGACGTTTATATGGTGTGCGATATGGATATATTAACCCTTTGATTGGTTGACCTGAAGAGGGTTGATGACGTTTATATGGTTTACGATATGGATATATTAACCCTTTGACTGGTTGACCTGAAGAGAGTTGATGACGTTTATATACGGTGTGCCATATGGATATATTAACCCATTGATTGGTTGACCTGAAGAGAGTTGATGACGTTTATACGGCTTGCGATATGGATATATTGACCCATTGATTGGTTGACCTGAAGAGAGTTGATGACGTGTATACGGTGTGCGATATGGATATATTGACCCTTTGATTGGTTGACCTGAGGAGAGTTGATGACGTTCATACGGTGTGCGATATGGATATATTAACCCATTGATTGGTTGACCTGAAGAGAGTTGATGACGTTTATACGGTGTGCAATATGGATATATTAACCCTTTGATTGGTTGACCTGAAGAGAGTTGGTGGCGTTTATATACGGTTTGCGATATGGATATATTAACCCATTGATTGGTTGACCTGAAGAGAGTTGATGACGTTTATACGATGTGCGATATGGATATATTGACCCTTTGATTGGTTGACCTGAAGAGAGTTGATGACGTTTATACGATGTGCGATATGGATATATTAACCCTTTGATTGGTTGACCTGAAGAGAGTTGATGACGTTTATACGATGTGCGATATGGATATATTGACCCTTTGATTGGTTGACCTGAAGAGAGTTGATGACGTTTATACGATCTGCCATATGGATATATTAACCCATTGATTGGTTGACCTGAAGAGAGTTGATGACGTTTATACGATGTGCCATATGGATATATTAACCCATTGATTGGTTGACCTGAAGAGAGTTGATGACGTTTATATACGGTGTGCCATATGGATATATTAACCCATTGATTGGTTGACCTGAAGAGAGTTGATGACGTTTATACGGCTTGCGATATGGATATATTAACCCTTTGATTGGTTGACCTGAAGAGAGTTGATGACGTTTATATGGTTTACGATATGGATATATTAACCCTTTGATTGGTTGACCTGAAGAGAGTTGATGACGTTTATATGGTTTGCGATATGGATATATTAACCCTTTGATTGGTTGACCTGAAGAGAGTTGATACGGTTTTCGATATGGATATATTAACCCTTTGATTGGTTGACCTGACGAGAGTTGATGACGTTTATACGGTTTGCGATATGGATATATTAACCCTTTGATTGGTTGAGGCTCCTGTCTCATAGGGATTCCCCTTTCTCCAAGTTCGGAGAGGTCGTGTTTTACAAGAGTTTACCCATACAAGTGAGAGATAGACAGATGCATAACTAGGGACTCCAATTTCGGGGATCTGTACTCACGTGGTGTACACGCTGGACTGGTAATCCAGGGATCGCAGGTTCGATCCCCCGTCTGATCCTAATAAAATTGAACAGTCAAACATAGGATACCGAAAAAATCTAAAAATGTAAAACTCATAGCGAGGTGTAGGTTGTATTGTTTGTAAACAAACATACGGTTCTGGAATTCACGTAAACTTCATAATAATCACTTATATGCAAAAAGAAGAGTATAAGAAAGTCCAATGCTGCATGTCGCCGGACCAACTACCGCATTTCAAATCGCCGTGTGCGTATTTCAAAAAAAGCTACGCCTCGGTCTTCTAATATGTATAAACACGGTTACAAATCCAAGGTGTTTTTACTGAATATTAAATCTTTGAAACATTGACAAGTGCATATGTGAGCTTAATGTACATTGTAAACACACAGGCTTATGTTTCTGTAATTAATGTAATTCCACGTAACATCCACTAAACCTTCGTGCCTGCGCATAGTCAATAACGAGAGAATGTTTGTTTGTTCGTTCGTTCGTTCGTTCGTTCGTTCGTTCGTTCGTTCGTTCGTTCGTTCGTTCGTTCGTTCGTTCGTTCGTTCGTTCGTTCGTTCGTTCGTTCGTTCGTTCGTTCGTTCGTTCGTTCGTTCGTTCGTTCGTTCGTTCGTTCGTTCGTTCGTTCGTTCGTTCGTTTGTTTCAGTGTATGAACGAATTAACATTGAAAGCATTTTATCACGAGTAGTGGTCTGTTGTTCATGTCCACGCTTGCATCGTTTGCATCAAGTTATTATGTTTGTTAAAGTTTATAGTGACACTACATCAGTGAACACGCAAATTTCTACAGAATGTATTATCCTATTATATGGTATAATTTCCACCCCAATATTTGCCTCAAAAATGTAGTTTACTAATAAACAAACGTCGTATACGCGGTTTGTCGTATACGCGGTTTGTTGATATAACAAAAGAATGTAAATTGGGTCAATATCCATGCGTAATACAAAGCGTGTATCCTGATTAACACGATTTATGGTACATATTTAGCGTTATATCTCGCATTTGTGCCTATGCATATTTATTTGTAGACTAATCTTAGTAAATTACCCATAAACGACATTTATCTCGCGTTTATTGACTCTGACGACAAACGCACGTCGATTCAGGAGCATGGATGACAGTTATATGGAATCCTACTTTCAATTTTAAAAGTTTGTAGACCACAAAAACACTGTTTATTGATTCAATGTTAGTGTTCGAATATAGTCGGAAGAATTTGCAGCAGCAATGTAAATACGTGAAAAAATGCATTTTATTTGCTTTTTGCTATGTAATGTCGCTTTAATAATCGAATAATATTTCACTTCACCACTCTTTAGTTGCTAATGTTAAGTCCCATTTCAGTTGGTTGCGTTTCCAACAAGGTTAAAGCAGTAGGGCGGAGTCACTACGAGATAGAAGTGGGCGGCACTACGTGCGTATTAATGCGGTGGGTCTTGGACCGCGGTCCTGTATGAGGTGGGTCTTGGACCGGTCCTGTATGCGGTGGGTCTTGGACCGCGGTCCTGTATGCGGTGGGTCTTGGACCGCGGTCCTGTATGCGGTGAGTCTTGGACCGGCTGATCTGGATCTATGTTGTTTGCACATTCCTTCCACTTTACTCAGCATTTTAAGGATTAATATTGATAATGCTGTATAGATGGAGGGAATAAAATTGCCCTGTGTTGCGTTTATTGGGGTAGGCAATGCGTGCTGTCTCAGGTGTATGTGGAGTCCCCCCCCCCACAACACACACACCTTAAACAGCACATTAAACATGTTTCACTGTCGGCATGGTACATATACTGAGGGACATAACTGGCTTTGTTATTACCTCCCTTGGCAGATTATCCCTAAATGTATAGTCATTTCAGTTGGAATACTTTGTTTTTACAGTTGTTACGTTATGATAATGTGCTTCAATCCAAATCATGTTTGTTAATGGATACACACATAAGTACAGATGTTTCACCCATTGGATATACTGTAGGATATCTGTTTTATATACATGTAGTAGTATGTTATGTTATGTTATATTTCGGGTTTTACGCCTGCATCAGCACCATTTTGGGCTATATCACCGGCGGGCAGTTTACCTAACAACACCTTTCCTGGGCAGGCTCCAGCGGTTAACCAGTACTGTGCACCAACCTCCGTAAGAAAGTGCCAACTTTTTCATATAAATGAGACACGGCCTGAGCGGGGCTCGAACCCGTGACCATCAGTGATGATAGGTTACAGTGGTATACAAGTCAGCGACCTTAACCATTAGACCAGGGAGGCGGACAATATACATGTAGTAACATAATAGTTATCAAATGAGAAAGAGGAAGAAAATTGATAGCATGATGTGCAAAGGGGACAGCGATAAAAACAGAGGAAACTACTTAAGAGGACCTACATAAGTGTAGGGAGTATTCAGGGGCAGGAACTGACCGATGTCTCTCATTAACATAAGCTATGTATAGCTTTTAATCGACATCAACATTATATGACAGATAATAACAAGTTGCTAAAAATACATACAGTCAAACCTGTCTTAAACAGCCAGCCAAGGGAATCACAGAAAATGGCTGCTTAACACGGGTGGCTGCTTAATAGAGGTCATATGTATAATAAAACAACATATTGGGAATGTGGAAACTGGCTGCTTAATACAGGTTGGATGCTTAATGGAAGTGACCACTAACACAGGTTTTACTGTAATTATATAAAGTATTGTTATATGAAATGTTGGCATAAATGACACATCTTACCTGTACAATGCATGCTAAAAAGCGTGAGGACTTGCTGATCTTGACGTCTAAAAACTGCCATAAAATTAATGGGATAAGACGTGTCAGGGAAAATAAACACAAACGTGTGACCTATAAGAAATGCTTTAAAACTAATATCACCCGAATCAGGTGCATTATGTTCCTTAACTCGTATCATACAACGGTAAGATAAGATAAGATAAGATAAATTTATTGTGTGTCGGCAAGTACAACACAAGCCCTGAGGCAAGTACAACACAAGCTCTGAGTGAGCTATTGAACCGCCTATAACGGTGAAAAGAACAGTCACATATGTCATGGAATTTCTGTTCATTAGTAACAATTGTAATGAAATTGCATGGCATTTAGATAAAAAAAATCAAAAATGAACATTACCCAGCATGCAAAGAGTAATAGTACAATCGTGATTTGACCGCCAGGTGGTATAAAACATGTTCACCAAGAGTATTTAACGTTAACAGACGGATCTGTAGTCCAGTACTAACACGCTGGACTGGTAATCCAGGGATCGCAGGTTCGATCCCCCGTCTGACCATAATAAAATTAACAGTCTTTCAGATGGGACGTTAAACCGAGGTCTCGTGTCGGTGCTTTACACCGTGCACGTAAACGAACCAGAGGAGATTCTGGAATGGGTCTCTGTCTGTATCATGCACTATCCTCCAAAATCTAAAATAACTAATCTCTTCAGGAGGCGTCGCTCATATGGGCTACCGGTAGCGACGATAAATAAACGTAAAAACAGAAACAGTATTTAACGTTATAGTTTGGTGCGTGTAGCCTAATCTATGGTCAGGCTGAGCATGCAAATAATATCATACAACAAACATATTCATACATCAACGAATATGAGATGTGAGACAGTATAGAGTGACTCCTGTACTGACCCTATACAATGTGGTGCTTGTAGCCTAATCTATGGCCGGGCTGAGCATTCAAATCATATTATTAACGCACACGACTTAATCACCTTAGTTTATAATATATGAGTGTCAACTAAACATCTTAGTACGCTCAACCACATGGTTAGTTTATGCAAATTTATTTTAGCTAGATTGCGAAACTAGTTCTTACAACTTACATTAATCGCTCTCGAGACCTCATTCTTGATATAATGCATCGCCACGAGGGAGAAGAAGCAATGTAGAATTTAAATGCCTTGCCTAAGGACACATTCGTAACAGCTCCAGCGGAGGTTCGAACTCCGGGCCTTTCGCTACCACTGCGTTATTACCATATGGTTCGCCGGAGGCGAGGGTAAATAAGCTCAATCATTATCATCATCTATTTAACGTTTTTGGATGACGTCATGTTTACTTGTATTTGTATTTTTTCCCTAAAATGTATGATCATACTAGTCCATAAATGTATGTAAATTTATACATTTTGTTTGTACAGTGCTATGTAACTGGTAAAACGAGAAATACATTGCAGCATTTCAATAAAATAGTACAATAACGTTTGGAAAGGTGTTCTTGTTTCATTGTTTAAGTGTTCTCCCTTTATTTCACTGTTTAAGCGTTCTCCCTTTATTTCGCTGTTTCACTGGTCTCCCTTTATTTCACTGATTAAGTGTTCTCCCTTTATTTCACTGTTCAAGTGTTCTCCCTTTATTTCACTGTTTCATTGTTCTCCCTTTGTTTCACTGTTCTCTCTTTATTTCACTGTTCATGTGTTCTCCCTTTATTTCACTGTTCAAGTGTTCTCCCTTTATGTCACTGTTCAAGTGTTCTCCCTTTATTTCACTGTTTCACTGTTCTCCCTTTATTTCACTGTTTAACTGTTCTCCCTTTATTTCACTGTTCAAGTGTTCTCCCTTTATTTCACTGTTTTTGGTATACGTCTATTTATCGGCGCTACCGTATTTATTCGTGGCGACGTCTGTTGAAGTATGTTGGACATTTTATTTTTGGATGGATAGTGCAAGATACAGAAGTTGCTCCAATTAACCAGACGCCAATAGCCCTATCGCTCCGCCCCTAAGATCACGTGACACAGTAACGCGAAAACTCTGATTTTCTATGTAGTATTTCATGCTAGCTTGATTAGATATACACATTGTCTGGGGTGTGTGTGAATAACGATAGCTGATTGGAGTATTGATTAGTTTGATTGACAGTCGGCGACTGGTTAATTCCAGAAGCACTACTGGTAGTGTGTTTTACGTTTATGTATCGTCGCTACCGGTTGCCCATATGAGCGACGCCTCCTGAAGAGATTAGTTATTTTAGATTTTGGAGGATAGTGCATGATACAGACAGAGACCAATTCCAGAATCTCCGCTAGGTCTTTTACAAGCACCGACACGAGTCCTCGGTTTAACGTCCCATCTGAAAGACTGTTAATTTTATTAGGGTCAGACGGGGGGTCGAACCTGCGATCCCTGGATTACCAGTCCAGTGTGTTAACCACTGGACTACAGAACCGTCTGTACCTTTACAGTCCCGGTATATATCACCGATACTCGTTTTTACTGTTACTATTATTCGGGTCATACGGGGATATAAAGAACACATCCTTTGTCTTTCGAGTTGATATAGGTTTGCATGACGGAAGGCACTGTATTTGAGCAACCGAAAGTCAGCTCATCCGTCGAGGTTTTAGTCTTGCGTGTTTCAAGTCATAAACATTTCGTATGTTGGAATAATATGATGGTAAACTTTGATTAAAGCAGGTGCACACGTAGCTAATGTCCACATTTTGATTTCCAATTATAATGCTTGCACTGCTATGTAATTAAACCAGCTGGATGCTTCCATTGGACTTATATTTTTCTCCAGCTGTTCATGCCGGAGATAGACCCCGGGTGCCCCTCGTGCAGTATTTCAGATTCGTGCACCAGACCGTCTGCAAGCCATATGTATATCATCCGCACATGGAAGAATTCAACACCCTCAGTGGGATTCGAACACAAACAGTGGACTGGGCCAAGAGTATGAAGAGGTGATGGCGTTTCTACGTTTTGTAATATGGATACATTGATACTTTGATTTGTTGAAGTTCATGTCTCGTAGAGATTCCCAAGTTCGTGGAGGTCGTGTTGCAACTTAGGTGGCACAATAAAGAGATAAAGGCGGACTTCGAAAGGACGATTCAAGTAACGTGTTATTGAAGATCATTGAAGAAGGAAAAGAATAGATCTTAGGACCGATCCCTGTGGTACCCCTGATGTAGAATCAATAGTCTCACATTGTGCACAATTCAGTACTACTGTTATCAAGGAGGAGTTAGTGCAAGTGTGTGTGTGTGTGTGTGTGTGTGTGTGTGTGTGTGTGTGTGTGTGTGTGTGTGTGCGTGTGCGTGTGCGTGTGCGTGTGCGTGCGCGTGCGTGCGTGCGTGCGTGCGTGCGTGCGTGCGTGCGTGCGCGTATGTGCGTGTGTGTGCATGTATGGGTATATATGCATGCATGTAGATTCATGTACGCATGTACGTATGTATGTGTATGTATACATGCATGTAGATGTATGTATGTACGAATGTACGTATGTATGTGTATATATGCATATATGAATATATGTGTAAAATGTTTTAGTTCTTACACAATAATTGTGTTACAGGTAGAAAAATCAATGTAATGTTCATCATTATTCGTTTTCATCATGAACCATTTACCATGCAAAATATGGGAGTCTCAGATTGTGTACTATTGTATGAACCACAGTATTATCATAGCAGAACATACTCGTACATCCGTTTGAATATCTGACATCACTATGTGCCACTTGGCATACATGCTTTTTTATGATTATCCCATAATCATATGTGCGTCTGTCAATCAGACCTTGTGAACTATTCATATGCCATTACAGCTTTAGACTGTCTGACCTGATCAACAATTAAGTACATTATTATACTACAGTTATGCATTGTAATAACAGAGTATTCAAACCTTAAGATAACAAATTATTTAGCATTGTTATCACTAATTAACTGTATACAAGCACAGGGTTCATATTGACAACATTAATCAACCCGGTTATATATAGAAACATACAACACCCGAAGACAATTTAAATTATTATGGTATCCACCACGTACCATACACTCGTTAATATGTTAAGACATCTACTTAGTATACTACTTGTTTGTTCTCTAACGGATGGAATGTTTTCGATATTGAAATTATTGCTTCATATGCTGATACCTAGGAACTGTCTAAGGAATATCTCAGTTTTATATAATCATTGTAAATTAAATCTCCATATCGTGCATACTTTTCACAACATTCAATGACAACAGTGAATTTCGAAATATGTAGTTTTAATGTCAAGGGTTTAGCAAACAAAACAAAACGATCACAAGTATTCCAATGGTTGAAACAAAATAAATATCATATAAAAAATTATGTCTTTTACAAGAAATACATTGTTTATCTGAAAACATTACAACATGGAAAAGGGAGTGGCAAGGCGATATATTTTTATGTGGGGATAGTACAGACAGTATGGGAGTCGGAATATTTATTAATGACGGGCAAAACTATAAAGTATTTGAATATAAAGAAATTATCAAAGGCAGATTACAAATTCTTAAATTGGACATAGATGGAAGGATGCTAATCCTAATTAATGTATATGGTCCAAACACAGATGATGTAACATTTTTTAATAAAATTGAAAATTTACTGATAGAATACGGCGATCAAACTATTATAATGGGTGGAGATTTTAACACCGTTATCAATTTCAATATTGACAAACTAAATGGAAGAAATGATACAAATAAAAAAAGTTCAGAAAAAATTAACGAATTAATATCAAATTACGACTTATGTGACGTATATAGGTACAAATATAAAAATAAGAAAATGTTCACTTGGCACTCAAATACAACCCCACCAATATGTTGTCGCCTAGACTACTTTCTGTGTTCGTCAAACATACTTAATCATGTTAAAGCCTGCGAGGCTAAGCCCGGATTTAAATCAGACCACTCAACTGTTACACTTAATATCGAATTTAATACTCTTGAAAGGGGAAAAGGATTGTTTAAGATAAATAATACAATTATTTTACATGATGAGTACCAGACAATCATTAGAAACTCAATTCGAGAAATGTATGAAATTAATAAAGATGCTGACCCAAATATCCTATGGGAGGTAATTAAAGGAAGAATTCGAGACGAAACGATTAAATATTCAAGCAAATTAAAAAAGGAACAACAGAAACTTGAAATCGAGATACAAACTAATATAAAAGAAACCAAGCAAAAATTAACAGAAACTCCAAACGATGAGCAACTAATAAATAGACTAAAACATGAAATGAATAGATTTAATGAATTTGAAGAACAGAGAATATGAGGAATTTTACTCATATCTAAAGCAGAATGGATTGAAGGTTCAGAAAAAAACACTAAATATTTCGCTAATCTAGAAGTTAAAAGAGCGGAACATAAAACAATTCATCAAATAAACGATAACCAGAAAAATATCATAAAAGACCAAAGTCGGGTATTAAACCACGTTAAAGACTTTTATGTAAAGCTATATAAACAAAATGTTGACTTAGATAATAGAGGTGACAACAGGCGTTTCTTAGAAAATGATCATGTTATTTTAACAAACGAACAAAAAAAATGCCACGATAAACATCTGATCGAATACTAATGTGCAACAGCGTTAAAAGAAATGAACAACAATAAAAGGCCAGGCTCGGACGGCCTATCCGTGGAGTTCTTTAAAATATTTTGGAATGACATAAAGCAATATCTAATTAATTCACTCAATTTTTCATTCGATAATGGAAACCTTACGGAACTACAAAAACAGAGTATCATAACGCTTCTACCCAAAAAGGACAAAGATCTACTATCAATAAATAACTGGAGACCAATCTCATTATTAAATGTTGATTATAAAATAGCCACTAAAACTATAGCCAACTGCATTAAATCAGTTCTCGAAGATATAGTTAGTACCGATCAAACGGGATTTATAAAGGGAAGATATATTGGGGAAAACGTTAGACTCCTAGCGGAGATAATAGACACGGTTAATATTAACGACGAACCAGGCCTAATTTTCTTTTCCGATTTTAATAAAGCTTTTGATAGCTTAGATCATGACTTCATGTTTCAAACATTGAGGACATTTAATTTTAGTGAATCAACAATCAACTGGGTCAAGCTCTTTTATAATGATGCAAAAGCATGTATATCCAATAATGGTAATTTCTCTAGCTTTTTCGATATCAAAAAGGGTGTTCGACAAGGTTGCCCATTATCACCGTATTTATTTATTATTTGTATAGAACTACTTTCAGTTGAAATAAACAAAAACAAAGACATTAAAGGAATTAAAATATATGGCACAGAGTCCAAACAAACGCTATTTGCAGATGATGCATGTTTCACACTAGACGGATCAAGAAAGTCTTTAGAAAGCCTTGTAACAACCCTTGACGATTTTGGCAACATCTCAGGATTAACACTCAACATCCAAAAATGCACGATTTTAAGGATTGGCTCATTAAAATGAACAAACATTGAATACTGTAGAAACAACAAATTTACATGGACATCTTCAAGCGCAACAACATTAGGGATTACCTTTAGTAACAGCATGGTTGAAATGGAAGAACTAAACTTTATTCCTAAAATAGATCTCTTTACGAAATGTTTAAATAAATGGTCGAAATGGAATCTATCACTTATCGGAAAAATAACAGTTCTTAAAACATTTGCATTCCCGAAACTAGTTTAAATAATCCATCTACAAAAAAATTAAAAGACTTAAAAAGCAAACTGTTCGATTTTTTATGGAACAAAAAAACAGATAAAATTGCAAGAAATGTAATTATACAGGATTATATGAATGGTGGTCTTAAAATGCTCGATTTAGATTGTTTTCTATCAGCCTTGAAAGCCAGTTATACCAGCATACTTAATGGATAAAGTAAATAAACACACAAAAGTATGTAAACTTGTATATAAAGACCTTATATTAAAACAAAAACCATGCAAATTAAAATCAATTAACAAGTGGCAGACAATTTTTAAGAAAGATGATTTTAACTGGGAAAAAATATTCATACAACCACTTCACATAACAATAGACACAAAATTACGTGAATTCCAGTACAAGTATTTGATGGATATAATCCCAGATAATTCATTCTTATTCAAATGCAAAATTGTAAATTCAACTTTATGTGACTTTTGTTCCATGAAAAGTGACTCAATATACCATATGTTCTGGGAATGCCATTGTATTCAAATATTCTGGGTAGACCTAAAATTATATCTAAACAATTTTATACCCAATTTAGATACAATTACATTTGAAAATGTTTCTTTCTGTAATATATGCGAACAAAATAATAACATCGGACAAACTGCTAACTTTATAATTTTACTATCTAAATATTTCATTTTCAGAAACAAGTGCAACAAAATAACACCTTCACTAGACAATGTTGTGACATATTTATATGTGCGCATTCAGGTTGAAAAAACAATTGCATCGCTTAAAGGAAAACTTAATATGTTTAACGACAAATGGGACACATTCCTTAGACAGAATGCAGGTAATGTGTAATTGTGAGCAATTTATTGTTAATAACCTTCATTACAAATTTATATCCATCCAATATCCATCCAAATAACTCGTAGTAAACGTTTCTCTTTTTTTTTTTTTTACTTTGTCTCTTGCATTTATTCTCTTCTTTCTCAAACCGCAACCTATATTATAAAATCCATATATACATTGTTTAAAGACACATTAGCTATGTGTACTTTGTATATTGACATGATATTATATGTATAATACTATGTATGATAATGTATATTTGGAACAATAAAATTGAGGGAAAAAAAAGAAGTTCTTACATTAGTGCAATCGCTTGCTTTTGATACCCCATTCCTGATGGAATCCATCGCAGTGATGGAGAGAGAGGGGGAGGGGGAGAGGGGGAGAGGGGGAGAGAGAGAGGGCAACATGGATCACCCAAGGACATATCGGCGTGGTTTTGACGGGGTGTGTGTTAACTCACAACCTCGTATCTGGATTACGATGCGGACATCATTACACCGCTATTAAGTCAATTTCCCAGGAACTGGCCTACATTTTAACCACTCTTGAATACATCAGACATAGTCTCAACCTTTCTAGATAGAACCGTAAAAGCTATATGACCGTGTGCTCTCGAATGCTCTCATCTGGGTTGTACATATCCCGATTGCGTTATTGACATTAACACATTCTGGGGCTATCGATCCGGTTCTATCTATCTTCCTTTAATGCCGAACCTCTCGCGGGGATGTAGACATGTTGCGCGTCAAAAACCGCAAAGAAATTAAAAGTATGAGTCGTTATTATAATTTAAGAAAGTAATGAAAATAAGTTGCGGTAAAAGTTTAAAATCAGCTGCGCAGAACAACTAGGGACTGGCATGATCATTTATGGCAAATTGCCGTATTGAATTGCTCTATTGTAGGGAGATGGACAATGTCAGGAGGGAGATGGTTCCAATGGTAGATTGTTCTTGGAAAAAAGGAAAATTTGTAGTAGTCTGTAGTTACTGTAATTAACCTATAGCTTAAGGAATGGCAGTGGCGAGCAGGACGGGTGAGGGGAACTAGGTAATTTTCAATGGGAATAGCAACAAGATCATTATGAATTTATACATAAGGGGTAACATATTGTCAATACGCCGTTGATCTAGTCTGTGTAGATTTAGGGAATGTAGCATGTCTGTAACACTAGAGGTACGATAGAAGTCAGCCTTTATCCAACGGGCTGCTCTTCGCTGGACACCTTCAATTTGGTTTATCAATGTGTGGGTATGGTGTGACCAGATCTCGGAGCCATAGTCAAGCTGGGGTCTCACTAGTGTCTGATAAACCATGGACTTAAGGGGTTCGGATTTGACCTGGAGGTTTCTACGTAGAAATCCTAATGTTTGGTTTGCTTTCTTAGTTGACCTTTTTATGTGAGTGTCTCATGGCAGGTTATTTGAGATATCCACGCCAAGGTAGTTAGTTGGCTGTGGTGACCGTGGATAACTTGATATTTGGAGGGGTTAAATTCCATGTCCCGCTCCAACTCCCACTCTTCTAATCTCTTAAGATCGTTTGGGAGTGTGACCGATTCATTTGCAGATGTCAGTGATAGATAGACTGCAGTATCATATGCAAAGATACGGACTTTGGAACTGATGTTTTGTGGGAGGTCGTTTATGTAGGCTATGAAAAGCAGGGGTCCAAGTACGGAACCATGTGGGACTCCAGAGGACACCGGAATGGCCTCTGAACTAATACCATTAAGGACAACTGACTGGAGTCTATTATCTTGAAAACTCTTAATCCACCCCGCAGTTTGACGGTTACAATGTTACAAACGAGCGACTGTGCTTGCTTAGGTCCAATAGTCTCGTGTAGTGTCAAATGACAAAATAGTGCAGAAAAACACTGATCCCGGTCATGATTTATTATTGCAATGCTCTTATTTTATTTTTTTCCTGATCAATATACATCATAATTACACATATACATAATAATTACACATATACATAATAATTACATATACTGTAGACTTTCCAAGCATGTACATGTATTGAAAACAAAGAACGTGTCAAAAAGTAATTGACAAGTGCTAACAGCCTGCAGCACTATCTATGCGCATAATTCATGAATGATATTTATATTAAGTTATACGTAATCATGTGAAGTTACGTAAAGCGTTGAAATAATAACCCGATGTATATTGAGAGGGAGGGGTAATTTTTAAGTAGAAGAGATAAGATTAGCAAAAGAAAGTAAGAAGTTTCAGTGGAAATAAGTGTGGATGATTGTCTATATATATATAGCATGCATTTATTGACAGGTTATATTAAGGTTTCCTCCCACATGAATGACCACATATACGCTTACATCCGAGTCAACGAGAGTGATTAATATAAGTTCGCAATCGTTGTAAACTAAATAAAGTATAAGTATTTATTGACAAGTTAGTTGATAAGATTCAAAAACTGTCTCCATTTCTCATTGAACGTATTTTGTGTATCTTTGAGAATTGAGATGGTTTCTTCTAGTTTTATTTTCCTTTTAAAATATGCTATAAATTGGACTTCATTTGGTTTAATCTTCTTACATTTGCATTTAAAGATGAAATATTTAGCAAGTAGTATAATATAGTTTATGTTCATTTCATACACTTTGCTATTGTGTTTGAAATTACATAACGAAATATGTTCATAAATAAATTGAGCCAAATTATCTGTTTGCAACATTGTTCTGAAGAAATGTGTTATCTTAATCCAGAAATCCTGTATATAGTGGCATTCCCAAAACATATGAACGTTAGAATCATTATGCATTATGCAAAAGTCACAAAGTTGTGATACAACTATATTACATTTTAATAGAAAAACGTCTCTTATGTCTACCTTTGATTTGTACAGGGCCTCACTCTGTTCAAAGCATTGTCGTACAAAGCCAGTATGTTGTGTTGGAGAAAACAATCCACAATGCATGGGTAGAAACCAGTACTCAATTCTCTAGAAGGGTATATTCGAAATAGCTAGATTAAAATACTACTTGTACAGCAATCAATGTACTGCGCAGCAATCGATGTACTGTATAACTAAGATGTCGTATTTTCACAGGTGATTAAGAGATTATCAAAAGCTGTGGCAGTCCGTGGTCTGTGTGGCGTCCATGATCTAGTTGAAAGGCGTCGGATTTTGAATCGAAGGTTCCCAGGTTCGATACTCGGTCATGACACACATATATAGCGTCCTCGAGCAAGGCACCTCACACACACTACTTAGGATATAATAGTACTGGTTAACCATTTAGGTCGGAAAACCTGCCCAGGAAAACATGTCTAGGTTACCACAAGGTGGCGTCCGTGGTCCAGCGTCGGATTTGGAATCGATCGGTCCCGAATTCGATACTCGTGTATAGCCTATAGGCTATATAATGTCATTGAGCAAGGCACCTCTTGAACATTGCTTAGTACTGTTTAACCATTTAGGTCGGAAAACCTGTCCAGGAAAACATGTCTAGGTTACCACAATGTGGCGTCCGTGGTCCAGTGGTAGAGCGTCGGATGTGGAATCGATCGGTCCCGAGTTCGATACTCGATTAGTCCATGTATCTATAGCTACATAATGTCATTGAGCAAGGCACCTCACAACATTGCTTAGTACTGGTTAACCCTTTAGGTCGGAAAACCTGCCCAGGAATACAAGCTTAGGTCCCCGCAAGGGCTTGCCATTAATGGAACGAGCATACATACAATGGGATTGAAATAAATGGAACATGTATACATACATGTATAGTGAAACCGTCTGTTAAAAAAATGCGCACGAAGGTACGAAAATGCCAAGGACAAGTTAATGTTTCGTACCAGACACGCATGCGCAGAAGTTGTTTACATGTAAAAATAATCACGTGACCCGTAAAGATGGCCACCTCACAGAAATTTAATTGGCCACTCTCTAAGGTTAATCTATTTTAGACAAAAACAAATGCTTCCAATCAAATATGTTGTGCATTTGTATTGCACGAAAAATACTTTAAGAAATCAAAGTGGTCGCAGAAATTTGAGGAGTAACCTTAACTATACAGATGATGCTTTTATTTAGATTGTGCACATACATTTTCTTGCTTTGATCGTTTTGTGTTTACAGTATAAATTAGTCGGTAAACAAGTTGTTTACATCGATATTTCAGAATATTGTTAACAGTTAAATGTATAATTAGATCGGATATAAATTAAGCATATACATAGCACTATAAGATGGGCAGCTGACGGCATGTTGGTGACCGTGCTGTGGTGTCATGGTTGACTTGATCCAATGGAAGTTGGAAGTGTAATTATTGGTATTATAATTATTGGTACATAATTATAACCAATAACATCATGGACTCGAATAGAAGAGTTGGGATGTACCGAGAGAGTCCAGGTTCAGATATTGTCAAGCAAGGACAACTGAAGAAACTGAAGGTATTTAAGTTTTAGTTACAAGTGTCTAAACAGGGGGTTATCTAGTCCTATATATGTGTCTAAACAGGGGGTTATCTAGTCCTATATATGTGTCTAAACAGGGGGTTATCTAGTCCTATATATATGTCTAAACAGGGGGTTATCTAGTCCTATATATGTGTCTAAACAGGGGGTTATCTAGTCCTATATATGTGTCTAAACAGGGGGTTATCTAGTCCTATATATGTGTCTAAACAGGGGGTTATCTAGTCCTATATATGTGTCTAAACAGGGGGTTATCTAGTCCTATATATGTGTCTAAACAGGGGGTTATCTAGTCCTATATATGTGTCTAAACAGGGGGTTATCTAGTCCTATATATGTGTCTAAACAGGGGGTTATCTAGTCCTATATATGTGTCTAAACAGGGGGTTATCTAGTCCTATATATGTGTCTAAACAGGGGGTTATCTAGTCCTATATATGTGTCTAAACAGGGGGTTATCTAGTCCTATATATGTGTCTAAACAGGGGGTTATCTAGTCCTATATATGTGTCTAAACAGGGGGTTATCTAGTCCTATATATGTGTCTAAACAGGGGGTTATCTAGTCCTATATATGTGTCTAAACAGGGGGTTATCTAGTCCTAGAGTGGTGGAACCTATGCTCAGCATAAAAAGGGCTTATAAATCTAGTCCTAGATGTATACACAATTTCGCGTTAGTTTCTATGTATCACATACAGAATTATGACAATACACAACATAGATCTGACTACTTAATTAACCCATTCAACCCCAAGTAACTGACATGGACTGGTGCGTGATATTTTCAGACCAATAAATTAATAAGAAAATTACCTTTGGACCAGTTCATTTATCAAAATGGGTAATTTTATCTAAAAATAGTAATAATTATTACTGGCAAAAAAGTGCAGATCCTGATGAGACGGCTCGTCACGAGCCGGCTCATCTGGATCTACACTTTTCATATGCCTATTTAGAGGCCTGTGGGGTTGAAAGGGTTAACCGTTGCTAAATATAATCCCTTCACCACTAATAGTAATAAAAGTAATATAATTGGCATCGTTTCTACAATCGTCATTTTCAATTAAAATATTGTATTTTTTGACTGTTCCCAAATAAGAATAAAATTCACCAGATGAGAAATATGATGTTTCTGTTTGATTATTATTTAACCCTGTCAACCACACATGCCTCTAAATAGGCTTATGAAAAGTGTAGATCCAGATGAGCCGGCTCGTGATGAGCCGTCTCATCAGGATCTGCACTTTTTTGCCAGTAATAAATATTACTATTTTTAGATAAAATTACCCATTTTGATAAATGAACTGGTCCAAAGGTAATTTTCTTATTAATTTATTGGTCTGAAAATATCACGCACCAGTCCATGTCAGTTACTTGGGGTTGAATGGGTTAAGATGTATATTCGACGACTGTGAAAATCCAGTTTGTCCTGCGAAGAAATGTAATACTTGATTGTGTAACTGTTGGGCCAGGAATAAAAGATCAAAATTGGAACAATAGGGTTTCAATTAGTACACAAGTTATTTATAAGCAAATAACCGCAATTACTATTTCATCGAAATATTTCGAAACAGTTTTGCATGTATACGTACTGTTTTATTTTGTAATAACTGTGTCTATTTCATCTAGATACAAAACAACCACATCATTAGAATGATCAGGGTTAACTCTATAAATGGTCCAACATTGAACATGTTATCTTAATGAATGATCAGGGATAGCTCTATAAATGGTCCAACATTGAGCATGTTATCTTAATGAATGAGCAGGGATAGCTCTATAAATGGTCCAACGTTGAGCATGTTATCTTAATGAATGAGCAGGGATAACTCTATAAATGGTCCAACATTGAGCATGTTATCTTAATGATTGAGCAGGGATAACTCTATAAATGGTCCAACATTGAGCATGTTATCTTAATGAATGAGCAGGGATAACTCTATAAATGGTCCAACGTTGAGCATGTTATCTTAATGAATGAGCAGGGATAATCATAACTCTATAAATGGTCCAACGTTGAGCATGTTATCTTAATGAATGAGCAGGGATAACTCTATAAATGGTCCAACGTTGAGCATGTTATCTTAATGAATGAGCAGGGATAGCTCTATAAATGGTCCAACATTGAGCATGTTATCTTAATGAATGAGCAGGGATAATCATAACTCTATAAATGGTCCCACATTGAGCATGTTATCTTAATGAATGAACAGGGATAACTCTATAAATGGTCCAACACTGTGCATGTTATATTAATGAATGAGCAGGGATAGCTCTATAAATATATTTATTTGACTGACCAGGCAAAATATATCGACGCCTGTTCCTAGGCTAGGATAACTCTATAAATGGCCCAACACTGTGCATGTTATCTTAAGGAATGAAAGGTTATGAAGAAATAAAGCGCTAACGTCGTGATTGGCTAAAGAAAATTGGCTACAAAAAAATAAAAGCCAGGGCAGGTGTTGCGTCTGCGTCTTCGTTTATCCCTTCTGTTTTGTCCCCCTCCGTATTATCGTGGGCCAGAAGTTGTCAGATTGCGTGTGTGTTTTACGTTTATTTATCTTTGCTACTGGTTGCCCATATGAGCGACGCTTCCTGAAGAGATTAGTTATTTTGGAGGAGAGTGCAATGATACAGACAGAGACCCATTCCAGAGTCTCCTCTGGTTCTTTTATGTGCACGGTGTACATCACCGACACAAGACCTCGGTTTAACATCCCATCTGAAAGACTGTTAATTTTATTAGGGTCAGACGAGGGATCAAACCTGTCAGATTGCACATTATGTTCGTCCGTACATGGAATGTTACTCCTTGTCGAGGACCTATTGTGACCATAGTAATATTAGACACATAAGCACCGGCATCTTTAAGGAAGTCGTATATGTTTTTCTCACATCAATGTTACTGGATCAGCATAATAACCATTTGTCTTCCTTCTTACAGTGTACGTTGGTGGCGATTCTATCTCGTGCCGACCTCTCAGTTTCAAATATATCTGTCTGATTTTGCGAATCAGTGTTAGGAACAAACTGTTGAGTTTTGTGGACATAATTATGGTTGTCGCTTGTTATAATGCCACAGGAAGCATATGGAGGGGTCCATGTATATATCTGGAAAATTCACCCACTATTCCAGCGGAATTCAATACCTTGCTATTATAATATTATTGTTTGGATTACTACAATGATAAGAGTTAATTAATTACGTTGATTTGAATTGGTTTAAACTTTATTTATGTTTACGTCAATGATTGTGAAGGAAGTTCATATTAATCACTCTCGTTGGCGCGGATGAAAGCGTAAATGTGGTCATTTGTGTGGGAGGAATCCGGAGTACTCGGGGGGGGGGGGAAACCCACCTGTCCGATCTGGTGACCATCGTACCATCCCACATACTTCCCTGTCCGAGTATCGAACAGTTGATTTATGACACATACCACCAAAATAAATGAAAAGTAGTCCGTAATAAGAGAGATATTAAACGTTTATTTGCGTAGTATTTTTCCCCAGGAATCTAATTCAAGTTACCGGAATCCACATTGCATGGCTACAGTTTTCATTCATTATTTGTTTTTTGTGTTAGTTAAGTTCATTATAGTATTTATGATTTGTACCCAAAGAATAAATAAAATATATGCAGTAATGAGACAGCTATTAAAATGTTTTATTAGCGCAGTATTATTTCTAGTGGGTGCGTACCGATTTATAGAATATACAATGACACTATATTAGTCATATATAGCATACATGTATGCAGGGCGCATTCCAGGTCATAATTAGTCATATATAGCATACATGTATGCAGGGCTCAATCTAGGTCATAATTAGTCATATATAGCATACATGTATGCAGGGCTCATTCTAGGTCATAATTAGTCATATATAGCATACATGTATACAGCGCTCATTCCAGGTCATATATAGCATACATGTATGCAGGGCCCATTCTAGGTCATAATTAGTCATATATAGCATATTGATTGAGCCCTGTATACATGTATGCTATATATGACCTGGAATGAGCGCTGTATACATGTATGCTATATATGACTAATTATGACCTAGATTGAGCCCTGTATACATGTATGCTATATATAACTAATTATGACCTAGATTGAGCCCTGTATACATGTATGCTATATATGACTAATTATGACCTAGATTGAGCCCTGTATACATGTATGCTATATATGACTAATTATGACCTAGAATGAGCCCTGTATACATGTATGCTATATATGACTAATTATGACCTAGATTGAGCCCTGTATACATGTATGCTATATATGACCTGGAATGAGCGCTGTATACATGTATGCTATATATGACTTAGTCACTAATTATGACCTAGAATGAGCCCTGTATACATGTATGCTATATATGACTAATTATGACCTAGAATGAGCCCTGTATACATGTATGCTATATATGACTAATTATGACCTAGAATGAGCCCTGTATACATGTATGCTATATATGACTAATTATGACCTAGAATGAGCGCTGTATACATGTATGCTATATATGACTAATTATGACCTAGAATGAGCCCTGTATACATGTATGCTATATATGACTAATTATGACCTAGAATAAGCCCTGCATACATGTATGCTATATATGACCTGGAATGAGCGCTGTATACATGTATGCTATATATGACTAATTATGACCTAGAATAAGCCCTGTATACATGTATGCTATATATGACCTGGAATGAGCCCTGTATACATGTATGCTATATATGACTAATTATGACCTAGAATGAGCGCTGTATACATGTATACTATATATGACTAATTATGACCTAGAATGAGCCCTGTATACATGTATGCTATATATGACTAATTATGACCTAGAATGAGCGCTGTATACATGTATACTATATATGACTAATTATGACCTAGAATGAGCCATGTATACATGTATGCTATATATGACCTGGAATGAGCCCTGTATACATGTATGCTATATATGACTAATTATGACCTAGAATAAGCCCTGTATACATGTATGCTATATATGACTAATTATGACCTAGAATAAGCCCTGTATACATGTATGCTATATATGACCTGGAATGAGCCCTGTATACATGTATGCTATATATGACTAATTATGACCTAGAATAAGCCCTGTATACATGTATGCTATATATGACTAATTATGACCTAGAATAAGCCCTGTATACATGTATGCTATATATGACTAATTATGACCTAGAATAAGCCCTGTATACATGTCTGCTATATATGACTAATTATGACCTAGAATGAGCCCTGTATACATGTATGCTATATATGACCTGGAATGAGCCCTGTATACATGTATGCTATATATGACCTAGAATAAGCCCTGCATACATGTATGCTATATATGACCTGGAATGAGCGCTGTATACATGTATGCTATATATGACCTGGAATGAGCGCTGTATACATGTATGCTATATATGACCTGGAATGAGCGCTGTATACATGTATGCTATATATGACCTGGAATGAGCGCTGTATACATGTATGCTATATATGACTAATTATGACCTAGAATAAGCCCTGTATACATGTCTGCTATATATGACTAATTATGACCTAGAATGAGCCCTGTATACATGTATGCTATATATGACCTGGAATGAGCGCTGTATACATGTATGCTATATATGACCTGGAATGAGCGCTGTATACATGTATGCTATATATGACCTGGAATGAGCGCTGCATACATGTATGCTATATATGACCTAGAATGAGCGCTGTATACATGTATGCTATATATGACTAATTATGACCTAGAATGAGCGCTGTATACATGTATGCTATATATGACCTGGAATGAGCGCTGTATACATGTATGCTATATATGACCTGGAATGAGCGCTGCATACATGTATGCTATATATGACCTGGAATGAGCGCTGTATACATGTATGCTATATATGACTATTTATGACCTAGAATGAGCCCTGTATACATGTATGCTATATATGACTAATTATGACCTAGAATGAGCCCTGTATACATGTATGCTATATATGACTAATTATGACCTAGAATGAGCGCTGTATACATGTATGCTATATATGACCTGGAATGAGCCCTGTATACATGTATGCTATATATGACCTAGAATGAGTGCTGTATACATGTATGCTATATATGACTAATTATGACCTAGAATGAGCGCTGTATACATGTATGCTATATATGACCTGGAATGAGCCCTGTATACATGTATGCTATATATGACTAATTATGACTTAGAATAAGCCATGTATACATGTATGCTATATATGACTAATTATGACCTAGAATGAGCCATGTATACATGTATGCTATATATGACTAATTATGACCTAGAATGAGCGCTGTATACATGTATACTATATATGACTAATTATGACCTAGAATGAGCCCTGTATACATGTATGCTATATATGACTAATTATGACCTAGAATGAGCGCTGTATACATGTATACTATATATGACTAATTATGACCTAGAATGAGCCATGTATACATGTATGCTATATATGACCTGGAATGAGCCCTGTATACATGTATGCTATATATGACTAATTATGACCTAGAATAAGCCCTGTATACATGTATGCTATATATGACCTGGAATGAGCCCTGTATACATGTATGCTATATATGACCTGGAATGAGCCTGTATACATGTATGCTATATATGACCTGGAATGAGCCCTGTATACATGTATGCTATATATGACTAATTATGACCTAGAATAAGCCCTGTATACATGTATGCTATATATGACTAATTATGACCTAGAATAAGCCCTGTATACATGTCTGCTATATATGACTAATTATGACCTAGAATGAGCCCTGTATACATGTATGCTATATATGACTAATTATGACCTAGAATAAGCCCTGTATACATGTATGCTATATATGACTAATTATGACCTAGAATAAGCCCTGTATACATGTATGCTATATATGACCTAGAATAAGCCCTGCATACATGTATGCTATATATGACCTGGAATGAGCGCTGTATACATGTATGCTATATATGACCTGGAATGAGCGCTGTATACATGTATGCTATATATGACCTGGAATGAGCGCTGTATACATGTATGCTATATATGACCTGGAATGAGCGCTGTATACATGTATGCTATATATGACTAATTATGACCTAGAATAAGCCCTGTATACATGTCTGCTATATATGACTAATTATGACCTAGAATGAGCCCTGTATACATGTATGCTATATATGACCTGGAATGAGCGCTGTATACATGTATGCTATATATGACCTGGAATGAGCGCTGTATACATGTATGCTATATATGACCTGGAATGAGCGCTGCATACATGTATGCTATATATGACCTAGAATGAGCGCTGTATACATGTATGCTATATATGACTAATTATGACCTAGAATGAGCCCTGTATACATGTATGCTATATATGACCTGGAATGAGCGCTGTATACATGTATGCTATATATGACCTAGAATGAGCCCTGCATACATGTATGCTATATATGACTAATTATGACCTAGAATGAGCCCTGTATACATGTATGCTATATATGACCTGGAATGAGCCCTGTATACATGTATGCTATATATGACTAATTATGACCTAGAATGAGCCCTGTATACATGTATGCTATATATGACTAATTATGACCTAGAATGAGCGCTGTATACATGTATGCTATATATGACTAATTATGACCTAGAATGAGCCCTGTATACATGTATGCTATATATGACCTAGAATGAGCCCTGTATACATGTATGCTATATATGACTAATTATGACCTAGAATAAGCCCTGTATACATGTATGCTATATATGACTAATTATGACCTAGAATGAGCGCTGTATACATGTATGCTATATATGACTAATTATGACCTAGAATGAGCCCTGCATACATGTATGCTATATATGACTAATTATGACCTAGAATAAGCCCTGTATACATGTATGCTATATATGACTAATTATGACCTAGAATAAGCCTTGCATACATGTATGCTATATATGACCTGGAATGAGCCCTGTATACATGTATGCTATATATGACTAATTATGACCTAGAATGAGCCCTACATACATGTATGCTATACAGGGTTCCCTCTGTCTGAATGTTTGTCTGCGCCACTTCTGTCGCCAATTGAAAAATACTGGAGCCAATTTAAAAAACTTGGAGCCAACTAAGAGCCATATAGTTCACAAATAAATATATGAAGCCATATATTTGACAAGACATGTGCGAAAATATTTTTTTTGTTTAAAAAGTTGCGCTAAATATTTTCGCCAATTCACTAAATTTAGCGCCAATATTTGTTATTTGGCGCCATTGGCAACTGACTACGGCAAGCCTGAAACTATGACATATTTGATTTATTATATTTGTATATAATTATGTTCCATGAACTTGTGTGTTTATCAACATTTGTTCAATAAAATCCATCTATAAATTTTGAAAGAGCGCAGAAAATGTACATACCAATTTACATGAATGACTTTTTGCATGTTTGTACATCACAAGATTTCGCTGCAACATCAGGTTGAATTATATAACAATAAAACAGCACTTAGCACGTGTTTGTACTCCGGTGAAGGTTTCAAATTTAATGTTTCGTTTTAATCATTTTAATGTACCTATATTCAAAAGGAAAAGCTGTGTCTCGACACATAACACATTTACTAGTGGTACTACGTGCATGCAGTGTAAACCATTATAAATGTATTGCTTGCTGTGCATGCATTGTAAACCATTATAAATGTATTGCTTGCTGTGCATGCATTGTAAACCATTATAAATGTATTGCTTGCTGTGCATGCATTGTAAACCATTATAAATGTATTGCTTGTTGTGCATGCAGTGTAAACCATTATAAATGTATTGCTTGCTGTGCATGCAGTGTAAACCATTATAAATGTATTGCTTGTTGTGCATGCAGTGTAAACCATTATAAATGTATTGCTTGCTGTGCATGCATTGTAAACCATCATAAATGTATTGCTTGCTGTGCATGCATTGTAAACCATTATAAATGTATTGCTTGCTGTGCATGCATTGTAAACCATTATAAATGTATTGCTTGTTGTGCATGCAGTGTAAACCATTATAAATGTATTGCTTGCTGTGCATGCAGTGTAAACCATCATAAATGTATTGCTTGTTGTGCATGCAGTGTAAACCATTATAAATGTGTTGCTTGGTGTGCATGCATTGTAAACCATTATAAATGTATTGCTTGCTGTGCATGCATTGTAAACCATTATAAATGTATTGCTTGCTGTGCATGCATTGTAAACCATTATAAATGTATTGCTTGCTGTGCATGCATTGTAAACCATTATAAATGTATTGCTTGTTGTGCATGCAGTGTAAACCATTATAAATGTATTGCTTGCTGTGCATGCAGTGTAAACCATTATAAATGTATTGCTTGTTGTGCATGCAGTGTAAACCATTATAAATGTATTGCTTGCTGTGCATGCATTGTAAACCATCATAAATGTATTGCTTGCTGTGCATGCATTGTAAACCATTATAAATGTATTGCTTGCTGTGCATGCATTGTAAACCATTATAAATGTATTGCTTGTTGTGCATGCAGTGTAAACCATTATAAATGTATTGCTTGCTGTGCATGCAGTGTAAACCATTATAAATGTATTGCTTGCTGTGCATGCAGTGTAAACCATTATAAATGTATTGCTTGTTGTGCATGCAGTGTAAACCATTATAAATGTATTGCTTGCTGTGCATGCATTGTAAACCATCATAAATGTATTGCTTGCTGTGCATGCATTGTAAACCATTATAAATGTATTGCTTGCTGTGCATGCATTGTAAACCATTATAAATGTATTGCTTGTTGTGCATGCAGTGTAAACCATTATAAATGTATTGCTTGCTGTGCATGCAGTGTAAACCATCATAAATGTATTGCTTGTTGTGCATGCAGTGTAAACCATTATAAATGTGTTGCTTGGTGTGCATGCATTGTAAACCATTATAAATGTATTGCTTGCTGTGCATGCATTGTAAACCATTATAAATGTATTGCTTGCTGTGCATGCATTGTAAACCATTATAAATGTATTGCTTGTTGTGCATGCAGTGTAAACCATTATAAATGTATTGCTTGCTGTGCATGCAGTGTAAACCATTATAAATGTGTTGCTTGCTGTGCATGCATTGTAAACCATTATAAATGTATTGCTTGCTGTGCATGCATTGTAAACCATCATAAATGTATTGCTTGCTGTGCATGCATTGTAAACCATTATAAATGTATTGCTTGCTGTGCATGCATTGTAAACCATTATAAATGTATTGCTTGTTGTGCATGCAGTGTAAACCATTATAAATGTATTGCTTGCTGTGCATGCAGTGTAAACCATTATAAATGTGTTGCTTGCTGTGCATGCATTGTAAACCATTATAAATGTATTGCTTGCTGTGCATGCATTGTAAACCATCATAAATGTATTGCTTGCTGTGCATGCATTGTAAACCATTATAAATGTATTGCTTGCTGTGCATGCATTGTAAACCATTATAAATGTATTGCTTGCTGTGCATGCAGTGTAAACCATTATAAATGTATTGCCTGCTGTGCATGCAGTGTAAACCATTATAAATGTGTTGCTTGCTGTGCATGTATTGTAAACCATTATAAATGTGTTGCTTGCTGTGCATGCATTGTAAACCATCATAAATGTATTGCTTGCTGTGCATGCATTGTAAACCATTATACATGTGTTGCTTGCTGTGCATGCATTGTAAACCATCATAAATGTATTGCTTGCTGTGCATGCATTGTAAACCATTATAAATGTGTTGCTTGCTGTGCATGCATTGTAAACCATCATAAATGTATTGCTTGCTGTGCATGCATTGTAAACCATCATAAATGTATTGCTTGCTGTGCATGCATTGTAAACCATTATAATTGTGTTGCTTGCTGTGCATGCATTGTAAACCATCATAAATGTATTGCTTGCTGTGCATGCATTGTAAACCATCATAAATGTATTGCTTGCTGTGCATGTATTGTAAACCATTATAAATGTATTGCTTGCTGTGCATCCATTGTAAACCATTATAAATGTGTTGCTTGCTGTGCATGCATTGTAAACCATTATAAATGTGTTGCTTGCTGTGCATGCATTGTAAACCATTATAAATGTGTTGCTTGCTGTGCATGCAGTGTAAACCATTATAAATGTATTGCTTGCTGTGCATACATTGTAAACCATTATAAATGTATTGCTTGCTAAATTTGAATAGGTTTGTCTCCGAAAAATAGTCTCCAAGATGCATTGTATATCTTCTCCAACTTGCTTAACCCATTCAACACCAAGTAACTCACATGGACTGGTCCATGATATTCATAAACCAATAAATGAATCAGAAAATCACATTTGGACAAGTTCATTTATCAAAATGGATAATTATGTCTAAAAATAGTCATATCACTGGCAAAAAGTGCAGATCCTGATGAGACGGCTCGTCACGAGCCGGCTCATCTGGATCTACACTTTTTGTAAGCCTATTTAGAGGTCTGTGGTGTTGAAAGGGTTAAAGCAGCATTACATCGTATGAAATAAAATATATTTGAAAAATTCAATTTTTACATATGGGTAGCAATGCTGCTACACATTTTAACATTATACTTTGTATGCTTATGTTCATTTGGTAAACAGTGTTTTTTGCGATAAAACAACCTCGAAACCGAAAGTAGGACTTTCCGAGTCGATCGGTCACGCACTTGTTTACAACCGAACGCATCGTCCGCACTTGTTTACATTCGGAATGCATCGTCCCCATTTGTCCCACGTTGTCTTTTTTAATTAAATTACTTGATATGTTGATTCATACCTCTGTTAGCTAAGTCTTTTAGGGACATGTCTATATCCTCGCAAGGGGTTCAACATTAGAGGAAGATAGATAGATAGTATTTCATGTTCAAAATATATACATTGTTTTCTACATCCTCTGTTGTTTCACGCATGCGCGCTGTGCGTGTTTACATTTCGTGTGTTGATAAACAAATTCACGTATACGACGGTTTAAATTTATTGGAATGTTATCGTTTCTGAGCGACTATTTCGATTTTTGTAAACACACACACATTAGTATTTATATTTTACCCAAAACATCCTTTATTACGATGTAATGCTGCTTTAATAAATTTATGTTTAAGTTATACGACTGTAACCTAATGTTATCTATTTATGTCTACAAATTCAAAACCATAGCAACACTTGTCATGTACATACATGTGAATATTGTTACAGGATCACAGATCACCAACAAGTTTGGTACAGACTTGCCATTAGGCCAAACAAAAATCCTGTGTTTACTGTTTTGGTAGGGAATTTTTTATTGATTTTTTTTTTTACCATCTTGGGCACAGAAAAATGTGGGAAAAAAATAATTTTTTCTCTCAAAATTTTAAAAAAACCAGGGTCGGGGGGAGGAAACAGGTCGGTCAGTAAACCGTAAACACAGGTTTTGTTTTTTTGGCCATATTAAAATGATCTGTCGCCATTTGTGCCTTGGGATAATTATTTTCGAAATTGGAATAAAATCATCTCTAAGCGACATAAGCACATGAATAGATTCCAATAATAAACCATGGCCTATTTGGGAGCGTGGCTAAACGTTATCGGAAATTCCTACTTTTACTTTTGAGAGATTGTAAATGACAAGAACAATGTTCAACCCTTAATCTATCAATCAGTAGCACATGAATAGATTCCAATAATAAACCATGGCCTCTTTGGCAGGGTTCATTCTAGGTCAGAATGTTTGGGAGAAGTGAGAAAGCGCATGATGTGTACTTAAATGGTGAACTCTTTAATATACTTCTGCAAAATAGGGTTAATATGCACAGTACAACATTAAATACAACATTTGAATAGAAGGAGTGCTTTATAATGAGCCAGTGTATTTTACTAGACAAAATTTTGTTTGAAAATCGTAAAAACCAAAAAATAAAACTTTTTTTTTTTTTAGGGAGAAGTGGGGCCCCCAGAGGGCGAAGTCAGGGTCCCTATGGCGACAATTTCGCCCACATCGCCCTCTAGAATGATCCCTGTTCTTTGGGAGCGTTGCTAGACGTTATCGGAAATTCCTACTTTCACTTTTGAGAATGAATGACAAGAACAATGTTCAACCCTTAATTTATCAATCACAACTAAAGTCATTAGAAAGTGACTTTTGCAAAACAGCATAGAACCAAATCGGAAGCACGATTTGTGCCACCGGGCACGTTCTGTGCCATCTGATCATGCTCTATACTGTTTGCTATTCGGATAGTGGAGCTAAAACGTTTGTCTCAATAACAAACAACATAGATCATGATCTGGATCTATGTTGTTTGTACATTCCATCCAATTTATATGGCAGGTTATGGGTTAACCCAAATCCATTAAGCAACACCAACCAGAGTTGCTTCAAGCTACGAATGATCCATTTCTTATGAAATGGTATCCAGGCTATGTGTACATAAACATGAAATAAAAAAGTGTAAACTTTATTATTTTATAACGCTTGCGAAGCAAGTTTTAACAAACATATTAATCACTCTCGTTGGCGCGGATGAAAGCGTAAATGTGGTAATTCACGTGGGAGGAAAACGGCGTACGCCTGAGTAAAAGCCACCTGTCCGATCTGTCGACCAATGTACCATCTCACATGATTCCCAGTCTGAGGATCGAACCTGTGGTTGCTTTTGTTATAAGCAAGCGGCCGAGCATGCTAACCACTGCGCTAATCAGACATATAAATTATTTACAGTCAAACCTGTGTTAGTGGTCACCTCCATTAAGCAGCCAACCTGTATTAAGCAGCCAGTTTCCAGATTCCGAATATGTTGTTTTATTATACATTTGACCTCTATTAAGCAGCCACCTGTGTTAAGCAGCCACTTTCTGTGATTCCCTTGGCTGGCTGCTTAAGACAGGTTTTACTGTATATACATTGTATATAGCAAGTGAGTTATAATTGATTGATTGTTTCAGACTATGAAGAAGAAGTTCTTTGTTCTCCGAGCAACAAGCAGCAGTGGGCCGTCGAGACTCGACTACTTTGACAACGAGAAAAAATTCAAAACACACCATCCTCCGAAAAAATCGTACCATCTTTACACGTTGTTCAACATAAACAAGAAAGTGGACTCGAAGCATAAGCATGGGATTGCGATTTTCTTGCCAAAAGAGTGCTTTTCCATGATCGCCGAGAGTGATGCGGAGCAGGAAGACTGGATACATAAAATGCTAGAGTATCAAAACGAGTACCTGCCCCAGACGGAGGAGCCGCGACCTCATTATGGTAAGAAAAACATGCTGGAATTCTAGATGGTGGAGCCGAGATCTCATTATTGTAAGAAAAACATGCTGGAATTCTAGACGGTGGAACTGATATCTAATTTTGGTAAGAAAAGCATGCTAGAATTTTAGATGGTGGAGCCAAGACCTTATTGAGGTAAGAAAAACATGCTGGAATTCTAGATGGTGGAGCCAAGACCTTATTGAGGTAAGAAAAACATGCTGGAATTCTAGATGGTGGAGCCAAGACCTTATTGAGGTAAGAAAAACATGCTGGAATTCTAGATGGTGGAGCCAAGACCTTATTGAGGTAAGAAAAACATGCTAGAATTCTAGATGGTGGAGCAGAGATCTCATTATTGTAAGAAAAACATGCCAGAATTCTAGATGGAGAAAAAAGTAACTAGCACAGAAAAGCAACATCATTGAATACATATAATTATATATTATATATACACTATCGCTATACTTTGGGATGCACACCTACCACCGCACCCCTCTACAATATTGCTGGGCTCATTCTAGATCTGAATTTTTGGGAGAAGTTAGACGGCATGTGTAATGAATGGCGTTATTTAATAAATATCAGCAAAATACGGTTAAAATGCATAAAATGCAATGTTAAAATCACCATTAACTACAACTTTTGAATAGGAGTGCATTGCAGGAGTGCTTTATAATGGGCCATTGTATCTTACTGGACAGAATAAAGACCGGTGTGGCCGGGACGACGATTGTACATGTATACAGGGTTCATTCTAAGTCAACATTTTGTGGAGAAGTGAGAAAGCGCGCGATCGCGTCCTTAAATGGTGTTATTTAATAAATTTCAGCAAAATATGGTTAAAATGTACAGTATGACCATTAAATACAACACTTCTGCATAGAAGGAGTGCTTTATAGTGGGCCAGTGTATCTTACTCGACAAAATTATATGAAAATAGTAAAAAAACAAAAAAATAGGGACAAGTGGGCCCCCGGTGGGCGAAGTCAGGGTCCTTAGGGCGGCTATTTAGCCCACATCGCACTCTAAATCCCTGATTTTGTGTGTTGATTATATATATTACCATTTCAGACTATGTATGGCAAGGTGTGATGAAGCATAAGTCTCCATCGTCTTGCTCCAAGATCATCGGACCATATCGTCTCTGCCTCTCAGATAAGGCCGTCTCCTTGGTGAAGCTGGAGGAATATAAGCCATCTTATCAATTTCAGGTTTGATCCCCCCGCTATGCCATACTAAAATCCCTCAGATAAGGCCGTCTTCTTGGTGAAACTGGAGGAATATAAGCCATCTTATTAATTTCACATTTGATCCCCCCCTGCTATGCCGTACTAAAATGATTCATATCATAGTCTTTTGGATGAAACTTTAAGCTGATCGGTGCTTTACACCGTGCACGTAAAAGAACAAGAGGCAACTCTCGAATAGGTCTCTCTTTGTATTAGTTCACCATGCTCGAAGATCTAAAATGACTAATCTAAAGGAGGCGCCGCTCATATGGCTGTTGCCAAGTCGGGTTGTACTATTACACTATTGTCAAGTCTGACTTGTAATCTATCATCATTGATAGTCACTGGTTCGAGCCCCACTCATGTTGTGCCTATTTATATGGAAAAAGTTGATAGTTTGGTACGGAGGCTGGTTTAAACATATTTATTTTCTATCATGTACATGCTTATTTACAATTGAAATTAGGAATTGGACAGAAAGCTATACAGCTTATGGTTGTCCTCTCCTTGTGTTACGGAGGTTGGGGCAATAAGTACTGGTTAACCGCTGGGGCTTGTCCAGGAAAGGCAACAGAGAGGAATATGTTGTTTTTGTTGTACTCGCCCACAGTCTGCCTCCGTGGTCGAGTGGTTAAGGTCGCTGACTTGTATACCACTGTAACCTATCATCACTGATGGTCACGGGTTCGAGCCCCGCTCAGGCCGTGTCTCATTGATATGAAAAAGTTGGCAGTTTCTTATGGAGGTTGGTGCATCCAAGTACTGGTTAACCGCTGGAGCCTGCCCAGGAAAGGTGTTGTTAAGTAAACTGCCCGCCGGCGATAACAGTATTTGTTTTTTTACTCCATTGGTGACTGAATCCTGGGTCACCGCAACCAATATGCACAAGAGTCTACACGAACCTGCTGTAAAACTATGCATGATGTGCTTGCTTGTTGTACATGTATAATACATGTAGTCCGCCTCCGTGGTCGAGTGGTTAAGGTCGCTGACTTATATACCACTGTAACCTATCATCACTGATGGTCACGGGTTCGAGCCCCGCTCAGGACGTGTCTCATTTATATGAAAAAGTTGGCAGTTTTTTACGGAGCTTTGTGCACCCAAGTACTGGTTAATCTCTGGAGCCTGCCCAGGAAAGGTGTTGTTAGGTAAGCTGCCCATCGACGATATAGCCCAAAATGGTGCTGATGCAGGCGTAAAACGCAAACTAACAAACAAACATAATACATATAGGTGTTCTATTTTTAGTTCACCAGTATACGTAAATGTGGCGCACATGAGCACTATTTCCTGATGGAGGTTGGACGGAGTGCAATCACGGGGAGCGGGGATATGTGGTTAGAAGTTGAGAGCAGTCATACAGCGCAGAACATGCATGATGTACTGGCAGCGTAAGTTTACTTCCTGTGCACATGTTTGGCCGTATTACCTTTCTTGAATCCATTCTTGTTTCACCCACGTTAGTGGAAAGTGAGACTAATCTCTTTTCTGGCGAAGTCCGTCAAAAACCATCCGAGAACTAATTCTCTACACCCACAGTAAGCCCCCACTCCTCCTAATTGTGACAGTTCGAGCCCCGCTGGAGCCGTTACGATCATGCCCTTAAGCAAGGCATTTAAATTCCATGTTGCCTGGTCTCTCTCCCTCATGGTGATGGATTCCATCAGGAATGAGGTCTCGAGAGTGATTAATATAAGTTGTAAGAACTTGTTTCGCAATCAAGCTAAAATAAATGTGTATTAATGTGTACTATCTCTGATAGTACTGGAAAGGTGTCACGTGACCATTTTGCCGTGACATTCAATGCCCGTGCAGCAAAACCAGCTCCAGTTCGGAAAACCATTTCGTTCCGAAAATTGCGTGCCATAGACGTGGATTCGTTTAAGAAAGACATAGTTGCATCGGACGTTCTCAGTGCAAACATTCATTCCACAGATATTGATGAGCTTGCTAATGCATTCACAAGCGGACTTGGTTCACTCGTCGATAAGCATGCACCGGTGCGGACAGTCAATTGTTCTAAGGCCTTCTTGCAAGTGGTATACTGAAGAACTACATGAGGCAAAACACTTAAAACGCAAGTTAGAACGCAAATGGCAGAACTCAAAGCTGACAATTGATCATGAAATATACAGGCAGAACTCAAAGCTGACAATTGATCATGAAATATACAGGAACCAGTGTGCTATTGTGAATAAGCTACTAAAACATGCTAGAATTAACTATTATTCAGACCAAGTTGAGTCATGTGGTCATGATCAGAAGAACTTGTTTAAGATAACCAAAAATCTGCTAGGTAGTACTGACGAAGTTACTCTACCTGCCAACAAGTCTTCAACAGAACTAGCCCAGGACTTCAGCGACTTCTTCATCAATAAAATTGAAGACATCAGAACAGGAATAAGCTCCCAGCCACAATCAGACTCACATTCAGGGAATATAGAACCTGACCAACCCACAACAGTAACCTGTTTAGACACCTTTACCACAGCTTCAGAGGAAGAAGTAAAACGGATTATACAGAGGTCGCCAAACAAATCCTGCGAAATAGACCCAATACCTACTTGGCTGCTGAAGTTGTGCCTAGACGAACTGCTACCCATATTGACAAAAATCATCAACGCCTCGCTTGAATCAGCATATGTACCGCAATCGTACAAAAGTGCACGAATAAGACCCTTACTGAAAAAGCCAGGACTAGATCAAAACATCTTGAAGAATTATAGACCAGTGTCCAACCTTCCATTTGTTTCTAAGGTTCTCGAGAAAGTAGTTGATGTGCGCTTAGAGCAACATTTGACAACTAACAACCTTCACGAAGAACACCAGTCTGCATACCGTAAATTTCACTCTACAGAAACTGCACTACTTAAAGTACAGAACGATGTTCTCCAATCACTGGACCAAAACAATGTCACTATATTGGTACTACTGGACCTGTCTGCAGCGTTCGACACAATAGACCACCAAACGCTTCTTCATCGCCTAGAACACCACTTTGGGGTAACAGTAAAACCCCTTACATGGATGGCATCATACTTGAATGACCGCTACCAAACTGTGTGTATTGGCGGTGAACTATCAGAACCAGTCTTGATGCAATATAGTGTTCCGCAAGGCTCTGTGCTAGGGCCCAAAAACTACACTATGTATACAAAGCCAGTTGGAGCAATATGTCGTAACCATGGGCTGAATCACCATTTCTATGCAGATGACTCCCAATTGTACCTATCGTTTAAACCCACTGATTGTGCGACAGTGTGCGAGGCCCTACGACATATCGAGAACTGTCTCAACGATGTTGTGGCGTGGATGCACAGAAACATGCTCAAGCTCAACGCAGACAAAACGGAAGTGATACTTTTCTCATCCAATGACAACTCTAAGTTTACTCCTGATGTATCCATAAACGTAGGAGGTGCAAATATAAAACCCTCAAACTGTGTAAGAAACCTCGGAGCGTGGTTCGACGCAAAGATGAGCATTGAGCAACATGTCAACTCCATTTGCCGGTCCTGCTATGGGCAGCTTAGACAAATAGGCCATATTAGACAGTATTTAACCATCGATGCCACCAAATCACTTGTGAATGCATTGGTTACCTCACGCTTAGATTATTGCAACTCTCTTCTGCATGGTGTGCCAAAGGCAATACTGAACAAGTTGCAACACGTTCAGAACACTGCAGCCCACCTTATCACCAGGACCTCTCGCCACAGCCACATTACTCCAGTCTTGAAGCAACTGCATTGGCTGCCTGTGCAATACAGGACACACTTTTTCTTAGAAATACACGGACACTAAACTGGTGTGCATATAGAAGTGTTTTGACAACTTCAACATTAAGAATGTTTGAAGTAGTTTTATCTTGTGCTTATATATATTGTTTTAACAAACAATCCTTAAATCTTTTAACATATATATCTGGTATACATATTCTTTAACTGCATATCTTAGTCTTATGGCGTATGCCTTTTAGTTCTTGCTTTGAAGTCCACCCACGCTTTCCCTCTTCTGCCATGGGGACAGGGGCCTCTGGCAGGCGAGGGTGGGCCTGGTATGCGACCCTTACATTTTTATTTTTTTTAAACTTCATTGACTAAATTAGTTAGGATACATTGTTACATTACTTTAAGTTATACTATTGTTTTATTACATGTTTTACTGTTTTTACTTGCAGACTCTTATTGTAAAGCACCTTTGAACGTATCTGATATGAAAAGGGTGCTATATAAATGTGGTATAATAATAATATTAACTATATTAAATTGTGACCTTGGACTTTGTCAAAAAATAGTCCGATTTCAGAAATTATTTTTGCGTTTAAATAAAACCCTCGAACATTAAAGACGTTCACGGTAGAAAATTATTACGACATGTACATTTTACGCTCACACCGCCTGTCAAATCTCAACAAAATAACCATAAGTTTGATTTAACATGCCGTTTAACCATACAAAACGGGTTTTCATCCGCTAAAAGCGACAGGCGGTCAGCACAGTCATCGGCGCGCTTGACTGCATGGCATGAAGGCCAAACAATGGACGATAATTGCATTATCAACGAGTTAAATATTGAACAGGTAATAAGTAATTCAGACAGTACTATAAATCCGGATAGTAAGGAATCATGGCCATCTGGCCGGAGGATTGTTGAATTGGGCCATTTGTCATTGCACTCTCTGGTCCTACGTTCATCAAACTTCTCACTTTGAGATTGCTCTGTGCTCAATTTTTATTGACATTGATAAATCATGAAACGTGAACAATTTTGGGAACAGACGGATCTGTAGCCCAGTGGTAAAACACTGGACTGGTAATCCAGGGATCGCCGGTTCGATACTCCGTCTGACCCTAATAAAATTAACAGACTTTCAGATGGGAAGTTAAACCGAGGTCTCGTGTCGGTGCTTTACACTGTGCACATAAAAGAACCAGAGGAGACTCTGGAATGGGTCTCTGTCTGTATCATTGCACTATCCTCCAAAATCTAAAATGACTAATCTCTTCAGGAGGCGTCGCTCATATGGGCAACCGGTAGCGACGATAAATAAACGTAAAACACACACACAATTTTGGGGTATATGTTTTATTTAATATTCAAAAACAATATCTCAATGAAGGCGTTTAAGGAATTATTAACTTTGAGAATCTAATCTAGTTGAGAACAATTTGAAGTTATTTATGGAATTTTAGTTTATAATACAAATTTATTTTAGCTTGTTTGCGAAACAAGTTCTCAAAACTTATTAATCACTCTTGAGAACTCATTCCTGATGGAATCCATCGCCACGAGGGAGAGAGAAGAGGCAATGTGGAATTCGACCCTTTCCTTCATAGAGATTTAGGTTAATATACTATTATATTTCCATAGAAACGACAACCATTTAGCTATCATGCAGTGGATAAGTAGTCACCATATCTATCCTACCTCCATAGATATTACTGGGACTACATGAGATTCTGGCCTTTATTATGAACATTGGTTTGGCTACTACATTGTCAGTGTGTGTCGTATTGGTAATGGCGTCAAGAGGTGCTTCTATGAGGGAAAGGGTTAAATGCCTAAAAGGACACAATCGTAATGGCTACAGCTAGACGCGAACACTCCGGGCCTTTCGCACCTGAAGCGAACGCGCAGTCATGACTTCCACAATTTTAGATAGTTATTACCTCAATACACACCTGATGTGTCATCTTAGGACAGGTGGTATCTTTATTGAGGTATTCTCTTGGGCAGGTTTGACTGTATTAATCAGTGTTATCATATATGGTGCTTAGTTTTAAATATTATCACAATATTTGCATTTTATTTTTATGATAGAAAAATTACCTCCCTTACCTCCCTTACATTACGTTATTTATTTCCTGTGTCAACAATGATGTTAATGAATATACATGAACATAATTAGATCTTCTATAATGTTGTAAAAGTTATTTTTATATAATAATATGCCTGTTGTAAGCTTACTGACGAGATACATAGATTTCCAACAGCTTTAAAGAAAAAGTAGGAAAATTGGCATGTTACAAATTAATTCATAAAAAGTCATTAGCATACCAATTGTATTTAATGTTTTACTTAGGCATATATTGAACTAATGATATACAACATTTGAAGAAATTCTATTATTGTGGGGAAAAAACATTTGAAATTATATCCTAAATATTACATGAAAAATACAAAAAATCTCGCCAAAATCAAGTACTCGATCATGGAAAATTCATGATTTAGGATTATTGTATTCTAAATATGCATATTTTATGTTTGTAGTTACATGCACTTATGATTAATAGTCATATGTAACATATTAGTACACACATAATAATTGTAAATATTTTTTTATTTTACTTTTGTTGCCACAATGAGAAATTATTGGCCGAAATGGAAAATAAGATAAAAAAATTAATAAGAAAAACCGAAGTAATATTTCATATTTTGGTTAGTAATACATAGTACTAGTGATGTACCAAGTATGAACAAATTCTATTATTGTAAACTTTTTTTACAAAACTGTAGAGAACGCCTTTAAAGGTTTCTCGAAAACAGTTCAAGTTATGGCTTTGACACATTGTATGTATACACATCCGAGGACTAATTCACTACAACCAACAGTAAGACCCATCATACCACTGACCTTGATCTTGAATATTGGCAATTCGTTGGAAAGCCAAGTTGCTACTGTCTTGTTACGGTCCCCCAGACTATATCTCCCTCTATCTCCGGTCCTGTAGGTAGAAGTGAGGTAGTTCAGGGAGACTATATCTCCCTCTATCTCCGGCCCTGTAGGGAGAAATGAGGTAGCTCAGAGAGACTATATCTCCCTCTATCACCGGCCCTGTTAGGGGGAAGTGAGGTAGTTCAGGGAGACTATATCTCCCTCTATCCCCGGCCCTGTTAGGGGGAAATGAGGTAGTTCAGGGAGACTATCTCCCTCTATCGCCGGCCCTGTAGGGAGAAATGAGGTTGCTCAGGGAGACTATTTCTCCCCCATCTCCCTCTATCTTGATCCCTGCTAATCCCAAATGTCCAAATTTATAATATAAGAAATTAAGATTTTGTTTTGTTTGTTTGTTTTGTTTTTCGTGCCGCGGGGCGGGGACACCATTTATTTACATAATGTGAAATAAGACATATAGAGACATAACAATTAATAACGATCCCCCGTCTGACCCTAATAAAATTAACAGTCTTTCAGATGGGACGTTAAACCGAGGTCTCGTGTTGGTGCTTTACACCGTGCACGTAAAAGAACCAGAGGAGGCTCTGGAATGGGTCCCTGTCTGTATCATTGCACTATCCTTCAAAATCTAAAATGACTAATCTCTTCAGGAGGCGTCGCTCATATGGGTAACCGGTAGCGACGATAAATAAACGTAAAACACACATGAAATAAGACATGTAGAAACATAGCAATTTATAATGTGAAATAAGGCATGTAGAAACATAACAATTAATAATGTGAAATAAGGCATATAGAAACATAACAATTAATAATGTGAAATAAGACATATAGAAACATAACAATTAATAATGTGAAATAAGGCATATAGAAACATAACAATTAATAATGTGAAATAAGACATATAGAAACATAACAATTAATAATGTGAAATAAGGCATGTAGAAACATAACAATTAATAATGTTAAATAAGACATATAGAAACATATCAATTAATAATGTGAAATAAGACATGTAGAAACATAACAATTAATAATGTGAAATAAGGCATATAGAAACATAACAATTAATAATGTGAAATAAGACATATAGAAACATAACAATTAATAATGTGAAATAAGACATATAGAAACATAACAATTAATAATGGGAAATAGGACATGTAGAAACATAACAATTAATAATGGGAAATAAGACATATAGAAACATAACAATTAATAATGTGAAATAAGACATATAGAAACATAACAATTAATAATGTGAAATAAGACATATAGAAACATAACAATTAATAATGTGAAATAGGACATATAGAAACATATCAATTAATAATGTGAAATAAGACATATAGAAACATAACAATTAATAATGTGAAATAAGGCATATAGAAACATAACAATTAATAATGTGAAATAAGGCATATAGAAACATAACAATTAATAATGTTAAATAAGGCATATAGAAACATAACAATTAATAATGTTAAATAAGGCATATAGAAACATAACAATTAATAATGTGAAATAAGACATATAGAAACATAACAATTAATAATGTGAAATAAGACATATAGAAACATAACAATTAATAATGTGAAATAAGACATATAGAAACATAACAATTAATAATGTGAAATAAGACATATAGAAACATAACAAGTAATAATGTGAAATAAGGCATATAGAAACATAACAATTAATAATGTTAAATAAGGCATATAGAAACATAACAATTAATAATGTGAAATAAGGCATATAGAAACATAACAATTAATAATGTTAAATAAGACATATAGAAACATAACAATTAATAATGTGAAATAAGGCATATAGAAACATAACAATTAATAATGTGAAATAGGACATGTAGAAACATAACAATTAATAATGTGAAATAGGACATGTAGAAACATAACAATTAATAATGTGAAATAGGACATGTAGAAACATAACAATTAATAATGTGAAATAGGACATGTAGAAACATAACAATTAATAATGTGAAATAAGATATAATTATAAAGTAAAATTAATTTGTAACACCATCATGTAAATAATTCAACATTACAAGAAATTAAGATTTAAATAAATATTTTCAGGGAGATGGCGGCATCGAGGGCTTCGGAGGCTCCATTCCGTCATCGTAGCAACACCGGGTTCTCCGGTATATCACACGGGGGTGAAGCTTGCAAACGAACACGAACGAAAAGTGAATGTTATCCCAAAAACCACCACGGAGGGTAAGTTTTCTTCAACAGTAGCTCATTTCTGTATAAAAACCGTGTCCCGATTTCTTATATTGTTTTCACTTCATCAGCACCATTTTGCGCTATATCGCCGGCGGGTAGTTTACCTAACAACACCTTTCCTGGGCAGGCTCCAGCAGTTAACCAGTACTTGGTGCATCAACCTCCGTAAGAACGTTTTTTATATAAAGAGACACGATCTGAGCGTGACTTGAACCTGTGACCATCAGTGATGATAGGTTATAGGGGTATACAAGTCAGCGACCTTAACCACTCGACCACGGAGGCGGACTTGAGTATGTAGTGTAGTGTGTCTATTGTTTATCAGTAATTGAGTGCAATACAGTGTGCCTATTGTTTATCAGTAATTGAGTATGTAATACAGTGTGCCTATTGTTTATCAGTAATTGAGTGCAATACAGTGTGCCTATTGTTTATCAGTAATTGAGTATGTAATACAGTGTGCCTATTGTTTATCAGTAATTGAGTATGTAATACAGTGTGCCTATTGTTTATCAGTAATTGAGTATGCAATACAGTGTGCCTATTGTTTATCAGTAATTGAGTATGTAATACAGTGTGCCTATTGTTTATCAGTAATTGAGTATGTAATACAGTGTGTCTATTGGTTTTCAGTAATTGAGTATGTAATACAGTGTGCCTATTGTTTATCAGTAATTGAGTATGTAATACAGTGTGCCTATTGTTTATCAGTAATTGAGTGTGTAATACAGTGTGTCTATTGTTTATCAGTAATTGAGTATGTAATACAGTGTGCCTATTGTTTATCAGTAATTGAGTGTGTAATACAGTGTGTCTATTGTTTATCAGTAATTGAGTATATAATACAGTGTGTCTATTGTTTATCAGTAATTGAGTATGTAATACAGTCTGCCTATTGTTTATCAGTAATTGAGTGTGCAATACAGTGTGCTATTGTTTATCAGTAATTGAGTATATAATACAGTGTGTCTATTGTTTATCAGTAATTGAGTATGAATACAGTCTGCCTATTGTTTATCAGTAATTGAGTGTGCAATACAGTGTGCCTATTGTTTATCAGTAATTGAGTATATAATACAGTGTGTCTATTGTTTATCAGTAATTGAGTATGCAATACAGTGTGCCTATTGTTTATCAGTAATTGAGTGTGCAATACAGTGTGCCTATTGTTTATCAGTAATTGAGTATGTAATACAGTGTGTCTATTGTTTATCAGTAATTGAGTATGTAATACAGTGTGTCTATTGTTTATCAGTAAGTGAGTATGTAATACAGTGTGCCTATTGTTTATCAGTAAGTGAGTATGTAATACAGTGTGTCTATTGTTTATCAGTAAGTGAGTATGTAATACAGTGTGTCTATTGTTTATCAGTAAGTGAGTATGTAATACAGTGTGCCTATTGTTTATCAGTAAGTGAGTATGTAATACAGTGTGCCTTTTATTGTTGAATCAGTGAAATAATGTGTGACACAGCATGTGTATATAGCTAGGTATCATGAATAAAGATGTGCTATCAATGATCACAAAGGCTATTCGTACAAATGTACCCCTGTGTGTCTCACCTTTTGCACCGGCACGTTTTTATTTTCGGATTATTCTGAATTAACCAAATGTACATCTAAACGTCAGTATCATGCACCTAAACATCAGTATTGTGCACCTAAATGTCAGTATCATGTACCTAAATGGCAGTATCATGCACCTAAATGTCAGTATCATGCACCTAAACATCAGTATTGTGCACCTAAATGTCAGTATCATGTACCTAAATGGCAGTATCATGCACCTACATGTCAGTAGCATGCACCTAAACATCAGTATTGTGCACCTAAATGTCAGTATCATGTACCTAAATGGCAGTACCATGCACCTAAACATCAGTATCATGCACCTAAACATCATTATCATGCACCTAAATATCAGTATCATGCACCTAAACATCAGTATCATGTACCTAAATGGCAGTATCATGCACCTAAATGTCAGTAGCATGCACCTAAACATCAGTATTGTGCACCTAAATGTCAGTATCATGTACCTAAATGGCAGTATCATGCACCTAAATGTCAGTAGCATGCACCTAAACATCAGTATTGTGCACCTAAATGTCAGTATCATGTACCTAAATGGCAGTACCATGCACCTAAACATCAGTATCATGCACCTAAATGTCAGTATCATGCACCTAAACATCAGTATTGTGCACCTAAATGTCAGTATCATGTACCTAAATGGCAGTATCATGCACCTAAATGTCAGTATCATGCACCTAAACATCAGTATTGTGCACCTAAATGTCAGTATCATGTACCTAAATGGCAGTATCATGCACCTAAATGACAGTACCATGCACCTAAACATCAGTATCATGCACCTAAACATCATTATCATGCACCTAAATGTCAGTAGCATGCACCTAAATGTCAGTAGCATGCACCTAAACATCAGTATCATGCACCTAAACATCAGTATCATGCACGCAGCACCTAAATGTCAGTATCATGCACCTAAACATCAGTATCATGCACCTGAATCTCAGTATCATGCACCTAAACATCAGTATCATGTACCTAAATGGCAGTATCATGTACCTAAATGGCAGTATCATGCACCTACACATCAGTATAATGCACCTAAATGTCAGTCTCATGCACCTAAACATCAGTATCATGTACCTAAATGGCAGTATCATGTACCTAAATGGCAGTATCATGCACCTACACATCAGTATAATGCACCTAAATGTCAGTCTCATGCACCTAAACATCAATATCATGCACCTAAACATCAGTATTGTGCACCTAAACATCAGTATCATGAACCTAAATGTCAGTATAATGCACCTAAATGTCAGTATCATGCACCTAAACATCAGTAGCATGCACCTAAACATCAGTATTGTGCACCTAAATGTCAGTATATTGCACCTAAATGTCAGTACATTGCACCTAAATGGCAGTATCATGCGCCTAAATGGCAGTATCATGCACCTAAATGGCAGTATAATGCGCCTAAATGGCAGTATCATGCACCTAAATGGCAGTATAATGCGCCTAAATGGCAGTATCATGCGCCTAAATGGCAGTATAATGCGCCTAAATGACAGTATCATGCACCTAAATGGCAGTATCATGCACCTAAATGGCAGTATCATGCGCCTAAACGTCAGTATCATGGGATTACCTCTGCTGCATAGTAGGATCGAGTAACATCCATAGTCATCTATAACACGACCCCCCCCCCCCCCTACTTTGGTCATGAAATATGTGGGTTTTGGCATACACTCACATATAAGACGGGTTGATAAAATGGACACCAGACCAAGTATAAATTGCATGCTTGGACAGTGCATGTTGAAGACATTTTCAGTTCTTTTCTAAATATAGGATCTTACATGAGTTGTGATTTAATATCATATTTTATGAACCGATGTTTGGAATTATTTTTTTTGAATTTCGATGTTTTTTATTCAAACAATTGTACATATTACGTAGTTATATACACAAACAACAATTGTACACAAATGGTATAATACAACAGTTTGCTTTTTTTTGTTTGGAATTTTGCTATTAAGCGAACCTTTTTGAAATCATCAGGAGTGTAAGATCCTTTTCAGGGTTTAATTTCATTCTAGGTCAGAATTTTTGGGAGAAGTGTGAAAGCGCTTGATCGCTTCGTTAAATGGTGTTCTTTAATATACTTCTGCAAAATAGGGTTAAAATGCACAGTACAACCATTAAATACAACATTTGAATAGAAGGAGTGCTTTATAATAGGCCAGTGTATCTTACTAGACAATTTTTTAAATATTTTTTTTAGGGAGAAGTGGGGCCCCCAGAGGGCGAAGTCAGGGTCCCTAGGGCGACAATTTCGCCCACATCGCCCTCTAAACTGATCCCTGTCCTTTTTATCATATTACCTACCATAGCGCTCTCTCTTGTTTGATTAAGTAACAATGTTACTTTAATTCTGGGGCCAAGTGTCAGCGTAGATTTACTATCAGTATCGCAGAATAAAGAACGGTGTGGGACGACGATTGTACATGTATACAGGGTTCATTCTATGTCTGAATATATTTGGAGAAGTGAGAAAGCGCGCTGTCTCGTCCTTAAATGGCGTTATTTAATCAATTTCAACAAAATATGGTTAAAATACACAGTATGACCATTAAATACGACTTGATACGATTTGAGTCCGCCTCCGTGGTCGAGTGGTTATGGTCGCTGACTTGTATACCACTGTAACCTATCATCACTGATGGTCAGTGACGGGTTCGAGCCCCGCTCAGACCGTGTCTCCTTTATATGAAAAAGTTGGAAGTTTCTTACGGAGGTTGGTGCACCCAAGTACTGGTTAACCGCTGGAGCCTGCCCAGGAAAGATGTTGTTAGGTAAACTGCCCGCCGGTGATATAGCCCGAAATGGTGCTGATGCAGGCATAAAACCCGAAATATAACATAACATTGATACGATTTGAATAGAAGGAGTGCTTTATAACAAAATTGTATGGAAACAAAAATTAATGAGAAGTTGGGCTCCCAGAGGGCTAAGTCAGGGTCCCTAGAGTGACAGTTTCGTCCACATCACCCTCTAGAATGATCCCTGGTATATAGGAAACGATAATGATGTTTTATGTCGTTTATGTAATATGGGGTAATGGGCTAAAGAACAATTCTTGTCTTCTTGCAGAAGTCCACGTAGAAGCAGGGTTCAGTCTACCCAGCAGAGGCCACAATCTACAGTTATCTACACGAAGCAGTTGCCAGTGGACTCACAAATACCCCCAGGAAGTAGTCCCAGGTATATAGTTCCTCGAACATCACTAACTTAGTTTATACAAATTTATTTTAGCTCGATTGCGAAACAAGTTCTTATAACTTATATTAATCACTCTCGAGACCTCATTCCTGATGGAATCCATCGCCACGACGGAGAGAGAAGAGGCAACGTGGAATTTAAATGCCTTGCCTAAAGGCACAACCGTAACGGCTCCAGCGGGGCTCGAACTCCAGGCCTTTCGCGCATGAAGCGAACGCGCTACCATTGCGCTATCACGACAATTCACTCACTTAAAGCGACACTACATCGGTGAAAGCGCAAATTTTTACAGAATATATTTTCCTATTACCGGTATATGGTATAATTGTTTTCCAAATATTTGCCTCAGGAGTAGAGTAGTTTAGTGTGGTACCTAGCCGCTACATGTTGAAATGTTGTCACTTAATATTTTCGGACTCAAGCTGTCAGTGACGTCATTATATGATGCCTTAAAAATTATGACATATATAATTGTCTAAACACGTCATTCTAGCGCCATCTAGTGCACGATTCCATCGTTGTCTATCATAAAAACCCTTTTCAGCGTAAAATAAAAAATTAATTTGTTTGTTTAAGTAAATGATCAAACAATATTTCTCTCATGAACATAGAAAATAGCCATTCCCACTCATGATAATAATGTTTTCAATGTTCATTCGGTGTAATTTATAGAGGAACACTAGTTGAGGAAATACAAATTTCGGACCACTCGATGAAATAAAATCCTATCTCGCACTAATAAGCACAAATCTTTTTCTTTTATGATTTCCAATGACTTTGGCTAATGTAATATCTGTTTTTAAATTATATTCATTTTAACAGCCCCTGTCTGGAGCCTCACTGCACTACATGACAAAATCGCACAACCACTTCTGTTAGTGTGAATGCCTGTAGCGCCGCGGCTGATCAGCATCTCTGTTGTTTGCTATTTAACCAAGTGCTTTAGCTACACTATACGAATAGCAAACAGTATAGAGCCTGATCAGACGGTACATTCTGTGCCATGCCGTCTGATCTGGATCTATACTGTTTGCAAAAGTGATTTTATTTGCCGCTAGCGTGCAACGTGTTAATATTCAATCAGCATTATTAGTGTAACATAGGCTTGGAGTTGGTGTGGTTGCACAGTGGTAGAGTGGCCGGATTTGTTATGGCTAGTAGATGCCGCTGTAGTGTTGCGCATGCGAGTCCGACCTATATTAACAATGTCATTTCTATTATTAGCGCACTTGACGCCTCCTACCTCACTGGTGACATTCGGAACCGGTCTGACAGTATGGGTTCACGTAGCAGTTACCACTCGGATATGGCGGTCAGTCCGTACGACCACTCGGCTCCTTGCACGCCTGTCATCTCTCCTGAAGGCTCATTCATGTAAGTTTGTAATACAACAACAACAATAGTTTATTGCGTAAAACATCTACAAGATGCTTAGAGCAAATACAATAGTTACACAGTGTAGTGGATACACAAACAACAACAACAACAATAGTTTATTGCGTAAAACATCTATAAGATGCTTAGAGCAAATACAATAGTTACACAGTGTAGTGGATACACACACAACAACAACAACAACAATAGTTTATTGCGTAAAACATCTATAAGATGCTTAGAGCAAATACAATAGTTACACAGTGTAGTGGATACACAAACAACAACAACAACAATAGTTTATTGCGTAAAACATCTATAAGATGCTTAGAGCAAATACAATAGTTACACAGTGTAGTGGATACACAAACAACAACAACAACAACAACAACAACATAGTTTATTGCGTAAAACATCTATAAGATGCTTAGAGCAAATACAATAGTTACACAGTGTAGTGGATACACAAACAACAACAACAACAACAATAGTTTATTGCGTAAAACATCTATAAGATGCTTAGAGCAAATACAATAGTTACACAGTGTAGTGGATACACAAACAACAACAACAACAACAACAATAGTTTATTGCGTAAAACATCTATAAGATGCTTAGAGCAAATACAATAGTTACACAGTGTAGTGGATACACAAACAACAACAACAACAACAATAGTTTATTGCGTAAAACATCTATAAGATGCTTAAAGCAAATACAATAGTTACACAGTGTAGTGGATACACAAACAACAACAACAACAATAGTTTATTGCGTAAAACATCTATAAGATGCTTAAAGCAAATACAATAGTTACACAGTGTAGTGGATACACAAACAACAACAACAACAACAACAATAGTGTATTGCGTAAAACATCTATAAGATGCTTAGAGCAAATACAATAGTTACACAGTGTAGTGGATACACAAACAACAACAACAACAACAATAGTTTATTGCGTAAAACATCTATAAGATGCTTAAAGCAAATACAATAGTTACACAGTGTAGTGGATACACAAACATAATTACCGAGAGGTCTCTTTAATAAAATCTTGTGAAAAGATAACAGTTCGAATTACAAGGATCTGTTCTGCATAAATATGTTTACGTGAAATTAACACATTTTAATAATTAAATAGTCATATTAATACATACAACTCACAGTAAACATATTTATGAATTTACTCCTACTGATTAATGCATAATATATGAACTTAGAAGTATTAAGAATACAACGTTTTGACTTCCGACATGATCTGTTCAAGCTTATTAATGTTGGCCAATGGTTATAATACCATTTAAGATACTTGGTACGTAATTCCCTATAGTTTGGGCATACTAACATAATACAGTCAAACCTGTGTTTAGTGGTCACATCTATTAAGTAGTCAACCTGCATTATGCAGCCAGATTTCCAATTCTCAATAATAATAATTTGCCCTCTATAAAGCAGCCACCTTGTGCTAAGCAGCCACTTTCTGTGATTGGCTGGCTGCTTAACACAGGTTTGACTAAATTGATGTCATAATTTCATATAATTTTGAAAATTATTTTGATCGGCATTTCTGCTTATTCTACTGTACTGTGTTATACTATACTGTGTTATACTGTACTGTGTTATACTGTTCTGTGTTATACTGTACTGTGTTATACTATACTGTGTTATACTGTACTGTGTTATACTGTACTGTGTTATACTGTACTATGTTATACTGTACTGTGTTATACTATACTGTACTGTGTTATACTGTACTGTGTTATACTGTACTGTGTTATACTGTACTGTGTTACACTGTACTGTGTTATACTGTACTGTGTTATGCTATACTGTACTGTGTTATACTGTACTGTGTTATACTATACTGTGTTATACTGTACTGTGTTATACTATACTGTACTGTGTTATACTATACTGTGTTATACTATACTGTGTTATACTGTACTGTATTATACTGTACTGTGTTATACTATACTGTACTGTGTTATACTATACTGTGTTATACTGTACTGTGTTATACTGTACTGTACTGTGTTATACTGTACTGTGTTATACTATACTGTGTTATACTGTACTGTGTTATACTGTACTGTGTTATACTGTACTGTGTTATACTGTACTGTGTTATACTATACTGTGTTATACTGTACTGTGTTATACTGTACTGTGTTATACTATACTGTGTTATACTGCACTGTGTTATACTACACTGTGTTATACTGTACTGTGTTATACTATACTGTGTTATACTGTACTGTGTTATACTGCACTGTGTTATACTATACTGTGTTATACTACACTGTGTTATACTGTACTGTGTTATACTATACTGTGTTATACTATACTGTGTTATACTATACTGTGTTATACTGTAATGTGTTATACTATACTGTGTTATACTATACTGTGTTATACTATACTGTGTTATACTGTACTGTGTTATACTATACTGTACTGTGTTATACTGTACTGTGTTATACTATACTGTACTGTGTTATATTATACTGTGTTATACTGTACTGTGTTATACTATACTGTGTTATACTATACTGTGTTATACTGTACTGTGTTATACTATACTGTGTTATACTGTACTGTGTTATACTATACTGTGTTATACTATACTGTGTTATGCTATACTGTGTTATACTATACTGTGTTATACTGTACTGTGTTATACTGTACTGCGTTATACTGTACTGTGTTATACTGTACTGTGTTATACTATACTGTGTTATACTGTACTGTGTTATACTGTACTGTGTTATATATACTATACTGTTTTATACTATACTGTGTTATACTGTACTCTGTTATACTATACTGTGTTATACTATACTGTGTTATACTGTACTGTGTCATACTGTACTGTGTTATACTATACTGTGTTATACTGTACTGTGTTATACTATACTGTGTTATACTATACTGTGTTATACTATACTGTGTTATACTGTAATGTCTTATACTATACTGTATTATACTGTACTGTGTTATACTATACTGTGTTATACTATACTGTGTTATACTGTACTGTGTTATACTGTACTGTGTTATACTGTACTGTGTTATACTGTACTGTGTTATACTATACTGTGTTATACTGTACTGTGTTATACTATACTGTGTTACACTGTACTGTGTTATACTGTACTGTGTTATATATACTATACTGTTTATACTATACTGTGTTATACTGTACTGTGTTATACTATACTGTGTTATACTATACTGTGTTATACTGTACTGTGTCATACTGTACTGTGTTATACTATACTGTGTTATACTGTACTGTGTTATACTATACTGTGTTATACTATACTGTGTTATACTGTAATGTCTATACTATACTGTATTATACTGTACTGTGTTATACTATACTGTGTTATACTATACTGTGTTATACTGTACTGTGTTATACTGTACTGTGTTATACTGTACTGTGTTATACTGTACTGTGTTATACTATACTGTGTTATACTGTACTGTGTTATACTATACTGTGTTACACTGTACTGTATTATACTATACTATGTTATACTGTACTGTGCTATACTATACTGTACTATATTATACTGTACTATGTTATACTGTTCTGTGTTATACTGTACTATGTTATACTGTACTGTGTTATACTTTGTGTTATACTGTACTGTGTTATACTGTACTGTGATATACTGTACTGTGTTATACTATACTGTGTTATACTGTACTGTGTTATACTATACTGTGTTATACTGTACTGTGTTATACTGTACTGTGTTATACTGTACTGTGTATACTGTACTGTGTTATACTGTACTGTGTTATACTGTACTGTGTTATACTGTACTGTGTTATACTGTACTGTGTTATACTGTACTGTGTTATACTATACTGTGTTATACTGTACTGTGTTATACTATACTGTGTTATACTGTACTGTGTTATACTGTACTGTGTTATACTGTACTGTGTTATACTATACTGTGTTATACTGTACTGTGTTATACTATACTGTGTTATACTATACTGTGTTATACTGTACTGTGTACTGTGTTATACTATACTGTGTTATACTGTACTGTGTTATACTATACTGTGATATACTATACTGTGATATACTATACTGTGTTATACTATACTGTGTTATGCTATACTGTAATGTGTTATACTATACTGTTTTATACTATACTGTGTTATACTGTACTGTGTTATACTGTACTGTGTTATACTATACTGTGTTATACTGTACTGTGTTATACTGTACTGTGTTATACTATACTGTGTTATACTGTACTGTGTTATACTGTACTGTGTTATACTGTACTGTGTTATACTGTACTGTGTTATACTGTACTGTGTTATACTATACTGTGTTATACTGTACTGTGTTATACTATACTGTGTTACACTGTACTGTATTATACTATACTATGTTATACTGTACTGTGCTATACTATACTGTACTATGTTATACTGTACTATGTTATACTGTTCTGTGTTATACTGTACTATGTTATACTGTACTGTGTTATACTATTCTGTGTTATACTGTACTGTGTTATACTGTACTGTGATATACTGTACTGTGTTATACTATACTGTGTTATACTGTACTGTGTTATACTATACTGTGTTATACTGTACTGTGTTATACTGTACTGTGTTATACTATACTGTGTATACTGTACTGTGTTATACTGTACTGTGTTATACTATACTGTGTTATACTATACTGTGTTATACTGTACTGTGTTATACTATACTGTGTTATACTATACTGTGTTATACTATACTGTGTTATACTATACTGTGTTATACTGTACTGTGTTATACTGTACTGTGTTATACTGTACTGTGTTATACTATACTGTGTTATACTGTACTGTGTTATACTGTACTGTGTTATACTATACTGTGTTATACTATACTGTGTTATACTATACTGTGTTATACTGTACTGTGTTATACTGTACTGTGTTATACTATACTTGTTATACTGTCTGTGTTATACTGTACTGTGTTATACTATATGTATACTATACTGTGTTATACTGTACTGTGTTATACTATACTGTGTTATATACTATACTGTGTTATACTGTACTGTGTTATACTGTACTGTGTTATACTGTACTGTGTTATACTGTACTGTGTTATACTGTACTGTGTTATACTGTACTGTGTTATACTGTACTGTGTTATACTATACTGTGTTATACTGTACTGTGTTATACTATACTGTGTTATACTATACTGTGTTATACTGTACTGTGTTATACTATATGGTGTTATACTATACTGTGTTATCCTGTAATGTGTTATACTATACTGTGTTATACTATACTGTGTTATACTGTACTGTGTTATACTATACTGTGTTATACTGTACTGTGTTATACTATACTGTGTTATACTGTACTGTGTTATACTCTTCTGTGTTATACTGTACTGTGTTATACTGTACTGTGTTATACTTTACTGTGTTATACTATCAGGGTTGGCCGGGAAATACCGGGGGCGGGAAATACCGCCGGGAAATACCGGTATTTCCCGCCCCGGGAAATAAGCCCAGAAGTGGGAAATACCGGGAAATACCGGGAAATAAGATTATGTGTCTTCCAAACACGTTTTTTGCTCATTTTTATGCATTGCTACCACTCTATAAGTGCTTAAACTGTTTCGTCCCTGCCAGGGGTACTCATCAGGTGGCATCATTGGCAACCACAACCGTTTTTTTTGGGTTTTATTGTTTTTTTTTTGTTTTTTTTATTTTATTGTTTTTGTTCCCTGGGTAGCGAGGGATGGGCATTTTTCTCGATGTACCTCGAGTCTATCCGCCTTCGCGCTGACTTCATTCTTGCAGTCATTACAAATCGCAGTTGTTTTCTTGCCATTCACGGTTACGGTGTAGAAACCCTTTACTGGATCTTTTGACTTCATGGTTAAATTTGGATCGTTCAAAAGTGTATATTCAGTGGCTGAGATTTACTGGAACATAACTGAGTGTGGATTTGGGTCGCCTTATATGATGCAAGGTTGAGTAAAACTCAATTTGACAAGTATAGTATTGTTTTGTTTTTAGGCAATACAGACACCTGGTTGTCTGTTAGATGGAAGCCACTGTCCACTATCCGCTCTGACAGTGTATTCCAGTGAGATTAGGACTATAGAGTATGGACACCTTTGTCTAATTGGCTGACATCTCTCACACCTACATGTATCTTGAAATTGAAGTCCCACAACACACCTTAACACCTGACTGGGCATTGCTAATTGAAATTGTGTACAAACAAACAGTGTGGGTCATCTCAAATTATGATTCTGACTTCTTTAATAACTAATTGATTATTTTAATAATACAGCTATATTATGAACACATTTCAGGGATAATCCTAAAAACATTTGCATTTTGCCTACTACATTAAACATTTAAAATACCTCCAATAAATGTATGTATAAACTCCTTAAACTGTGTTTGTATACAATGTATATTAGAGTAATAATGAACAGTCTCAATAATGTTAGATCTCTAACATTTATATAAAGATTATAAGCAATGCGTAAATGCCACTATGAATGCCTGTATTTTTCGTCATATTCTTCAAAAGCAGTTCATTTTCATCCTGCACACATGATACTACAATCAGTACACCGGGTAATAGAAATTGTATGGTATATATATACCCGTATTTACCACCAAAATCATCCAAATTCTTATTTCCCGGTATCCAAATTCTTATTTCCCAGTATTTCCCGGTATTTCCCAGTATTTCCCGGTATTTCCTGCCGTCCCTGGAAATACTCTTATTTCCCGGGAAATTGCCAACCCTGTATACTATACTGTACTGTGTTATACTATACTGTGTTATACTATACTGTGTTATACTATACTGTACTGTGTTATACTATACTGTGTTATACTGTACTGTGTTATACTGTACTGTGTTATACTATACTGTGTTATACTGTACTGTGTTATACTATACTGTGTTATACTGTACTGTGTTATACTATACTGTGTTATACTGTACTGTGTTATACTATATTGTGTTATACTGTACTGTGTTATACTGTAGTATACTATACTGTGTTATACTGTACTGTTATACTATACTGTGTTATACTATACTGTGTTATACTATACTGTGTTATACTGTACTGTGTTATACTATACTGTGTTATATTATACTGTGTTATACTGTACTGTGTTATACTGTACTGTGTTATCCTGTACTGGTTTATACTATACTGTGTTATACTGTACTGTGTATACTATACTGTGTTATACTGTACTGTGTTATACTATACTATGTTATACTATACTGTGTTATACTGTACTGTGTTATACTGTACTATGTTATACTGTACTATGCTATGTTATACTGTACTGTGTTATACTATACTGTGTTATACTGTACTGTGTTATACTGTACTGTGTTATACTGTACTGTGTTATACTGTACTGTGTTATACTATACTGTGTTATACTGTGCTGTGTTATACTGTACTGTGTTATACTATACTGTGTTATACTGTACTGTGTTATACTGTACTGTGTTATACTGTACTGTGTTATACTGTACTGTGTTATACTGTACTATGCTTGTTATACTGTACTGTGTTATACTGTACTGTGTTATACTGTACTGTGTTATACTGTACTGTGTTATACTGTACTGTGTTATACTGTACTGTGTTATACTGTACTGTGTTATACTGTACTGTGTTATACTGTACTGTGTTATACTGTACTTGCTATGTTATACTGTACTGTGTTATACTATACTGTGTTATACTGTACTGTGTTATACTATACTGTGTTATACTGTACTGTGTTATACTATACTGTGTTATACTGTACTGTGTTATACTGTACTGTGTTATACTGTACTGTGTTATACTATACTGTACTTTGTTATACTGTACTGTGTTATAGTTTCTGTACTGTGTTATACTGTACTGTGTTATACTTTAATGTACTGTGTTATACTTTACTGTACTGTATTATACTTGTACTGTGTTATACTATACTGTACTGTGTTATACTATACTGTGTTATACTGTACTGTGTTATACTGTACTGTACTGTGTTATACTGTACTGTGTTATACTATACTGTGTTATACTGTACTGTGTTATACTGTACTGTGTTATACTGTACTGTGTTATACTGTACTGTGTTATACTATACTGTGTTATACTGTACTGTGTTATACTGTACTGTGTTATACTGTACTGTGTTATACTGTACTGTGTTATACTACACTGTGTTATACTGTACTGTGTTATACTATACTGTGTTATACTGTACTGTGTTATACTGCACTGTGTTATACTATACTGTGTTATACTACACTGTGTTATACTGTACTGTGTTATACTATACTGTGTTATACTATACTGTGTTATACTATACTGTGTTATACTGTAATGTGTTATACTATACTGTGTTATACTATACTGTGTTATACTATACTGTGTTATACTGTACTGTGTTATACTATACTGTACTGTGTTATACTGTACTGTGTTTACTATACTGTACTGTGTTATATTATACTGTGTTATACTGTACTGTGTTATACTATACTGTGTTTACTATACTGTGTTATACTGTACTGTGTTATACTATACTGTGTTATACTGTACTGTGTTATACTATACTGTGTTATACTATACTGTGTTATGCTATACTGTGTTATACTATACTGTGTTATACTGTACTGTGTTATACTGTACTGCGTTATACTGTACGTGTTTATACTGTACTGTGTTATACTATACTGTGTTATACTGTACTGTGTTATACTGTACTGTGTTATATATACTATACTGTTTTATACTATACTGTGTTATACTGTACTGTGTTATACTATACTGTGTTATACTATACTGTGTTATACTGTACTGTGTCATACTGTACTGTGTTATACTATACTGTGTTATACTGTACTGTGTTATACTATACTGTGTTATACTATACTGTGTTATACTATACTGTGTTATACTGTAATGTGTTATACTATACTGTGTTATACTGTACTGTGTTATACTATACTGTGTTATACTATACTGTGTTATACTGTACTGTGTTATACTGTACTGTGTTATACTGTACTGTGTTATACTGTACTGTGTTTATACTGTACTGTGTTATACTATACTGTGTTATACTGTACTGTGTTATACTATACTGTGTTATACTGACTGTTTTTATGTTATACTGTACTGTGTTATACTGTACTGTGTTATACTATACTGTATACTGTACTGTGTTATACTATACTGTGTTATACTATGCTGTGTTATACTGTACTGTGTTATACTATACTGTATTATACTATACTGTGTTATACTATACTGTGTTATACTATACTGTGTTATACTGTACTGTGTTATACTGTAATGTGTTTTACTATACTGTGTTATACTGTACTGTGTTATACTATACTGTTTTACTATACTGTGTTATACTGTACTGTGTTATACTGTACTGTGTTATACTGTACTGTGTTATACTGTACTGTGTTATACTGTACTGTGTTATACTGTACTGTGTTATACTGTACTGTGTTATACTGTATTGTGTTATACTGTACTGTGTTATACTATACTATTTACTGTACTGTGCTATACTATACTGTACTATGTTATACTGTTCTGTGTTATACTGTACTATGTTATACTGTACTGTGTTATACTATACTGTGTTATACTGTACTGTGTTATACTGTACTGTGTTATACTGTACTGTGTTATACTAACTGTGTTATACTGTACTGTGTTATACTATACTGTGTTATACTGTACTGTGTTATACTGTTCTGTGTTATACTGTACTGTGTTATACTATATTGTTATACTGTACTGTGTTATACTGTACTGTGTTATACTGTACTGTGTTATACTGTACTGTGTTATACTATACTGTGTTATACTGTACTGTGTTATACTATACTGTGTTATACTGTACTGTGTTATACTGTACTGTGTTATACTGTACTGTGTTATACTATACTGTGTTATACTATACTGTGTTATACTGTACTGTGTTATACTATACTGTGTTATACTGTACTGTGTACTGTGTTATACTATACTGTGTTATACTGTACTGTGTTATACTATACTGTGATATACTATACTGTGATATACTATACTGTGTTATACTATACTGTGTTATGCTATACTGTAATGTGTTATACTATACTGTTTTATACTATACTGTGTTATACTGTACTGTGTTATACTGTACTGTGTTATACTATACTGTGTTATACTGTACTGTGTTATACTGTACTGTGTTATACTATACTGTGTTATACTGTACTGTGTTATACTGTACTGTGTTATACTGTACTGTGTTATACTGTACTGTGTTATACTGTACTGTGTTATACTATACTGTGTTATACTGTACTGTGTTATACTATACTGTGTTACACTGTACTGTATTATACTATACTATGTTATACTGTACTGTGCTATACTATACTGTACTATGTTATACTGTACTATGTTATACTGTTCTGTGTTATACTGTACTATGTTATACTGTACTGTGTTATACTATTCTGTGTTATACTGTACTGTGTTATACTGTACTGTGATATACTGTACTGTGTTATACTATACTGTGTTATACTGTACTGTGTTATACTATACTGTGTTATACTGTACTGTGTTATACTGTACTGTGTTATACTATACTGTGTATACTGTACTGTGTTATACTGTACTGTGTTATACTATACTGTGTTATACTATACTGTGTAATACTGTACTGTATTATACTATACTGTGTTATACTATACTGTGTTATACTGTACTGTGTTATACTATACTGTGTTATACTGTACTGTGTTATACTGTACTGTGTTATACTGTACTGTGTTATACTATACTGTGTATACTGTACTGTGTTATACTGTACTGTGTTATACTATACTGTGTTATACTATACTGTGTTATACTATACTGTGTTATACTGTACTGTATTATACTATACTGTGTTATACTATACTGTGTTATACTGTACTGTGTTATACTATACTGTGTTATACTGTACTGTGTTATACTATACTGTGATATACTATACTGTGATATACTATACTGTGTTATACTATACTGTAATGTGTTATACTATACTGTGTTATACTGTACTGTGTTATACTATGCTGTGTTATACTGTACTGTGTTATACTGTACTGTGTTATACTATACTGTGTTATACTGTACTGTGTTATACTATACTGTATTATACTATACTGTGTTATACTATACTGTGTTATACTATGCTGTGTTATACTGTAATGTCTTATACTATACTGTATTATACTGTACTGTGTTATACTATACTGTGTTATACTATACTGTGTTATACTGTACTGTGTTATACTATACTGTGTTATACTATACTGTGTTATACTGTACTGTGTTATACTGTACTGTGTTATACTGTACTGTGTTATACTGTACTGTGTTATACTATACTGTGTTATACTGTACTGTGTTATACTGTACTGTGTTATACTGTACTGTGTTATACTATACTGTGTTATACTGTACTGTGTTATACTGTATTGTGTTATACTGTACTGTGTTATACTATACTATGTTACTGTACTGTGCTATACTATACTGTACTATATTATACTGTACTATGTTATACTGTTCTGTGTTATACTGTACTATGTTATACTGTACTATGTCATACTGTACTATGTTATACTGTACTATGTTATACTGTACTATGTTATACTGTACTGTGTTATACTGTACTGTGTTATACTATACTGTGTTATACTGTACTGTGTTATACTATACTGTGTTATACTGTACTATGTTATACTGTTCTGTGTTATACTGTACTATGTTATACTGTACTATGTCATATTGTACTGTGTTATACTGTACTATGTTATACTGTACTATGTTATATTGTACTATGTTATACTGTACTATGTTATACTGTACTGTGTTATACTGCACTGTGTTATACTGTACTGTGTTATACTATATGGTGTTATACTATACTGTGTTATACTGTAATGTGTTATACTATACTGTGTTATAGTTATACTATACTGTGTTATACTGTACTGTGTTATACTATACTGTGTTATACTATACTGTGTTATACTATACTGTGTTATACTGTACTGTGTTATACTGTACTGTGTTATACTATACTGTGTTATACTGTACTATGTTATACTGTACTATGTTATACTGTACTGTGTTATACTGTACTGTGTTATACTATACTGTGTTATACTGTACTGTGTTATACTATACTGTGTTATACTATACTGTGTTATACTGTACTGTGTTATACTATATGGTGTTATACTATACTGTGTTATCCTGTAATGTGTTATACTATACTGTGTTATACTATACTGTGTTATACTGTACTGTGTTATACTATACTGTGTTATACTGTACTGTGTTATACTCTTCTGTGTTATACTGTACTGTGTTATACTGTACTGTGTTATACTTTACTGTGTTATACTATCAGGGTTGGCCGGGAAATACCGGGGGCGGGAAATACCGCCGGGAAATACCGGTATTTCCCGCCCCGGGAAATAAGCCCAGAAGTGGGAAATACCGGGAAATACCGGGAAATAAGATTATGTGTCTTCCAAACACGTTTTTTGCTCATTTTTATGCATTGCTACCACTCTATAAGTGCTTAAACTGTTTCGTCCCTGCCAGGGGTACTCATCAGGTGGCATCATTGGCAACCACAACCGTTTTTTTTGGGTTTTATTGTTTTTTTTTTTTTTTTTTTTTTTATTGTTTTTGTTCCCTGGGTAGCGAGGGATGGGCATTTTTCTCGATGTACCTCGAGTCTATCCGCCTTCGCGCTGACTTCATTCTTGCAGTCATTACAAATCGCAGTTGTTTTCTTGCCATTCACGGTTACGGTGTAGAAACCCTTTACTGGATCTTTTGACTTCATGGTTAAATTTGGATCGTTCAAAAGTGTATATTCAGTGGCTGAGATTTACTGGAACATAACTGAGTGTGGATTTGGGTCGCCTTATATGATGCAAGGTTGAGTAAAACTCAATTTGACAAGTATAGTATTGTTTTGTTTTTAGGCAATACAGACACCTGGTTGTCTGTTAGATGGAAGCCACTGTCCACTATCCGCTCTGACAGTGTATTCCAGTGAGATTAGGACTATAGAGTATGGACACCTTTGTCTAATTGGCTGACATCTCTCACACCTACATGTATCTTGAAATTGAAGTCCCACAACACACCTTAACACCTGACTGGGCATTGCTAATTGAAATTGTGTACAAACAACAGTGTGGGTCATCTCAAATTATGATTCTGACTTCTTTAATAACTAATTGATTATTTTAATAATACAGCTATATTATGACACATTTCAGGGATAATCCTAAAAACATTTGCATTTTGCCTACTACATTAAACATTTAAAATACCTCCAATAAATGTATGTATAAACTCCTTAAACTGTGTTTGTATACAATGTATATTAGAGTAATAATGAACAGTCTCAATAATGTTAGATCTCTAACATTTATATAAAGATTATAAGCAATGCGTAAATGCCACTATGAATGCCTGTATTTTTCGTCATATTCTTCAAAAGCAGTTCATTTTCATCCTGCACACATGATACTACAATCAGTACACCGGGTAATAGAAATTGTATGGTATATATATACCCGTATTTACCACCAAAATCATCCAAATTCTTATTTCCCGGTATCCAAATTCTTATTTCCCAGTATTTCCCGGTATTTCCCAGTATTTCCCGGTATTTCCTGCCGTCCCTGGAAATACTCTTATTTCCCGGGAAATTGCCAACCCTGTATACTATACTGTACTGTGTTATACTATACTGTGTTATACTATACTGTGTTATACTATACTGTACTGTGTTATACTATACTGTGTTATACTGTACTGTGTTATACTGTACTGTGTTATACTATACTGTGTTATACTGTACTGTGTTATACTATACTGTGTTATACTGTACTGTGTTATACTATACTGTGTTATACTGTACTGTGTTATACTATATTGTGTTATACTGTACTGTGTTATACTGTAGTATACTATACTGTGTTATACTGTACTGTTATACTATACTGTGTTATACTATACTGTGTTATACTATACTGTGTTATACTGTACTGTGTTATACTATACTGTGTTATATTATACTGTGTTATACTGTACTGTGTTATACTGTACTGTGTTATCCTGTACTGGTTTATACTATACTGTGTTATACTGTACTGTGTATACTATACTGTGTTATACTGTACTGTGTTATACTATACTATGTTATACTATACTGTGTTATACTGTACTGTGTTATACTGTACTATGTTATACTGTACTATGCTATGTTATACTGTACTGTGTTATACTATACTGTGTTATACTGTACTGTGTTATACTGTACTGTGTTATACTGTACTGTGTTATACTGTACTGTGTTATACTATACTGTGTTATACTATGCTATGTTATACTGTACTGTGTTATACTATACTGTGTTATACTGTACTGTGTTATACTGTACTGTGTTATACTGTACTGTGTTATACTGTACTATGTTATACTGTACTATGCTATGTTATACTGTACTGTGTTATACTGTACTGTGTTATACTGTACTGTGTTATACTGTACTGTGTTATACTGTACTGTGTTATACTGTACTGTGTTATACTGTGTTATAGTGTAGTGTGTTATACGTACTATGTTATACTGTACTATGCTATTTATACTGTACTGTACTGTGTTTATACTGTGTATACTGTGTTTATACTGTACTGTGTTATACTATACTGTGTTATACTGTACTGTGTACTGTGTTATACTGTACTGTGTTATACTGTACTGTGTTATACTATACTGTACTTTGTTATACTGTACTGTGTTATAGTTTACTGTACTGTGTTATACTGTACTGTGTTATACTTTAATGTACTGTGTTATACTTTACTGTACTGTATTATACTTTAAACACGGCTTGGGGAGTTCTCATGCTTAGGAATTTACAGCGGCAAGACAAATATTGTTTCCTTTCTTACCTGGGCTGGTATGTGGAACCGGGGATGGGGGGATATTGTTCTACACTCCTGGGAATGGTATGTGGAACCGTGGGGGGTGGGGGATATTCCTACACTCCTGGGATGTATGTGGAACCGGGGATGGGGGGATATGTTCTACACTCGTGGGATGGTATGTGGAACCGGGGATGGGGGGATATTGTTCTACACTCCTGGGATGGTATGTGGAACCTGGGGATGGGGGATATTGTTCTACACTCGTGGGATGGTATGTGGATGGGAGGAATGGAACCGGGATGTTTTACACTCGTGGGATGGTATGTGGATGGGGGGATATTGTTCTACACTCGTGGGATGGTATGTGGAACCGGGGATGGGGGGATATTGTTCTACACTCGTGGGATGGTATGTGGAACCGGGATGGGGGATTATGTTCTACACTCCTGGGATGGTATGTGGAACCGGGGATGGGGGGATATTGTTCTACACTCGTGGGATTGTATGTGGAACCGGGGATGGGGGGATATTGTTCTACACTCCTGGGATGGTATGTGGAACCGGGGATGGGGGGATATTGTTCTACACTCCTGGGATGGTATGTGGAACCGGATGGGGATATTGTTCTACACTCCTGGGATGGTATGTGGAACCGGGGATGGGGGGATATTGTTCTACACTCGTGGGATGGTATGTGGACCGGAGATGGGGGGATATTGTTCTACACTCGTGGGATGGTATGTGGATGGGGGATATTGTTTTACACTCGTGGGTTGGTATGTGGATGGGGGATATTGTTCTACACTCGTGGGATGGTATGTGGAACCGGGGATGGGGGATATTGTTCTACACTCCTGGGATGGTATGTGGAACCGGGGATATTGTCCCTACACTCCTACACTCATTCGTGGGATGGTATGTGGGAGGATATTGTTTTACACTCGTGGGATGGTATGTGGATGGGGGGATATTGTTCTTCGTGGGATGGTATGTACATTGTTCTACACTCGTGGGATGGTATGTGGATGGGGGGTTCTACACTCCTGGGATATTGTTTCTACACTCCTGGGATGGTATGTGGGTGGAACCGGGGATGGGGGGATATGTTTCTACACTCGTGGGATGGTATGTGGAACCGGGGATGGGGGGATATTGTTCTACACTCGTGGGATGGTATGTGGAACCGGGATGGGGGATATTGTTCTACACTAGTGGGATGGTATGTGGAACGGGGATGGGGGGATATTGTTCTACACTCGTGGGATGGTATGTGGAACCGGGGATGGGGACACTCGTGGGTTGGTATGGGGATGTATTGTTCTACACTCGTGGGATGTATGTGGAACCGGGGATGGGGGGATATTGTTCTACACTCCTGGGATGGTATGTGGAACCGGGGATATTGTCCTACACCGGGTATGTGGAACCGGGGATTGGGGATATATATGTTCGGGGATGGGGGATATTGTTCTACACTCCTGGGATGGTATGTGGAACCGGGGATGGGGGGATATTGTTCTACACTCGTGGGATGGTATGTGGAACCGGGGATGGGGGGATATTGTTCTACACTCCTGGGATGGTATGTGGAACCGGGGATGGGGGGATATTGTTCTACACTCCTTGGGATGGTATGTGGAACCGGGGATGGGGGATATTGTTCTAACTCGTGGGGGTATGTGAACCGGGGATGGGGGATATTGTTCTACACTCCTGGGATGGTATGTACGGGGATGGGGATATTGTTCTACACTCCTGGGACGGGGTATGTGGAACCGGGGATGGGGATATTGTTCTACACTCCTGGGAATGGTATGTGGAACCGGGGATGGGGATATTGTTCTACACTCGGGATTGTATGTGGAACCGGGGTATGGGGGGATATTGTTCTACACTTGTGGGATGGTATGTGGATGGGGGGATATTGTTTTACACTCCTGGGTTGGTATGTGGATGGGGGGAATTGTTCTTCGTGGGGATGGTATGTGGAACCGGGGATGGGGGGATATTGTTCTACACTCCTGGGATGGTATGTGGAACCGGGGATATTGTGCTACACTCCTGGGATGGTATGTGGAACCGGGGATGGGGGGATATTGTTCTACACTCGTGGGATGGTATGTGGAACCGGGATGGGGGGATATTGTTCTACACTCCTGGGATGGTATGTGGAACTGGGGGGGGATATTGTTCTACACTCCTGGGATGGTATGTGGAACCAGGATGGGAGGATTTGTTCTACACTCGTGGGATTGTATGTGGAACCGGGGATGGGGGGATATTGTTCTACACTCGTGGGATGGTATGTGGATGGGGGATATTGTTTTACACTCGTGGATGGTATGTGGATGGGGGGATATTGTTCTACACTCCTGGGGGGTATGTGGAACCGGGGATGGGGGGATATTGTTCTACACTCGTGGGATGATATGTGGAACCGGGGATGGGGGGATATTGTTCTACACTCGTGGGATGGTATGTGAAACCGGGGATGGGGGATATTGTTCTACACTCGTGGGATGGTATGTGGACCGGGGATGGGGGGATATTGTTCTACACTCGTGGGATGGTATGTGGAACCGGGGATGGGGAATATTGTTCTACACTCCTGGGATGGTATGTGTAACCGGGGATGGGGGGATATTGTTCTACACTCGTGGGATGGTATGTGGAACCGGGATGGGGGGATATTGTTCTACACTCGTGGGATGGTATGTGGAACCGGGATGGGGATATTGTTCTACACTCCTGGGATGGTATGTGGAACCGGGGATGGGGAATATTGTTCTACACTCCTGGGATGGTATGTGGAACCGGGGATGGGGAATATTGTTCTACACTCCTGGGATGGTATGTGTAACCGGGGATGGGGGATATTGTTCTACACTCCTGGGATGGTATGTGGAACGGGGATGGGGGGGATATTGTTCTACACTCGTGGGATGGTATGTGGACCGGGGATGGGGGGATATTGTTCTACACTCGTGGGATGGTATGTGGAACCGGGGATGGGGGGATATTGTTCTACACCTCCTTGGATGGTATGTGGATGGGGGGATATTGTTCTACACTCGTGGGATGGTATGTGGAACCGGGATGGGGGATATTGTTCTACACTCGTGGGATTGTATTTGGAACCGGGGATGGGAGGATATTGTTCCACACTCGTGGGATGGTATGTGGATGGGTGGATATTGTTTTACACTCGTGGGATGGTATGTGGATGGGTGGATATTGTTCTACACTCGTGGGATGGTATGTGGATGGGGGGATATTGTTCTACACTCGTGGGATGGTATGGATGGGGGATATTTTCTACACTCGGATGGTATGTGGAACCGGGATGGGGGGATATTGTTCTACACTACTGGGATGGTATGTGGAACCGGGATGGGGGATATTGTTCTACACTCGTGGGATGGTAGGTGGAACCGGGGATGGGGGGATATTGTTCTACACTCGTGGGATGGTATGTGGAAACGGGGATGGGGGGATATTGTTCTACACTCGTGGGATGGTATGTGGAACCGGGGATGGGGGATATTGTTCTACACTCCTGGGATGGTATGTGGAACCGTGGATGGGGGGATTGTTCTACACTCCTGGGATGGTATGTGGAACCGGGGATGGGGGGATATTGTTCTACACTCATGGGATGGTATGTGGAACGGGGATGGGGGGATATTGTTCTACACTCGTGGGTTGGTATGTGGATGGGGGATATTGTTCTACACTCCTGGGATGGTATGTGGAACCGGGGATGGGGGGATATTGTTCTACACTCGTGGGATGGTATGTGGAACCGGGGGATATTGTTCTACACTCGTGGGATGGTATGTGGAACCGGGGATGGGGGGATGTTGTTCTACACTCGTGGGATGGTATGTGGAACCGGGGATGGGGTGATATTGTTCTACAGAACTCACTATTTCTGCAAAAAAAGCCATGTTAGTTTATACAAAATGATTTTAGCTCGATTGCGAAACAAGTTCTTTCAACTTATATTAATCACCCTCGATGCATGCCTCAATGGTGATGGAAACCATCGCCGCGAGGGAGAGAGAAGAGGCATGTCGAAATTTAATGCCAAATTTGTGACAGCTCCAGCTGGGCGCGAACTCCGGGCCTTTCACACCTGGAGCGAACGCGCTAACTGTGTTATTGCTGTTGAACGACACTATTATCAGCATTAAACTGTGCCTTGCATAAGGGCACAATCGTAACAGCTCCAGAGTGGCTCGAACTTGTGATATTTCGCATCTGGAGCGAATGCGCTATCATGAACTGTGTTATTGCTGTTGAATGACACTATCATCAGCCTTAAACTACTGCTGACAAGAATAATTGTTGCAATATCACAATGCTTCCAGTCTGTCGATTTACTTCTGACAAAATGACAATGATATTATCAGAAACTCAATACGGCCCAAATATTGATCTCGGTGTTAAAATATATTTATATGACTGACCATCGTAATAACTCCAGCGGAGCTCGAACACCAGGCCTTATATGACTGACCATCGTAATAACTCCAGCGGGGCTCGAACACCAGGCCTTATATGACTGACCATCGTAATAACTCCAGCAGAGCTCGAACACCAGGTCTTATATGACTGACCATCGTAATAACTCCAGCAGAGCTCGAACACCAGGTCTTATATGACTGACCATCGTAATAACTCCAATGGGGCTCGAACACCATGCTTTATATGACTGACCATCGTAATAACTCCAGCGGGGCTCGAACACCAGGCCTTATATGACTGACCATCGTAATAACTCCAGCGGGGCTCGAACACCAGGCCTTATATGACTGACCTTTGTAATAACTCCGGCGGGGCTCGAACACCAGGCCTTATATGACTGATCATCGTAATAACTCCAGCGGAGCTCAAACACCAGGCCTTATATGACTGACCATCGTAATAACTCCAGCGGGGCTCGAACACCAGGCCTATATGATGACCATCGTAATAACTCCAGCGGAGCTCGAACACCAGAACACCAGGCCTTATATGACTGACCATCGTAATAACTCCAGCGGAGCTCGAACACCAGGCCTTATATGACTGACCATCGTAATAACTCCAGCGGAGCTCGAACACCAGGCCTTATATGACTGACCATCGTAATAACTCCAGCGGGGCTCGAACACCAGGCCTTATATGACTGACCATCGTAATAACTCCAGCGGGGCTCGAACACCAGGCCTTATATGACTGACCATCGTAATAACTCCAGCGTGGGGCTCGAACACCAGACCTTTCGCACCTAAAGCAAAAACGCGCTACCAGTGTGCACTATCAAAGCGCATCTTAACACTCCTCATTTTGTTATGATTACAGAAGTATGCGTTCAGGAACACCTGAAGCATCCTATCCCATTGAAGAGGAAGATGTTATCGACTGCCAGATGGAACCCTCGGATTACTTGTCTATGAACGTAGGTCAAAGGTCAATGACTCCATCTCCAACAAGAGGTCAGGGTCAGATGGACAGATCAGTGGATTACCTATCTATGACTCCGGGTCAGAACGAAAAGACAGATTCTTATCTTTATATGACGCCTGGAAACATCAAAAAGACGGACGAGTACCTGTCGATGATCCCTGGTCAGAGCGAGTCTCTGTCGAACACCCCCGGGCAGAATGAACGACAGGGTGATTATCTGTCAATGACCCCAGGTCAAAGCGAGTCTCTGTCGAACACCCCCGGGCAGAATGAACGACTGGGTGATTATCTGTCAATGACCCCAGGTCAAAGCGAGTCTCTGTCGAATAACCCCGGGCAGAATGAACGACTGGGTGATTATCTGTCAATGACCCCAGGTCAAAGCGAGTCTCTGTCGAATAACCCCGGGCAGAATGAACGACTGGGTGATTATCTGTCAATGACCCCTGGTCATAGATCAGGGACTCCATCCCCAACACGCTTCAGTGAGAGGCTAGGTATGCGTTTTTAGCAATTATTCTCTAAATACCGGTATAGCTTTCATATGTTTATTATCCCCCGCCAATCCGAGGGATCTTGGAGCGCGATATTGGATTGATGTCATTCCGTCCTCACCCACGAAATGGGACTTGCGTAGCTAAGAGAACAATAGATTTACTGTCTAGGGATCTAGGGTTAAGGGTTGTCTGATTAGCACAGTGGTTAGCGCGCTCGTTTCTCACCAATGCAACCCTGGTTCGATCCTCGGACCAGGAAGTATGTGAGATGGTACGGTGGTCGCCAGATCGGACATGTGGTTTTTCTCCCGTTTCCTCCCACACAAATGACCACATTTACGATTTCATCTGCGCCAACGAAAGTGTAGTTTAATTAATTAATTATTATTATTAATTAATTGTAGTTTAACATTGTTAAAACTTAAATAAAGATTAAACTTAGGGTTATGTGGCTTTAAACACTTTTATGTCGCTATATAGATAAAATAATAGCCACTTAATTTACAATTTTGGGTACGTCCGTCCGTCCGGAGTCAGATCTCTGTGACCAATTGCTGGAATTTCATGAAACTCCAATCAAATATGTATCTCCAAAGTGTACAGGTGCACGTATAACCTTTATCTGGATCCGGTCAATAACACCAGAGTTATGGCCCTTTAATTGATTAAAAATTCAATATTTGGCCATAACTAAACAACCTACATTGCAATAGTGAAACCAGAGTTATTACCCTTGAATTGATTAAAAATTCAATATTTCGCCATAACTAAACAAATGCTCTATGGAATGTCATCAAACTTACAATAACATATAATATAATAATTGTCCTGCAAATCTGACCTACATTGCAATAGTGAAACCAGAGTTATTGCCCTTGAATTGATTAAAAGTACTGCTCCATAAATGTTTTCCGGATTTCGTTGAGTCTAGACACAGGATCATTTTAGAGCCCGATGTGGGCGAAATAGTCGCCCTAGGGACCCTGACTTCACACTCTTGGGACCCCCACTTCTCCCTAAAAAGTTTTTAAAATTTTGTTAAGTAACTGGCCCATTATAAAGCACTCCTTCTATTCAAATGTTTTATTTAATGGTCATACTGTGCATTTTAACCCTATTTTGTTTGACATTTATTACATAACACCATTTAAGGACGAGATCGCGGACTTTCTCCCAAAAATTCTGACCTGAAATGAACTCTGTAGACACCAACATAAATTTGGAAATTATTCAAATTAACAATAATATTGGTTATAATTGCATTGTCTTGACAGGCTCAACAGGATCTCAGACCCAAAATGAACCCTGTAGACACCAACATAAATTTAGAAATCATTCAAATTAACAATAATATTTGTTATAATTGCATTGTCTTGACAGGCTCAACAGGATCTCAGACCTACGATTCCCATGTTCACTCGGCGGAGGGCTACATGGATATGAAGCCGGGAAGCCGCATGAGTAGCCCGGCCAGTAATCAGGACAGCTACATGAGCATGATGCCCCAGGAGCCATCCGGTAATGGCGGGTACATGGACATGACGCCGGTAACGCCACCCGTCGAGTCCAATAACGGATACATTGATATGAATCCTGGACAGAGAAGTAAATTGTTATCATGTTTTGCTCTTTGCATGCTGGGTAAAATAAAGGCTTAAATAGTTCGAATAATTGTAGTTTTTGTTTACTAACGGAAAGCTCTGGAAATATGTCATGGGATTTCCTTAGAAGTGTGTCATTACGACACGATTCTAATGAAGTTGCATGACAAGAGTTGAATGTTATGTTTGTGTGTTGTACGTTTATTTATCGTCACTACCAGTTGCTCATATGAGCCTCCTGAAGAGATTAGTCATTTTAGATATTTGAAGGAGAGTGCAATGATACAGACAGAGATCCATTCCAGAGCCTCCTCTGGTTCTTTTACGTGCACCGACACAAGACCTTATCTGTCCCATCTGAAAGACTGTTAATTTTATTAGGGTCAGACGTGGAATCGAAGCTGCGATCCCTGGATTACCATATTATCAAACAAGCTTTTGGGAAATTCCAAAACGAGCTTCATATATGAAATTACTACGCGTGTAAGATCCTTTTTGTCACTTGACTACAGAAGCAACAACCATAAATTTGAAAGAACAAAAATTCTGTTTGCCAGTATACTTTTGGGCCTTATTACATCTCAAGGAAATCAGTAAGGTGTATCCATACGCTGTAGGAAATAGTCCCTGATAATCAAACAACTCCATGCAAATATGTCAAATGTGTACAGCGAGCTGTCATGCCGCGACCAATCAGAATCCTTCCAGGTTGTATGTGATGTATCGTACACACGACCCAGATCCGTAACTTCACGGTCAAGGTCACAATTCCGGGGGGGGGGGGTGGAGGCATTAATCACCTACTGTGATATTTCTTGTTTGGAATTAAACAGAAATGCTATGCCATAGGCATGATTATGATGTCATATACTATTGAGTGCACAAGTACATTTAGCATTCAAACAATGAATGAGCGGCATCGGTTACCTCCCCTGAATTGGTTGCTGCCCCTGAATACTCCCTAAAAGTAGATCGGTCTTATTAAGTGTTTTCCTTTGTTTTTATCGTTGGTTCCTTTGCACGACATGCTAGCAATTCTATTCCACTATTGCTTCTTATGATTATTAAATTATTATATCTCGCCAGATCTACCTACAGTATATACAATGGGTACTTATTTATAAAACAATGCTATCAGTTACATTAACTTTATCATGCAGCAACATCTGGTCAGGGAACAACAGTAAAAGCAAAGGATTCCAACTATTTACATTTTGGGATAAGTCAAGGGAGGTAATTTTAGAAAATCTTGGACCATGCTGCTTCCAATTCAGTAGTGGGGCGACCATCCCCTACCCAGCGGGTCCTCAGGTGGCGGATAGGGGAACGGCCCTCAGATATGGGGGTTAGCTGTGAATTAAATAAGCAATCCCGGAACATATGGCGGTGTACCTACCAGGACGGGGCAGGATAGCACATGGCAAAGCTACTCCTATTAAATACTCCACGTGTCCTAAAACGGGAACGGTGCATCAGGCGAATATATGGGCCGCCTTAATAGTCCTAGCCTAAGGGTGAGGTAACCCCAACAGAAACCTCGAATGCTGAAGCCGGAAGTACTGGGCCGCACGGCGCATTCTAATAAACCACGGTACTACGCATAAACGCAAAAAAAAAAAAAAATATTAGAGATGTCTCTCATTAAATACAAGACGTTGGACAAATGTAAAGACACGTATTGTGATTTGTATTTTGGATTGTATTTTTCAGCCCCCACTGATCCTGGTCCCGGGTATGTGATGATGGATGGAGCATGGGTGCGTGCCACAGCCCCTATTCCCATACGGGCAAACAAGGAGCCAGGTTATATGGACATGGGAACACAACCGTTGCCCACAGTAAAGGAGAGTGGAAGTATGTATATACGTGTACAGTGAAACCTGTGTTAAGCCAGCCAGCCAAGGGAATCTCTGAATGTGGCTGCTTAGCACAGGTGACTGCATGTTGAAAGTCTATTTTAAAAATCTCCTGAAAAGCTGGGTCATTTTTCGATGTAACTTTGTGTGGAGCATCGCTGCAACTACAGTCTGTCACACCCAATCTGTGGAATGCAGTCTGTCACACCCAATCTGTGGAATACAGTCTGTCACACCCAATCTGTGGAATACAGTCTGTCACACCCAATCTGTGGAATACAGTCTGTCACACCCAATCTGTGGAATACAGTCTGTCACACCCAATCTGTGGAATACAGTCTGTCACACCCAATCTGTGGAATACAGTCTGTCACACCCAATCTGTGGAATACAGTCTGTCACACCCAATCTGTGGAATACAGTCTGTCACACCCAATCTGTGGAATACAGTCTGTCACACCCAATCTGTGGAATACAGTCTGTCACACCCAATCTGTGGAATACAGTCTGTCACACCCAATCTGTGGAATACAGTCTGTCACACCCAATCTGTGGAATACAGTCTGTCACACCCAATCTGTGGAATACAGTCTGTCACACCCAATCTGTGGAATACAGTCTGTCACACCCAATCAGTGGAATACAGTCTGTCACACCCAATCTGTGGAACTAAGGATGTTTTTTGATCGCTACATTTATTCTACTAATTTAGAATTTTAAGGGCCCTCCCAGGCCGAGTGGCTACAGTCGTTCACTTCAAATCATTTGCCCCTCATTGCAAATAGTTTGAATCCCACTGGGTGTCTCGAACGATTCGTGCGAGGAAGGAAGCTATCCAGCTGGCTTGCAGAAGGTCAGTGGTTCTACCCGGGTACACGCCCACGCAATAATAGCTGGAGAGTCGCCATATAATCTAAGCTTGAACTGTTTTGATATAATGTGTACATACTGTATATATTGATATAAAATAAACGAAGCCGCTGAGCTTCACAAAAAAAAAAAAAAAAAAAAAAAATTAATCTAAGCTGTTGGTGCAATGTTATGCCCACATAAAACAAGGGAGCTAATTTAGACTACAAGGTGGATACCCCAGCCATTACACCATGATTGTTAAACATTATACACAAACTATAAGTAACGTGATTGTTAATGTTGTTCTGAAAGTGAAGGTTGAACTGGCCCCCATTAAATTGTGTTATTTAATAAATTTCAACAAAATTGGGTTAAAAGTCGCAATTTGACAATTTAGAATACGCGTGTATCTTACTGTAGAATAATTTTTTGGTATGCATATATATATATTTTGGGGGGGGAGAAGGGTCCCCAGGGGGCAAAGTCAGGTTCCCTATGACTATTTGCCCTCTAGAATGAGCCCTGGTAGGCGGCCCAACACGGTACCAGTCATGCTCGGCAATACTTCATTCCCTTTTTGCATTTTAATTTGTTAAACGTTTTAGCTGTTGAAGATGCCTTATATCTCTGTGTTTGTGCTCCATGAAACCGAATTTCATAAAATACAAAATATACAGTCTGCATCCGTTATGTCGAATTCCGTCGGACCGAACAAAATACTTCGACATAACCGAAGTTTGACTTAACGAAATTCGATATAAGTGGAGCCAGTTATATGTACAATGATAGTGTCTGAAACGGGACTTCGAGATAACCGGAGAATTCGACACAACCGACTGTGACATAATGGATGTAGACTGTACAAAATTAAATAACATGTTTTTATATTTTAGGTGGGGAAGCATATCTGCCAATGTCCCCAGTAGGAACAATCTCCAGCGAGGGATTAAAACCTGCCAAGGTATTCAGTTATCTATCAGACGATTCTATGTCCGGGGAATTCCCAAAACGAGCTTATTCCGTGGGCAGCAGGCCAATTTCGAAGCCACCATCGCGATATCGCCACCCGCAGGAGATTCTGCGACACCAGCCCCTAGATAGCAGCATGAGCTCCAGCGCGCCACACTTAATCGTGCAGAAATCGAGATCACAGTTAATCGAAACTATTCATAAGAACCATCATGATGGTTTGTACAATGCAAGCCCGTTAAGTCAATCTGTAAAATCGGATGATTCGGACAGCTTTGTTGAGATGGACTTCTACCGTCAAAGGACCGCCAGTGATAGTTACGGTTGTCGGCCGCGCTCGTCGAGTTTCGGGAAACAGTATATTGGGCATGGTCATCGTCCACGGTCATCGAGTTACGGACAAGGAGCAAAGGGGACAATGAGCAAGCTTGCAGCTGGTTTTAGGCAAGACTCCTTTGAATCGGTTCGAACAACGTCGCAGGAGCTTTCGAGTCGGCGTTCACAGGAGTCCCTCGGTGTATTGTCAAGCTCATCACGTAACTCCTCCAGCGATTCTCTGAAGAAACTCTCGGATGAATCGCAGAGTAAGAAGAATTTGCAACAGCGTGAATATATGGATATGACATACGATAAATATAAAACGCCGTCACCTAACGTGCACGGAGTGATGTCTCCGAAAAAGGATACAACGGGATATATGGATATGTCATTAGGCACAAGTGCCCCTAAGTCTCTTTCGTGCGGTGTTTCACCGTGTTCTTCAACTCACAGCCTCCCCAGCTCAGCCACTCCGAGTCTAGGTTCATCACCGGCGTCTACTGGGTATGGACATGTGGAGAGATTTCAGTCAATGGGGCATGGAGAGCGGCTTCAGGGGGCTAAAGTGATCAAACCGTCGGGGAAAGTTGTAACGCAGAAACAGAATTACAAATGCTCACCTACCTCCTCCACAGAGAATCAGCTGAAAGTCGTAACCTTGAGACTTAAAAAGGGAGACAAACGATCTCCATCAAGTTCTGGCAAGGAATCTGAAGACGAAAGTTATGTCCCTTTTCAGCCAAATCGTTCCAAAGCTTTGGGATTACGCGATGAGTCAAAGTTACATGCAAAGTCGCCATATGAATTTGTGTCAAAATCCCACCCAGGACTAAAGGTTCAGCATGGATACAGCAGATCCTACGATTCTGGAATGCGGAGCCCCGAATACGGGATGCAGAGTCCGGAAACGGGCGTAGCAAAACAAGAATTTAAAACTGAAAAAGCAGTGAAGGGAAAGAAAGTAGAAAACCTGAAAACAAAGCATGAGGAACGTCACAAGGGTGAGAAATTGAAACTAAAGAAAGGGAGCGGAAAGAAAAGTCCAAGTGAATCGGATTTGACTCTCGAAAAGGGTCATGGCAACCCGTTGCCCGACAGACATGGACAGGGTCAGAGCCCGACATTGGAGCAGAAATTAAAATTTATACCGGATGATGATCTGTTTTCAAACAAGATGTTTACAACTCCGAAAGAAGGTAAAAACAATGAAACGCAATTTGCTCCTAAAAATACCTCCAAAAAGGTTGACGATAATGCTTATTTAGACTATGAACCAAAGCTTGAAGGGAATATATCACAAATTAAAGGTAACGTTGAAACAAAGAGTGAAGTGAAATCTCCTGTCGAACCAATGAAGCTTTTCACACCGAAACATTATGCTGAGAGAGAATACTGTGAAATAAATTTCCCTGAACAAACTGAAATTGTTGAAAAATCGAAAGTTGTTAAGTCCATGTCAGATTATATAGAATCTGATCCAGCTCCATTGAAAGACAAAGACATCAGGAAAGGTTTGGTTGCTTACGATTCCAGCCCTTTGAAAGAGAAACGAAAAGGATCTCGTCCTGACTTTGACACACAAGAGAAAAGGAAAGGATCAATGAATGAAATAGAATCCTCAGTGAAAGAATCAAGAAACGAGTATGTAACTAATGATGATTTCTCTTATATGGACTTTGACCCGGCAACGGAAAAAAAGCAAGAAACCGAAATGGTTAAAGCACCTCAGCGTGTGTTGTCCTTTGTTGCTCACTCGGTATCTATCAAGGAACCTGATACTGCTAACGCTAGTCTAGACTCTAAAAGTTCCATTGAAGAGGTGAAATTGTGCGAGAGTGATGCCAAATGTAAAACTGAACAGCTATGTGCCGATGGTGAATCCGCAGGAGTTGAAAAATGTCCAAATTTTGCCAGTATTAAATGTTCGTCGATGGAAGGTCATACTGAATGTGAAGGATACATTAATTGTGAAACAGAGGTCATGAAACATGGTCGTGTAGGTGAAGGTGTTATAAATGAAGGTTATATAGATGATGGATCTGTGATAGAGGTATTTAAGGAGAATATTAATACTGAGAACAGAGTATTGGATGGTGATAACACTGACAGTGATTCTGTGACGAGTAAGAGATGCAGTAGCAAGGACAGAAAAGCAGGTAAGATGATTATCAAACATATTGCACCAACCCTTCGTGAAGGTGAAGCAATTCAAGACGAAGGTTACTGTGATCTAGACTTTGGTGATAAAGATGTTCTGAATGAAAGGTACACTAGATCGGAGAGTATATCGAGTACGAATAGTGATAAAAGTAGAAAGTTGTTGGAAAGTATAGGGAGTGAGGATAGCATACCATGCCCAGAAACGCCCATTAGTTATATAAGTGAAGACGGTGATGATATACCTATCCCTGAAACACCAGTCAGTTATATATCGGATGATTCTACAAGCGGTAGTTCTGTAGGAAGTCGAGAATTTGGATCTCCATTTAAATCACCGCTTGCTGGTAGAGCTTCAAATCCAACTATTGGAAAAGCGTCTGGATTTGGGTTGAATTCGTTCGGATTGAGTGGAGATAGTTTAAGGAAATCGTTACCGGTTTCACGATCACACGGTGGAACACAACAGAGCGGAGTTCTTTCGCGACAAAGTAGTGCGCCCGGTGGTCCTTCGGTCAGTCCGCGGTCCAGCATAGATGTACAGCAAGCCTATAGAACGAGGAAAGCAAGTGGACCGGCTAGTCTTGCATCGCAGCAGAAGCAAGGGGGCAACGGGTCTGCAACGGGCAGTGCGACACGTACATCTCTTGGAACACTGGAACCAGTCGTCGCTGGGCTGGAGCTCCACAAGCAGAAGAGCATGCCGTGTATGATCGTGCCGCAAGCTGTCGACAAACTTCGCGATCTTGACGCAGTCGATCACGTTCAGAGCCGTCATAGTTTCACCGACCTCACCCAGTACGAGGAAATGAACTTCCCAGCCAGTACTTTGTCATCAGGAAATCAGAAAAAGTGCAGCTCCCAGCAACAACTAACAACCGATACCTCATCCAACGAGCTACATTATGCTGACCTTGACCTTATGGGGTCAACGGAAAACATGGACGGTACGTCGCCGCAAATTATTAAAAGCCGACACCCATCATCCATGGACGACGTTTCGAAGGAACATATACAATATGCAGAAATTGATCATTCAAAGACAGAAAAGATTAAGGGTTACAATGATAAAGAAGTAAAGTTTTATGTCAATTGAGGTACGTTCTACCTTGTGTGTGGTTTCATTTGTTTTTGAATGTTAGGAGGTTTTCTAGAGCATTGGCAATAGCTGGAAGGGGACATGAAAAAGGGTCCGAGTGCTTTGCCTGGTCGATGGGGAATTCTGTGTGTTATTCTAAATTCAAAAGGAAATCATCTTTCGTTCTTTCTAGTTGTGTTTTAAAAGTGGAAAATTGCAACTGTGGATCATATGCACATTTTTTTCTAGGCTTATCATTAATGGCTCTATCATTATTAATGGTGCTATCCTAATTAATGGTTATACATTTGTATGTTATTAATAGTTATACATTTGTATGTCATTAATGGTTATACATTTGTATGTCATTAATGGTTATACAGTTGTATGTTATTAATAGTTATACATGTGTATGTCATTAATGGTTATACATCTGTATGTCATTAATGGTTATACATCTGTATGTCATTAATGGTTATACATCTGTATGTCATTAATGGTTATACATTTGTATGTCATTAATGGTTATGTTATACATTTGTATGTCATTAATGGTTATACATTTGTATGTCATTAATGGTTATGTTATACATTTGTATGTCATTAATGGTTATACATTTGTATGTCATTAATGGTTATGTTATACATTTGTATGTCATTAATGGTTATACATTTGTATGTCATTAATGGTTATACATTTGTATGTCATTAATGGTTATACATTTGTATGTCATTAATGGTTATACATCTGTATGTCATTAATGGTTATGTTATACATTTGTATGTCATTAATGGTTATACATCTGTATGTCATTAATGGTTATGTTATACATTTGTATGTCATTAATGGTTATACATTTGTATGTCATTAATGGTTATACGTCATTAATGAAACTTGGTTGTTTCCTAGAATATACCGTCGAGTTTTGTACCTCCTGTTAGCATTGTATCAGTACGAAGTTATGCGTTGTCTTGTCCATTGTATTATGTATCTTTCTCTTACATAAGCAAAGTGAATCTAGCATCTCCAACAGTTGCCGATACGTAATATCCCACCTGAGTGCTGAAGATGCGTGCAAAGAACGAGGCTCTGCTTTGCACGAAGCTCTGTAGAGGTAGAGCCTCGTTCCTTGCAAGTATGTTCAGTCCGAGGGTGGATTTTCGTTAACTGTAGCTTTATAGTGTGGTATAGTTATTTTCTTGCCGTTCTTATGTAAATGCAGGAATTATGCCAGCCTACACGCATGAATCAGGGATCATTCTAGAGGGTGATGTGGGCGAAATAGTCGCCCTAGGGACCCTGACTATGCCCTCTGGTGGCCCCACTTCTCCCTAAAAAAAAAAAAGTTTTATTTTTTGGTTTTTACGATTTTCAAACAAAACTAGTAAGATACACTGGCCCATTATAAAGCACTCCTTCTATTCAAATGTTGTATTTAATGGTTGTACTGTGCATTTTAACCCTATTTTGGAGAAGTATATTAAAGACCACCATTTAAGGAAGCGATCACGCGCTTTCTCACTTCTCCCAAAAATTCTGACCTAGAATGAACCCTGATGAATAGCTTATGAATTTACTATGAAAGTGATGAGGTCATTGGAATATGACAATTTACTCACATTTATTGTCATTTAAAAGTAAAAACCCGTTAACCCTTTAATTCCTGTAATGCTAACCCTTTATATCCAAGGATTAAACTAAGCTATGACTTTAACCGTTATATTACAAGGAACTAATACATAAAAGAGTTTAAGGGAGAACGGTCACACTGTGATTAGAGGCGGTTTGGGTACAAACAATGCAAGTGCATTGTGGGTCAAGTGATAATAGTAGGCATATTAACAACACATGAATGGTAGCGATACGTCATTGATTGAGTCATCGATTGCGTATCGCTGGTATTATATGGTGTGTGTGTGTATCGTCGCTACAAAAAACAAGACTAAAACTAGATTTTTGAAATGGGGAGAAGATATACAAGGGAGAAGTTTGTTGTCTCAGCCAAATGAAAAGACTTCTCCCTGCTCAAAATGGGCAAAATTGAGGCAGACTATTTCTCCGTAATCGCCCACTAGTTCAAATCCCTAGTATCTATCTAGGTTCCTGGTTTAGATTACATTTACATGTACTTTGTTAAACTTAAGTTAACTTTGTTAAGCTTTAGATTTACAGCTTAAGTTAACTTTGTTAAACTTTTGATTTACTCTGTTAAGCTTAAGTTAACTTTGTTAAGCTTTATATTTACTCAGTTATGCTTAAGTTAACTTTGTTAAACTTTAGATGTACTCTGTTATGCTTAAGTTAACTTGGTTAAGCTTTAGATTTATTCTATTAAGCTTAAGTTATCTTTTTAAAACTGGATTTACTTTGTTAAGCTTAAGTTATCTTTTTAAAACTGGATTTACTTTGTTAAGCGTAAGTTATCTTTTTAAAACTAGATTTACTTTGTTAAGCTTAAGTTAGCTTTGTTAAACTTTAAATTTACTTTGTTACACTTAAGAAAAGTTATTAAGCTTTTGGATTTACTTTGTTAAGCTTAAGAACACCTTGATATACTTAAGAATTCTATGTAATTTTAAGAATTCTGTACACTTTGTTACTATGGTACTAGTTTTGTTGACCTAAGAATCCTTTTTTAAATTCCGGCAGCTTTGTACATGTATGTAAATACATGTATGATATTTATAAACATTGAATATTCATCCGACTTGTGTAATCATATTGTATTGCTCGATTTGTTTTACATATACGTGTGAGTAAAATACATGACACATTAAATAAAGGTAAACAGGTCGGGCCACAAGTTCTAGCAACATTAATTTAAACTTTATTTATTTTACAACGATTGCGAAGCAAGTTTTAACAACTTATATTAATCACTCTCGTATATGTGGTTATTCATGTGGGAGGAAACCGGAGTACCCGGAGAAAACCCACCTGTCCGATCTGGCGACCATCGTACCATCTCACATACTTCCCTGTCCGAGGATCGAACCCGGGTCGCATTGGTGAGAAGCGAGCACGCTAACCACTGCGCTAATCGGATAGCCACATTAGTTACGGCCCTTCCCGACGATTGCGTGCACAAACAGCACGTGCCATAAGCAAATAAATATGGCATGCGTTAACTGTTAAACAACTCTCCTGAATTAATGTAGTTGGCTTAGACGATTCTGAGAAACTAAAGGAAAAACTAAAAGATTTCTCTGTATGGGTAAAATTTAAAGAAATACACACGTTCTGATATGGCCGATTGGTGAGCCGCCAGCTAATTAAATAATGGTTACTGATTGCCTACCAGCCTCGCATACAAGCATAGGATTCGGGAAGTACTGATGAGTGATGTTCATAAAACGAGGTGTCTCATAAGTCAGAAATGGCTGGACCTTTAAATAGGGGTGACACATTTGACTGAATAGCAAACAGCATTGCTACTACAAATTCTTCCGAATATATTCAAACACTAACATTGAATCAATAAACAGTGTTTTTGTGGTCTACAAACTTTCAAAATTGAAAGTAGGATTTCATATAACGATAAATCTGTACCATATATCATGTTATCCAGGATACACGCATTGTATTACGCATTGATGTCGACCCTATTTACATTATTTTGTTTATTAGTTGAAATAAATTACACCATATAATAGGAAATTACATTGTGCAGAAATTTGCATTTTCATTGATTGTTGCTTTAAGCAAACTGCTACATGTATATTATTTCAACCTCAATATATTTAATTGTTATTTGAGAAAAATGATATAAATGCCATTGTTTTTAGTGGAATATGATTTTAACATTCGAATATTTAGACGTTGAACAAATATTTGAATATTCGTTGCCATCCCTAATAAAAATGTGTTTAGTGTAAATGTATTTTGCAAATGTAAAAAATGTTTCGTGTATTTAAGAAATTCTTGAATATTTTACAGTGCTTCTGTTTTTGTGCTCTATAAACATAGAATTAAACTGTACAGCCTTGTAATCATGTATTGTTGAAATCATCTGCTTTTTCTCATAAGCCCCAGATGGGAAGGGACACTCGGTTTGGGAGGAACACTCGGTTTGGGAGGGACACTCGGTTTGGAAGGAACACTCGGTTTGGGAGGGACACTCATTTTTGGAAGGGACACTCGGTTTGGAAGGAACACTCGGTTTGGGAGGGACACCCGGTTGGGGATTGACACTCGGTTGCAAAGGACACCCAGTTTGAAAGGGACACCTGGTTGGGAAGAGACACTTGGTTGCGAAGGGACACCTGGTTGGGAAGGGACACCCAGTTTGGAAGGGACACCCAGTTGGGGAGAGACACTTGGTTGCAAAGGGACACCTGGTTGGGAAGGGACACTCAGTTAGGAAGGGACACCTGGTTGCGAAGGGACACCTGGTTAGGAAGGGACACCTTGTGGGAAGGGACACCCAGTTGGGAAGGGACACTCGGTTTTATTATTGGCCTCCATTTTTATTTTAGTCTTGTCCTCCATTTTGGGGGGTTTTTTGGGGGACCTCGGTTTGGAAGGAACACTCGGTTTGGGAGGGACACCCGGTTGGGGATTGACACTCGGTTGCAAAGGACACCCAGTTTGAGGGCACCTGGTTGGGAAGGCACTTGGTTGCGAAGGGACACCTGGTTGGGAAGGGACACCCAGTTTGGAAGGGACACCCGTTGGGGAGAGACACTTGGTTGCAAAGGGACACCTGGTTGGGAAGGGACACTCAGTTAGGAAGGGACACCTGGTTGCGAAGGGACACCTGGTTAGGAAGGGACACCTTGTGGGAAGGGACACCCAGTTGGGAAGGGACACTCGGTTTTATTATTGGCCTCCATTTTTATTTTAGTCTTGTCCTCCATTTTCCTTAGTTGTATTCTTGTTGTCCATTTTTCTTTTACTGTTGCCTAGATTGTGTGAACGGTTTGTTTCATTACCTAATATTGTTTTAATTTTTAATTTTAACTATCGTGACCATAAGAGGCGAATTTTAGACCATGACCCGAACATTTAGGTTTGCTGCATATTCGTGAATCGAGCAATTAGTTTTCATTCCATACAACCTAATTTTTTATTTAATGTAAAGCTGATACGAAAACCGAAACTTTGAAACCCTGTTTGGCACTGTGTTGAGCAAATGCGATAGTTTTCATTCCATACAACCTAATTTTTTATTCAATGTAAAGCTGATACGAAAACCGAAACTTTCAAACCCTGTTCGGCACTGTGTTGAGCAAATGCGATAGTTTTCATTATATACATCCTTAATTTTTTATTTAATGTAAAGCTGATACGAAAACCGAAACTTTCAAACCGTGTTCGGCACTGTGTTGAGCAAATGCAGTTTTCATTATATACATCCTTAATTTTTTATTCAATGTAAAGCTGATACGAAACCGAAACTTTGAAACCCTGTTCAGCAATGTGTTGAGCAAATGCTATAGTTTTCATTCCATACATGCTAATTTTTTATTCAATGTAAAGCTGATACGAAAACCGAAGATTTCAAACCCGGTTCGGCACTGTGTTGCCTGTGCTGGTGCACTTGTAAACCCAAACACCACGGGAACAACAGAATTAGAAAATGTTGTTTTTATATACATGTTGTTTACAACATTTTGTACTAGTTTTTGTTGTCTCTATTTTTAGCCAATCACTGGAGAACTTGCATGTTTTACATAGTATTTGAATTACTAAGATAGTTAGAAAGTCTGATTACGGTCAAATGTGTCCCTTTAACAATTCTGTAATCTCTATGCATGTTCTTGCCTCAGATAGACACTTTAAAACTTTAATTCATATGTAAATTTATCTTAGGTGTTACCTATGCAAACATCTATTATTTTGTAAATAAATCCATAGGAATGTAATTTACAAATAGTAATTGCTTATAGCATCAGTTCATTTGTGGGCAGATCTTATTGACAGAGCTCATTCTAGAGGGCGACTGGGGGCAAAGTAGTCGCCATAGGGACCTGATTTCGCCCCCCTGGGGACCCCACTTCTCCGTAAAATAACCAACAATAAAAAATGATTTTACAATTTTCATACAAAATTTTGTCCAGTAAGATGCACTGGCCCTGTACAACGCACTCCTTTATTTGAAATGGTCTAATTGTGACTTTTAAAATATTTTGTTGAAATTTATTAAATAACTCAATTTACGGGTGCAATCGCGCGCTGTCACTTCTCCCAAAAATATTATGACCTAGAATGAGCACTGAATTGAACGATGAAAATATAAAGACTATAAGCAGAGTTTCTAATTTTTCGCTTCTTAGAAGCAGATTCTAAGTAATGTTTAGTAAACATGTAATTGGACGTTAAATGTAAGTGCTCAGTAATACAATTCTGAATGTTCTACCAGGATGAAGTACTTGATGCAAGATGGTGTCAACTGTTATCTACTCAGAAATATGTTTGTCATTTCAAAATGGCTACAATCAAGGAAATACTATCTCATGCAGATTCGACATCAATTGATGTTTTTTCCGAGAAATTTTGGAAAATGTTTTATCTGTTGTTATAAGAGTTTTAATATTATTTATATAAACTTTAAATTTATAGTCACCTAAAGTATATATAGTATTCAATTGAAATTGATTTATAGATTATGTTAAATGACTTTAAAAAATGTCTGTTCATAATCATCTGTACAAACTAGGGATGGCAACGAATGTTCATTGGCAGTTTGTTACGGAGGTTGGTGGACCAAGTACTGGTTAAGTACTGGGAGCCTGCCCAGGATAGCTGTTGTTAGGTAAACTGCCCACCGTCGATATAGCCCAAAATGGTGCTGATGAAACGCATAAAACCCGAACAAACAAACATCGTTCGATTATTCGATTGTTAAAATCGTATTTGAATCAAAATGTTAATACATTTCAGTTAAATCATAATTTAGCCGTTTGTTTCATTTTCAATCAATTTACATTGATACATAATTCTATCAAGCCAACGTTTTCAATCGGAAACGGTGCTGCATTACAGTGCTGCAAAACAGCACGTAGAAAATTGGTGTACAATTCGAAAGAAATCAGCTGATATTTGAATATTCGTTCAGCAGATAAGTCGTATATTCGAATGCCAACATCACCATTCGTTGCCAACCCTAGTACAAAAGATATGGTTCATAATCAGAGACACAAACACGAATATGCACAACTACAACTCCACTAACCCACAACTTTATACATATACAAGCTCTTTACAAACCATTAAAGCTCTTTACAAACCATTAAAGCTCTTTACAAACCATTAAAGCTCTTTACAAACCATTAAAGCAAACCATTAAAGCTCTTTACAAACCATTAAAGCTTTTATCTATTTACTAGTTTGATTTGCCATACAGATGAATTATCTCCCTTTGATGAGATTCAGTTTTCTTTTAGAGGTGCTTTGTTTTTCACCAACATAACCAAAAGTCATCACAAAGAAATCTGACTTTCCTTCTGTGTTATCTCTTCCTTCTGTATTTCTTAAGAACTTGGACTTTCCTTCTGTATTTCTTATGAACTTGAACTTTCCTTCTGTATTATCTCTTAAGAACTTGGACTTTCCTTCTGTATTATATCTTAAGAACTTGGACTGACCTTCTGTATTATCTCTTAAGAACTTGGATTTTCCTTCTGTATTTCTTAAGAACTTGGACTTTCCTTCTGTATTATCTCTTAAGTACTTGGACTTTCCTTCTGTATTTCTTAAGAACCTGGACTTTCCTTCTGTATTTCTTATGAACTTGGACTTTCCTTCTGTATTATCTCTTAAGAACTTGGACTTTCCTTCTGTATTTCTTAAGAACTTGGACTTTCCTTCTGTATTATCTCTTAAGTACTTGGACTTTCCTTCTGTATTTCTTAAGAACCTGGACTTTCCTTCTGTATTTCTTATGAACTTGGACTTTCCTTCTGTATTATCTCTTAAGAACTTGGACTTTCCTTCTGTATTTCTTAAGAACTTGGACTTTCCTTCTGTATTATCTCTTAAGTACTTGGACTTTCCTTCTGTATTTCTTAAGAACCTGGACTTTCCTTCTGTATTTCTTATGAACTTGGACTTTCCTTCTGTATTATCTCTTAAGAACTTGGACTTTCCTTCTGTATTATCATTTAATTAAGAACCAACTTTCCTTCTGTGTTTTCACTTTAAAACTGACTTTCCTTCAAGCTTGCTGAAGGTTAGTGCTTCTAACTGGGTGCCCATTGGTGTCTGAAATACTGCTCGGAGGGGCACCCAGGTCTTCCTTCCTCTACCAATAATAGCTAGAGAGACGCCATATGACCCAAGCTGTTGGTGCGACTTTAAATCCGAAAAACTAACAAAGCATCATAGCGTATGGGGGGAAACGCAATCTTTCTTTTTATTTCCAATTGAGCTAAATCAAAAGAGATTAAATAGTTTGTCACATCAATATTGTGTTCTTGGGATTGTAAACCTAGTCTTGTATATAATTCTATCTTCAAAAGTTTTGGAAACAGCGGGTAGGGGTTATTTTTCATAGAGGTTAGTTTATTTGTAAATTAAGTTTCATAGGGGTTAGTTTATTTGTAAATAAAGTTTCATAGGGGTTAGTTTATTTGTAAATTAAGTCAATCACTTGGAATGGTTGAGGATAATACTGTATGTGCATATTATACTTGTTGAGGATAATACTGTATGTGCATATTATACTTGAGGATAATACTGTATGTGCATATTATACTTGTTGAGATAATACTGTATGTGCATATTATACTTGAGGATAATACTGTATGTGCATATTATACCTGTTGAGGATAATACTGTATGTGCATAGTATACCTGTTGAGGATAATACTGTATGTGCATATTATACTTGTTGAGGATATTACTGTATGTGCATATTATACTTGAGGATAATACTGTATGTGCATATTATACTTGTTGAGGATAATACTGTATGTGCATATTATACTTGTTGAGATAATACTGTATGTGCATATTATACTTGTTGAGATAATACTGTATGTGCATATTATACTTGAGGATAATACTGTATGTGCATATTATACTTGTTGAGATAATACTGTATGTGCATATTATACTTGTTGAGATAATACTGTATGTGCATATTATACTTGAGGATAATACTGTATGTGCATATTATACTTGAGGATAATACTGTATGTGCATATTATACTTGAGGATAATACTGTATGTGCATATTATACTTGAGGATAATACTGTATGTGCATATTATACTTGTTGAGATAATACTGTATGTGCATATTATACTTGAGGATAATACTGTATGTGCATATTATACTTGAGGATAATACTGTATGTGCATATTATACTTGAGGATAATACTGTATGTGCATATTATACTTGTTGAGGATAATACTGTATGTGCATATTATACTTGTTGAGGATAATACTGTATGTGCATATTATACTTGTTGAGGATAATACTGTATGTGCATATTATACTTGAGGATAATACTGTATGTGCATATTATACTTGTTGAGGATAATACTGTATGTGCATATTATACTTGTTGAGATAATACTGTATGTGCATATTATACTTGAGGATAATACTGTATGTGCATATTATACTTGAGGATAATACTGTATGTGCATATTATACTTGTTGAGGATAATACTGTATGTGCATATTATACTTGTTGAGGATAATACTGTATGTGCATATTATACTTGTTGAGGATAATACTGTATGTGCATATTATACTTGTTGAGATAATACTGTATGTGCATATTATACTTGAGGATAATACTGTATGTGCATATTATACTTGTTGAGGATAATACTGTATGTGCATATTATACTTGTTGAGGATAATACTGTATGTGCATATTATACTTGAGGATAATACTGTATGTGCATATTATACTTGTTGAGGATAATACTGTATGTGCATATTATACTTGAGGATAATACTGTATGTGCATATTATACTTGTTGAGGATAATACTGTATGTGCATATTATACTTGAGGATAATACTGTATGTGTATATTATACTTGAGGATAATACTGTATGTACATATTATACTTGAGGATAATACTGTATGTGCATATTATACTTGTTGAGGATAATACTGTATGTGCATATTATACTTGTTGAGGATAATACTGTATGTGCATATTATACTTGTTGAGGATAATACTGTATGTGCATATTATACTTGAGGATAATACTGTATGTGCATATTATACTTGTTGAGATAATACTGTATGTGCATATTATACTTGAGGATAATACTGTATGTGCATATTATACTTGAGGATAATACTGTATGTGCATATTATACTTGTTGAGGATAGTACTGTATGTGCATATTATACCTGTTGAGGATAATACTGTATGTGCATATTATACTTGAGGGTAATACTTTATGTGCATATTATACTTGAGGATAATACTGTATGTGCATATTATACTTGAGGATAATACTGTATGTGCATATTATACTTATGTGCATATTATACTTGTTGAGGATAATACTGTATGTGCATATTATACTTGAGGATAATACTGTATGTGCATATTATACTTGTTGAGGATAATACTGTATGTGCATATTATACCTGTTGAGGATAATACTGTATGTGCATATTATACTTGAGGGTAATACTTTATGTGCATATTATACTTGAGGATAATACTGTATGTGCATATTATACTTGAGGATAATACTGTATGTGCATATTATACTTGTTAACGCTTAAAAATATGAACAATTCAAGTAATGAATATTCTATATTGTTGTGTAATGTACATTGAATGTACTGTATTACAAAAAAAATCACTTGTGTAAAAGTAAGAAAATAAATGTTATTAAACGAGAATCCGTGTATATGGTGGAGTTTGATCTCTCCTGTTGAAATCCATGTTAGAACTGTCATAGTTTCTCTGTTTCCTTGCCGACGACAGACTTTGACAATGGAAATCCATGTTAGAACTGTCATAGTTTCTGTGTTTCCTTGCCGACGAGAGATTTGGGACAATTGAAATCCATGTTAGAAATGTCATAGTTGTGCTTCCTTGACAACGAGAGACTTGGGACAATTGAAATCCTTGTTAGAACTGTCATAGTTTCTGTGTTTCCTTGGGACAATTGAAATCCACGTTAGAACTGTTATAGTTGTGTTTCCTTGCCGACGAGAGACTTGGACAATTGAAAGCCATGTTAGAACTGTCATAGTTGTGTTTCCTTGCCGACGAGAGACTTGGACAATTGAAATCCATGTTTGTGTTTCCTTGACAACGAGAGACTTGGAGAATTGAAATCCATGTTAGAACTGTCATAGTTCTGTGTTTCCTTGCCGATGAGAGAATTGGACAATTGAAATCCTTGTTAGAACTGTCATAGTTTCTGTGTTTCCTTGCCGACGAGAGATTTGGACAATTGAAATCCATGTTAGAACTGTCATAGTTGTGTTTCCTTGCCGACGAGAGACTTGGACAATTGAAATCCATGTTAGAACTGTCATAGTTGTGTGTTTCCTTGCCGACGAGAGACTTGGACAATTGAATTTTAGATTGGCCCAGTGGTTCAAAACTTTTGTTAGGCTAATCGTTGTTAAAGATTCCAGTTTTTCAAATTATTTGTCATATATTGTAGAGATGTTAATAACTATTCTAAATGCGAAAAGTAACTGGAAAAAAATCAAAATACAAGCAATGGTATGATTTAAAATTTAACAACGATTATCGTAACAACTGTTAACCAAAGTTTTGAACAACTGGGTCAGTGTTGGACTTCTTTATAGACACAGTACATTCAGCTGTTGGATGGTGTTGCTACAAGATGGCCCTGATGGGGTACCATGCTCCAAGTTTGCTCAAATGATGAGCCACGACCATAATTGACCATAGTAGGGTTATGGTTTACATAGACTTGTATAGTCAAACTCATTAAACAAATCATATTCTCAGAAACCAAACAACCTCACCACACCACACAACCTCACCACACAACCTCACCCCACCACACAACCCCACCCACACAACACCACACAACCTCATCACACAACCCATCACTATACAACCTCACCACACACCACCACACAACATCACCACACCACCACACAACATACCAAACAACCTCACCACACAACATCACCACACTACA
>CM026396.1:19869006-19965134 GCA_014843695.1 Archivesica marissinica | reverse complement strand
CACAACCTCACCACACAACATCACCACACAACATCACCACACAACCTCACCACACAACATCACCACACAACATCACCACACAACATCACCACACAACCTCACCACACAACCTCGATACACAACACCACCACACAACCTCACCACACAACCTCACCACACAACATCACCACACAACCTCACCACACAACATCACCACACAACATCCATACACAACACCACCACACAACCTCACCACACAACCTCACCACAAACCACCACACAACCTCACCACACAACATCACCACACAACATCACCACACAACCCACCACACACATCACCACACAACCTCACACACAACCTCAACACACAACATCACCACACAACCTCACCACACAACATCACCACACAAACACCACACAACCTCACCACACACATCACACACAACATCACCACACAACCTCACCACACACCTCACCACACAACCTCACCACACAACATCACCACACAACCTCACCACACAACATCACCACACAACATCACCACACAACATCACCACACAACATCACCACACAACATCACCACACAACCTCACCACACAACATCACCACACAACCTCACCACACAACATCACCACACAACCTCACCACACAACATCACCACACTACATCACCACACAACATCACCACACAACATCACCACACAACCTCACCACACAACATCACCACACAACCTCACCACACAACATCACCACACAACATCACCACACAACTCAACAAACACCACCACACAACCTCACCACACAACATCACCACACAACATCACCACACAACATCACCACACAACCTCACCACACAACCTCACCACACAACATCACCACACAACCTCACCACACAACATCACACACAACATCACCACACAACATCACCACACAACCTCACCACACAACATCACCACACAACCTCACCACACAACATCACCACACAACCTCACACATCACCACACAACCTCACCACACAACATCACCACACAACATCACCACACAACATCACCACACAACATCACCACACAACCTCACCACACACATCACCACACAACCTCACCACACAACATCACCACACAACATCACCACACAACATCACCACACAACATCACCACACAACATCACCACACAACATCACCACACAACATCACCACACAACCTCACCACACAACATCACCACACAACCTCACCACACAACATCACCACACAACCTCACCACACAACATCACCACACAACTTACCACAACCTCACCACACAACATCACCACACAACATCACCACACAACATCACCACACTACATCACCACACAACATCACCACACAACCTCACCACACAACATCACCACACAACCTCACCACACAACATCACACAATCTTACCACACAACCTCAACACACAACATCACCACACAACATCACCACACTACATCACCACACAACCTCACCACACAACCTCGATACACAACATCACCACACAACCTCACCAGACAACAGAGCTGTCATATTCTGCATGTAGCATCTCTATAGTGGACCCCTACTAAGTTGACTCAAGTAGTGATCTTGATAAAAAGATATCCCCACACTACCTATCCTAATGGTGCATAAATATATAAATAAAGTCAACGCCATGCCTATTGGTGCCCATTATCTGCGCTACAAGGAAAACATAAAGAAACAGAACATTAGTTAAAATCTATTCTTTATTCAATATGCATGCGTGCTATCTTTATTTAGATACGGTATTCTCAAAATGAATATGTCTATTACAAACAACTGCCATCTATCACATTTAGAACAAAAATTGTGCTTGGCAGTAAATATTAGTCATTTTCACGTAATTTCTATATATTTAAAACTTATATAATTAAACCGTTAAAACTTTTATTCGAAATCACAGTCAACTCAACCAATCTAATCAAGTTTAAAATCACAGCCCCTGACAGAAATAACATGTCCAGAAACAATAGCGTTACAGTATCAGTTTAGTTTATACAAATTTATTTTAGCTTGATTGCGAAACAAGTTCTTACAAGTTATATTAATCACGAGGGAGAGAGAAGAGGCAACATGGAATTTAAATGCCTTGCCTAAGGGTACAATCGTAACGGCTCCAGCGGGGCTCAAACTCCGGACCTGACGCGAATGTGCATCCACTGCGTTATCATGACTTCCACAATGGTCACGGGTTCGAGCCCCGTCAGACCGTGTTTCTTTATATGAAAAAGTTGACAGTTTCTTACGGAGGTTGGTGCACCAGTACTGGTTAACCGCTGGAGCCTATTGGGTAAATTGCCCATCGCTGAAATGGGCAACCGGTAGGGACGTTAAATAAACTTTAATAAAAATAAAATACAAATTATTCCCAATTGCAAATAGAATTTCCAAAAAACAGACACCACAAAATATATCATCTAGGCTAGGATGGTTTCCAAACTTCTAATGATATAAGATGTAGCAATTTCAATTATATAATACAATAACTGCTACTGCAGCTGAGCATTAATCTTGGATTTACTTAACCCTTTCCCTCATAGAAGCACCTTTTGACGCCATTACCAATACGACATACATTGACATTTGTAGTAGCCAAACCAATGCTCATAATAAAGGCCAGAAACTCATGTAGTCCCAGTAATATCTATGGAGGTGGGATGGATATGGTGACTACTTATCCACATGATAGCTAAATGGCTGTCGTTTCTATGGAGATATAAAAGTATATTACCCTAAATCTCTATGAAGTCCCAGTAATATCTATGGAGGTGAGATAGATATGGCGACTACCTATCCACTGCATGATAGCTAAATGGCTGTCGTTTCTATGGAAATATAATAGTATATTAGCCTAAATCTCTATGAAGGAAAGGGTTAATTGCAAATGGGCATTTTCCCCAAAAGGGGATAAATCAAATTTTACTTAATTACAAATGGTGTATTTCAAAATAAGGGAGGTAACACTTGAAATGTAATGATAATTGAACAATTACAAATCAATGTTTTCATTTCTATTAATAATCTTTTGATATTGTCAGATGACATGTTATTGTGGGTCTAGACATGTCTTTTACTTAATTACAAATGGTGAATTTCAAAATAAGGGAGGTAACACTTGAAATATAATGATAATTGAAAATGTTTTCATTTCTATTAATAATCTTTTGATATTGTCAGATGACATGTTATTTATGTCAGGGGCTTCTAAAGGGTAGGTAACAAAAATCTATTGATTGGAATGGTTGAGTGGGCCCATCAACGGGGAGGATTCATCTCCAGCTGCAGGACACGCGTCGGTGGAACCTCCAACTCGGCATTAACCTGCAAGAGATTAGAACAAACTTCTCATGATATTGGTAACAAAAATGCATTTATTTAACTCTGTGCATTCTGCATAAAATGAAAGATTTAAAGCGACATTACATCGCAAAAAGCAAATAAAATGCATTTTTCACGTATAAATGCATTGCTACTACAAATTCTTTCGAACACTAACATTGAATCAATAAACAGTGTTTTTGTGGTCTACAAACTTTCAAAATTGAAAGTAGGATTTCATATAACGATAAATCTGTACCATATATCATGTTATTCAGGATACACGTGTTGTATTACACATGTATGTCGACCCTATTTACATTATTTTGTTATGTAAACAAAACGGCGTATACGAAGTTTGTTTATTAGTTGAAATACTCAGTTTTTGAGGCAAATATTTGGAAAAAATTATACCATATAAGAGGAAATTATATTCTGCAGAAATTTGCATTTTCACTGATGTAGTGTCGCTTTAAATAGTTCAAATAATTGTAGCAGACAACATTTCCAGGTTTAATGACCCCGCCCCGCTGACTTTGCTCCCAGTTTCAATGAAAAAATCGGTCCTATAGAAAAAAATCGGTACCAGTTTTAATGAAAAAATCGACCGAGTTTCAATGAAAAAATTGGCCCCCAGTTTCAATGAAAAATCGGTCCCCAGTTTTAATGAAAAAGTTAAAATGGATGTAAGGATATTTGTCAAAATTGAAACGTTGAGACTAGAGAATGTCCATAAATAGGCATTGCTGTATATACATATATATCTGTATTGTTAAACGTAATTTAATGTCATTTCTTGTTATTCCTCTAATTTTACATACCGGTAAGTCTTTTTCCAATTTGTTCAAAAATTCCTCCGATCCGAAAACCCATCTAAACCGAAAAACCCCTCCAAACCGAACATTTCCTCTGGTCTGGAGGCCGTTCTGATTTAGAGGGATTACACTGTAACAGATATGTGGGGTGGGGGGGACAGTGGCAAGAAATTGTACTGATTTTGATGACACTTGAATGAAAAACCTGTCATGGCAAACAGAAACTTACCTTTGAGTTCACATACTGATGGAGCAGCATTCTCAGCTCAGCATTTTGCTGCCTCAGTGCCTCGGTCTCCATGATCAGACCAGATCTTGAGTTCAAACATTCCCTGGAATAAATTAAAAGAGTAAAAATATACACTTTATAAATATTGATTTCACAAAAGCCGGTTCATTTCCATATTAATTTTAATTCTTTTTCCTGTCTTTAAAGAAGAAAGAAATGCAAACTTATTTCTAACAGAAGAAATGGAACGTGATCCCTAAAGTAGGGCATATGGAACGTGATCCTTCAAGTAGGGCATATGGAACGTGATACCTCGAGTAGGGCATATGGAACATGATCCCTCAAGTAGGGCATATGGAACGTGATACCTCGAGTAGGGCATAAGGAACGTGATACCTCGAGTAGGGCATATGGAACATGATCCCTCAAGTAGGGCATATGGAACGTGATCCCTCGAGTAGGGCATATGGAACGTGATCCCTCAAGTAGGGTATATGGAACGTGATCCCTCAAGTAGGGCATATGGAATGTGATCCCTCAAGTAGGGCATATGGAACATGATCCTCAAGTAGGGCATATGGAACGTGATCCCTCGCGTAGGGCATATGGAACGTGATCCCTCAAGTAGGGCATATGGAACGTGATCCCTCAAGTAGGGCATATGGAACGTGATCCCTAAAGTAGGGCATATGGAACGTGATCCCTAAAGTAGGGCATATGGAACGTGATCCCTCAAGTAGGGCATAGGGAACGTGATCACAATGGGTTTGTTACCTGTATTGTTCTAGACCCTCAAGTAGGGCATCCCAAACACGCTCCTTCTTCAAGGGGATGACCTGCGCATATCTCGCCCAGTACTCTGAGTCGCCCGTGTCGTCTCTCTCCTCCAGGGACTTCATCTTGAACTGAGACATCTTCCCTCTTTCTCTACAAAATATACAATCAACCCTGTCTTAAGCAGCCAACCAAGGGAATCTTGTTGTTATCATAACCTGATATGTTTCCTTTACAGGAGAGTGATCTATATAAGTAGTTTATGCTTTCTTCTCAATCCTGGTTGACACACTGTATAGTATATAAGAAAATGTCTGTACGTACAGTCAATCCTGTCTTAAACAGCCAACCAAGGGAATCTTGTTATCATAACCTGATATGTTTCCTTTACAGGAGAGGTATCTACATACGTAGTTCATACTTTCTTCTCAATCCTGTTGACACACTGTATAGTATATAAGAAAATGTCTGTACATACAGTCAACCCTGTCTTAAACAGCCAACCAAGGGAGGGACATAAAGTGGCTGCTTAGCACAGGTGGCTGCTTTATAGAGGTTAAATGTATATAATAAAACAACATAATGGAAATCTGGATACTGGCTGTTTAATACAGGTTGGCTGTTTAATACAGGTTGGCTGTTTAATACAGGTTGGCTGTTTAATACAGGTTGGCTGTTTAATACAGGTTGGCTGCTTAATACAGGTTGGCTGCTTAATACAGGTTGGCTGTTTAATACAGGTTGGCTGTTTAATACAGGTTGGCTGTTTAATACAGGTTGGCTGTTTAATACAGGTTGGCTGTTTAATACAGGTTGGCTGCTTAATACAGGTTGGCTGTTTAATACAGGTTGGCTGTTTAATACAGGTTGGCTGCTTAATACAGGTTGGCTGTTTAATACAGGTTGGCTGTTTAATACAGGTTGGCTGTTTAATACAGGTTGGCTGCTTAATGGAGGTGACCACTAACCCAGGTAAAAAATAAATAAAGGTAAAAACCAGTGTAAAGGGTCAATGGTTAATGGAAGTTGTGATAGCGCATGTAGTAGTTATGTTATGTTATATTTCGGGTTTTACGCCTGCATCAGCACCATTTTGGGCTATATCGCCGGCGGGCAGTTTACCTAACAACACATTTCCTGGGCAGGCTCCAGCGGTTAACCAGTGCACCAACCTCCGTAAGAAACTGCCAACTTTTTCATATAAATGTGGCACGGCCTGAGCGGGGCTCGAACCCGTGACCATCAGTGATGATAGGTTACAGTGGTATACAAGTCAGCGACCTTAACCACTCGACCATGGAGGCGGACGCGTGTAGTAGTGTGCTTACTTCAGGTGTGAGAGGCCCGGAGTTGGCACCAAACTGTAGCCATTACGATTGTGTCCCCCATCGGAGGTCTCGAGAGCGCTTAAAATAATGTTATAAGAACTTGCTTCGCAATAGCGCTAAATCAATTTGTATAAACCATAAACCAAACAAGGCGAGATTTTAAAAAGAGAATTACATGAGCCCCTGAAAGAAGGGGCTTTCGAAAGTCATGATAGCGCAATGGTAGCGCGTTCGCTTCAGGTGGAAAGACCTGGAGTTCGAGCCCCGCTGGAGCCGTTACGATTGTGCCCTTAGGCAAGGCATTTAAATTCCACGTTGCCTCTTCTCTCTCCCTCGTGGCGTTGGATTCCATCAGGAATGAGGTCTCGAGAGTGATTAATATAAGTTATAAGAACTTGTTTCGCAATCAAGCTAAAATAAATTTGTATAAACTAAGGGGCTTTCTCAATATCAAGCACTATCCACTATAAAAATAAAATATACAGAGAATACATGTTTCCTCCAGTGTATGAATGAATTATAATTTATATTTAGTGTACATGTATACAAATTTATTTTAGCTTGATTGCTAAACAAGTTCTTACAACTTATATTAAGGCAATGTGTAATTTAAATGCCTTGCCTAAGGGCACAATCGTAACGGCTCCAGCGGGACTCGAACTTGGGCCTTTCGCACATGAAGCGAACACGCTGAGTGGCGCTAGCCATGCAAGATAGTAATCGCTTCCTACATTCATCGATGAAATATTATTTCATTATTCGCCTAAAACAAATTTTCTTTTTATTCTATGCTGAAAAGTGTTTTTATGATAGATAGCGATCCACTCGTGCACTAAATGGTGCTATCACGTCTGATGTCGTAATATGGCATCATCGGTGGTTTGAGACAGAAAACGTCTACGTTGACAATATTTCAAGCCTACAGTGGTTGGAAACCAGTGGATTTGTTTGTTTGTTTGTTTGTTTGTTTGTTTGTTTGTTTGATTGTTTGTTTGTTTGGGATTTACGCCCTTCATCAGCACCATTTTTGGGCTATATAGACGACGGGCAGTTTACCTAACTGAAAATGTGCACCAAAAATGAAACTAGCAACGTTATTTATTAATGTTTGTTTGTTTGTTCGGATTTTATGCCCCTTCATCAGCACCATTTTTGGGCTATATAGACGGCGGGCAGTTTACCTAACTGAAAATCTGCGCCAAAAAATTAAACTAGCAACGTTATTTAATAAATAAACACTGCTTTCATTTTGGCGACACCTATCAGTGCAAATTGTTGACATCACTAACTTGTCACGACATCACTACGCACAGCAGCGTTATATTATATTAACCCTTTCAACACCACAGGCCTCTAAATAGGCTTATGAAAAGTGTAGATCCAGATGAGCCGGCTCGTCACGAGCCGTCTCATCAGGATCTGCACTTTTTTGCCTGTAATAATTATTACTATTCTTAGATAAAATTACCCATTTTGATAAATGAACTGGTCCAAAGGTAATTTTCTTATTAATTTATTGGTCTCAAAATATCATGGACCAGTCCATGTCAGTTACTTGGGGTTGTACCATGTATGGTAATGTGATCAAAAGGATCTTACACTCCTGATGATTTCATACCATATTTTATGGAATGCATTTTAGAATTTTGAAAAACTTGTTTCATAAAATATAGTACGAAACCACAACTCGTGTAAGTTCCTATATTTATTCTGCCAAATTCTAACCTCTGCGGCTTTCTATTGTCGTCTACAAATGAGCGTAAGGCCTTCAGCACCTCGTTGCCATGGATAAGTTCTACTGTCTCGCTCTTGGAGGAATCGGCATCCCCCTCCTTGCCCGTCAGTTTGAAGATTTCGGCATCTATATCATCGATGTCTCCACTCTCTGTGTACGCTGTCTTTGACTCCTCCTCCTCCTCTTTCTATACAAATAATAAAACATCTCAATGACTCAGTTTTAGATCAACTCACGTCTAATTCACAAATAGCCTAGACAGCACCCAGACAAACCCATACCTAGCCTAGGCAGCACCCAGACAAACCCATACCTAGCCTAGGCAGCACCCAGACAAACCCACACCTAGCCAAGGCAGCACACAGACATACCTAGCCTAGGCAGCACCCAGACAAACCCATACCTAGCCAAGGCAGCACCCAGACAAACCCATACCTAGCCTAGGCAGCACCCAGACAAACCCATAACCTAGCCAAGGCAGCACCCAGACAAACCCATACCTAGCCTAGGCAGCACCCAGACAAACCCAAACCTAGCCTAGGCAACACCCAGACAAACCTAGCCTAGGCAGCACCCAGACAAACCCAAACCTAGCCTAGGCAGCACCCAGACACACCCACACCTAACCTAGGTAGCACCCAGCCAAACCTAGCCTAGGCAGCACCCAGAGGGAACCCTTCCACACCCAAATCAGCCAGAGGGAACCCTGCCACACCCATACAATCTCAGATCAGCCAGAGGGAACCCTGCCACACCCAGACAAACCCAGATCACCCAGACGGAACCCTGCCACACCCAGATAAACCCAAATCGGGGAACCCTGCCACACCCAGACAAACCCAGATCAGCCAAAGGGAACGCTGCCACACCCATACAATCCTAGATCAGCCAGAGGGAACCCTGCCACACCCAGACAAACCCAGATCAGCCAGAGGGAACCCTACCACACCCAGACAAACCCACAACTAGAGAAGGCCATACCCAGACAAACACACAACTAGAGAAGGCCATACCCAGACAAACCCACAGCTAGAGAAGGCCACACCCAGACAAACCCACAACTAGAGAAGGCCACACCCAGACAAACCCACAACCAGAGAAGGCCACACCCAGACAAACCGACAACTAGAGAAGTCCACACCCAGACAAACTGACAACTAGAGAAGGCCACACCCAGAAAAACCCACAACTAGAGAAGGCCACACCCAGACAAACCCACAACTAGAGAAGGCCACACCCAGACAAACCCACAACTAGAGAAGGCCATACCCAGACAAACCCACACTAGAGAAGGCACACCCAGACAAACCCACAACTAGAGAAGGTCATACCCAGACAAACCCACAACTAGAGAAGGCCATACCTAGACAAACCCACAACTAGAGAGGGCCACACCCAGACAAACCCACAACTAGAGAAGGCCACACCCAGACAAACCCACAACTAGAGAAGGCCACACCCAGACAAACTCACAACTAGAGAAGGCCACACCCAGATCAGCCAGAGGGAACCCTGCCACACCCAGACAAACCCACACCTATAGAAGGCCATACGCAGACACACCCACAACTAGAGAAGGCCACACCCAGACAAACCCACAACTAGAGAAGGCCACACCCAGACAAACACACAACTAGAGAAGGCCACACCCAGACAAACCCACAACTAGAGAAGGCCACACCCAGACAAACACACAACTAGAGAAGGCCACACCCAGACACACCCACAACTAGACACACATGTATTGACACCAACACCCAGACACACCCATACCTAGACAAACCCACACCTGGACACACCCACATGTAAACAACCACACCTAGACACACTCATGCAAACACCTATCTAGACACACCAATACCCAGAAACACCCACGACCAGATGCACACACTCCTAGATGCACACACGCCTACACAAAATCACAACTAAATAAATCCATGACTACACAAACAGACACACTCACATATCTACTACTACCTCATAAGTTACCCAGGTAGGTAGCTGCTTAACAAAGGTCGAATGTATATAACAAAACACCATATTGGGAATGTTGAAACTGGCTGCTTAATATAGATTGGCTGATTAATAGAGGTGACCACTAACACAGGTTTGACTGTATCAGAATATCTGTCGATAATTAATAATATAACTCTAACATGTTGTGTAAAGGAAACAACAATTAACACCAATTAAAAATACCTATTCTACTTAACCCTTTCCCTCATAGAACCACCTCTTGACACCATTACCAATATGACATACATTGATAATGTAGTAGCCAAACCAATGTTCATAATTAACCATTTCCCTCATAGAAGCACCTCTTGACACCATTACCAATATGACATACATTGATAATGTAGTAGCCAAACCAATGTTCATAATAAACCCTTTCCCTCATAGAAGCACCTCTTGACGCCATTACCAATATGACATATTTTGACAATGTAGTAGCAAAACCAATGTTCATAATTAACCCTTTCCCTCATAGAAGCACCTCTTGACACCATTACCAATACGACATACATTGATAATGTAGTAGCCAAACCAATGTTCATAATAAACCCTTTCCCTCATAGAAGCACCTCTTTTCACCATTACCAATATGACATACATTGATAATGTAGTAGCCAAACCAATGTTCATAATAAACCCTTTCCCTCATAGAAGCACCTCTTGACACCATTACCAATACGACATACATTGACAATGTAGTAGCCAAACCAATGTTCATAATAAAGGCCAGAATCACATGTAGTCCCAGTAATATCTATGGAGATGGGATAGATATGGTGACTACTTATCCACTGCATGATACCTAAATGGCTGTTGTTTGTATGGAGATATAATAGTATATTAACCTAAATCTCTATGAAGGAAAGGGTTAGTATATACAAATTTATATTAGCTCGATTGCAAAAGAAGTTCTTACAACTTATATTAATCTCTCCCCAGACCTGATGTAATCCATCGCCATGAGGGAGAGAGAAGATGCAAAGTGGAATTTAAATGCCTTGACTAAGGGCGGCGCAATTGTAACGGCTCCAGCGGGGCTAAAGGAAAGGGTTAAAGAGTATTCAAGGGCAGTAACTGCCCAATATCTCTCATTTGATGTTGCTTCTTTTTTTATGGTGGCCTACATATTTTAGTTTATACAAATTTATTTTAGCTCGATTGCAAAACAAGTCCTTTATTCAACTTATATTAATCACTCTTGAGACATCATTCCTGATGGAATCCATCGCCATGAAGGAGAGAAGAGGCATGTGGAATTTAAATGCCTTGCCTAAGGGCACAATCGTAACGGCTCCAGCGGGGCTCAAACTCCAGACCTTTTGCACTGAAGTGAAAGCGCATCCACCTCGCTATCACGACTTCCTACATATTTTCAAATCTAAATAATTCTAAACTGGACTGGAAAATAAATTAACAAAAATTGACGAGAGCAGAATTTATTATATTTGCTTTACCGTTTCCGGTTCAACTTCCACCTGTTCCGGTTTTCCTTTCAAATGCATGAAGTAACTGGCTAGTAGGTGAATATCTTCCTCATTGTCGATATTTAATGCCTGAAAACATAATATCCTCCGTGTCGATATTTAATGCATGAAAACATAATATCCTCCGTGTCGATATTTAATGCATGAAAACATAATATCCTCTGTGTCGATATTTAATGCATTAAAACATCATGTCCTCCGTGTCGATATATAATGCATGAAAACATAATGTCCTCCATGTCGATATTTAATGAATGAAAACATAATATCCTCCATGTCGATATTTAATGCATGAAAACATAATATCCTCCGTGTCGATATTTAATGCATGAAAACATAATGTCCTCCATGTCGATATTTAATGCATGAAAACATCATGTCCTCCGTGTCGATATTTAATGCATGAAAACATAATGTCCTCCATGTCGATATTTAATGAATGAAAACATAATGTCCTCCATGTCGATATTTAATGCATGAAAACATAATATCCTCCATGTCGATATTTAATGCATGAAAACATAATATCCTCCGTGTCGATATTTAATGCATGAAAACATAATTTCCTCCATGTCGATATAAAATGCATTAAAACATAATGTCCTCTGTGTCGATATAAAATGCATTAAAACATAATGTCCCCCGTGTCGATATATCTTCACAAAATATTGAGGCACACACAGTGGGAATGATAAATCCACAATGTTTTGTAAAACATATACAGTATACAGCCGTTATGTCCAATTCTGTCGGACCGAACAAAATACTTTGACATAACCGAAGTTTGACATAACGGATATTGACCATATTTCCAATGATGTTTCCCGTAGATCACAAGCCTTACCCGTCTTACATTTGTCCCATAATAAATTATCTTCCACGTTGCCATTGTCTGTTAATACTTATAAGTTCATATATTATGCATTAATCAGTAGGAGTAGACATTAATACAGTCTAATATTTAAATAATCATATTAATACATACAACTCACCGTAAACATATTTATGCAGAACAGATCCTTGTAATTCGAATTGTTATCTTTTCACAAGATTTTATTAAAGAGACCTCTCGCTAATTATTTTTGTGTACACTGTGTAACTATTGTATTTGCTCTAAGCATCTTATAGATGTTTTACGCAATACACTATTGTTGTTGTTGTTTGTGTATCCACTACACTGTGTAACTATTGTATTTGCTCTAAGCATCTTATAGATGTTTTACGCAATACACTATTGTTGTTGTTGTTTGTGTATCCACTACACTGTGTAACTATTGTATTTGCTCTAAGCATCTTATAGATGTTTTACGCAATAAACTATTGTTGTTGTTGTTGTTGTTGTTATAGCCGTGACCTGGTAAAAAACACACTGTAATATCGTATTTTTTAAATTTATTTAAGCTTTATTTATTTTACAGGGAGGTTGGGGGTGGGGGTGGGCACTTACATTGAATATAGCGTCCAACTTCATGAGAGACTGCTCATCTTTCTGCAGTGGAGTTAGCAGCTTGTTCAACTTGGACTCGACCAGAAAACCCTGAAAACATAATAGAACATTCCATTACATAATTCTTGCATGCTACCAGAAAACCCTGTAAACATAATAGAACATTCCATTACATAATTCTTGCATGCTACCAGAAAACCCTGAAAACATCATAGAACATTCCATTACATAATTCTTTCATGCTACAAGAAAACCCTGAAAACATAATGGAACATTCCATTACATAATTCTTGCATGCTACCAGAAAACCCTGTAAACATAATAGAACATTCCATTACATAATTCTTGTATGCTACCAGAAAACCCTGAAAACATCATAGAACATTCCATTACATAATTCTTGCATGCTACCAGAAAACCCTGAAAACATCATAAAACATTCCATTGCATAATTCTTGCATGCTACCAGAAAACCCTGAAAACATAATAGAACATTCCATTACATAATTCTTGCGTGCTACCAGAAAACCCTGAAAACATCATAGAACATTCCATTACACAAAATTTCTTAATAAATAGAACTTAATTTATATACCGGTATGCAAATTTAGCTTGTAAATTACACTAACCCTAAGGCCTAAAAACAATGGTTTGGTTCGGGTAACCCGACTCTACCTATAAAATCACGCCGACCCTAGCATTTATAGAGACCAAAACGTTAATTTCTTTTTTTGTCCTTTTTGGATTTTACTGTACTTTTCGCTCAGTATCACGTAGACAATCATAAAGACGCTATGTCTATGAACGCCCTGTACGTCAAGCGTCTTGCAACACTGAACGACAAAATAAAAATGTTGGTTATAAATATTTGGAAAACGCATTGCATAATAATTTACATAACACCCCAGAAAAGAGTGTTTTTAAACTTTTATCACCGACAACAACATTCGCACAAATCAAAGAAAAATATCAATGTAGACCAGATGGATTGTCAGAGGAGGTCGATGGCAAAAACCGCCCACGGACCATGGACCAACTTTAATGACCTACCCTACCTAGCATTTTCAGGCATGTTACCCGAACCAAATCATTTTTTTTAAGCCTAACCATATCACAAGACCCTGAAAATATAATGGAACATTCCACTGCATAATTGTTGAACACCAGCAGAAAACCCCCTGAAAACGTATGCACTTTCTGTGCCATCTGATCTGGCTCTATGCTGTTAGCAAAAACACATATACTCGTTTCCAGCAAAGTAAGGTGACAAGTCGATATTCAGATAAAAGTAGATATTTTAGAAACCCAATCCAACCCATGAAGACTGCGCACTATCTACAGGTTTTAATTTAAATATTATTTATTTCTGTATTTGTACATGTAATCAAGAAATGAACATTTTACATATAATTTAACAGCTGTAGACTGAAAGGGATTAGAACGAAAGAAAACTTCTACAGGGTTTGATCGTCTAATAGACCGTACCGATTCTTCACAGAGCAGTTCTAGGATCTGTTTGAGCGTGTAATAGACCTTACCGGTTCTTCACAGAGCAGTTCTAGGACCTGTTTGATTGGCTAATAGATCTTACCGGTTCTTCACAGAGCAGTTCTAGGATCTGTTTGATTGGCTAATAGATCTTACCGGTTCTTCACAGAGCAGTTCTAGGATCTGTTTAATCGGCTAATAGACCATACGGTTCTTCACAGAGCAGTTCTAGGATCTGTTCGATCGTCTAATAGACCTTACCGATTCTTCACAGAGCAGTTCTAGGATCTGTTTCATCGGCTAATAGACCTTACCGGTTCTTCACAGAGCAGTTCTAGGATCTGTTTGATCGGCTAATAGACCTTACCGGTTCTTCACAGAGCAGTTCTAGGATCTGTTCGATCGTCTAATAGACCTTACTGGTTCTTCACAGAGCAGTTCTAGGATCTGTTTGATCGGCTAATAGACCTTACCGATTCTTCACAGAGCAGTTCTAGGATCTGTTTGATAGTCTAATAGACCTTACCGGTTCTTCACAGAGCAGTTCTAGGATCTGTTCGATCGTCTAATAGACCTTACCGGTTCTTCACAGAGCAGTTCTAGGACCTGTTTGATCGTCTAATAGACCTTACCGATTCTTCACAGAGCAGTTCTAGGACCTGTTTGATCGTCTAATAGACCTTACCGATTCTTCACAGAGCAGTTCTAGGATCTGTTTGATCGTCTGGGCGGATATCTTGTCGAGGATGCTAGTTTTCTTTGGTTTCCTGTCTGCTGGTACGTTACTGTCCGTTTCCGACACATCGTCGTCATGGTGACTTGTGTCTGGAAAAAGATTTTTTATTTCAGGAGCAATTTCAGATCAATTTGGAAGTCGTGATAGCACAGTGGATGCGATGCGCATTCGCTTCAGGTGCGAAAGGTCCGGAGGTCGAGTACCGCTGGAGCCGTTACTATTGTGCCCTTAGGCAAGTCATTTAAATTCAACATTTCCTCTTCTCTTTCCCTCGTGGTGATGGATTCCATCAGGAATGAGATCCCGAGAGTGATTAATATAAGTTGTAAGAACTTGTTTCGCAATCGAGCTAAAATAAATTTGTATAAACTAATTTCAGATCATTTATTTTTACATACACTTTTATTTAAAAAGACATCAGGTGATAAATCCTAAACATTTTTCTGTTTTAGTTTATTAAACGTCGCTACCGGTTGCCCATATGAGCGACAGGCAGTTTATCTAACAACCCATTTGCAGGGTACAGGCTCCAGCGGTTAACAAGTACTTGGTGCACCAACCTCTGTCAGAAACATTTTCATATATAGAGACACGGGTCTGAGCAGGACTCGAACCCATGACCATCAGTGATGATAGGTTACAGTGGTAACCACTCTACCACGGAGGCTAAGTCCTAAAAAATAATTCAACTGTTTTTATAACATCCCTTAACCCTTTCAACACCACAGACCTCTAAATAGGCTTACAAAAAGTGTAGATCCAGATGAGCCGGCTCGTGACGAGCCGTCTCATCAGGATCTGCACTTTTTGCCAGTGATATGACTATTTTTAGACATAATTACCCATTTTGATAAATGAACTTGTCCAAATGTGATTTTCTGATTCATTTATTGGTTTATGAATATCATGGACCAGTCCATGTGAGTTACTTGGTGTTGAATGGGTTAAGAGTGATATTGAACAAAATACACATAATAGTGCAGTGGTAGCATGTTCGCTTCAGGTGCGAAAGTCTGGAGTTCGAGCCTCCGCTGGAGCCATTACGATTGTGCCCTTAGGCAAGGCATTAAAATTCCACATTGACCCTTCTCTCTCCCTCAAGGCGATATATTCCATCAGGAATGAGGTCTTGAGCGTGATTAATATAAGTTGTAAGAACTTGTTTCACAATCGAGCTAAAATAAATTGGTATAAACTAACAAAATACACAAACTTGACATTGTGAATCACTTAATGGCCTCAACTTTAAAGAGACACAACCAAAATGTATGTCTTCATAGCAGTTACTTCCCTTATAGACTATATATATGATCTATAATGCGTTAATTACTGTGTCTGTAGTCCAGTGGTAACACGCTGGACTGGTAATCCAGGTATCGTAGGTTCGATCCCCCGTCTGACCCTAATAAAATTAACAGTCTTTCATATTGGACTTTAAACCGAGGTCTCGTGTCGGTGCTGTATGCCGTGCACGAAAAGAACCAGAGGACACTCTGGAATGGGATGGGTCTCTGTTTGTATCATTGCACTATACTCCAAAAATCTAAAATGACTAATCTCTTCAGGAGGCATCGCTCATATGGGCAACCGGTAGCGACGATAAATAAACGTAAAACACACATAATTACTGTGCCAGTCAGTCGACGGGATTAAATCACGGTTTGAAGTTTATTGACAGTTTAGTGCCTCAGGGAAAACATCTGTCTCGGATTAATGTATGGCTTTGAGTTTATCGGGGCAATTAACATATTCAGCCAAGCCGTTCGCATATTGTCTTGATTTTTGTATTTTACCGATTTGTTGGCCTTTTCAACAATTTTATGGACAGATTTTTTATTCATCTGCAGTATACCTGTTTGTCGGCCGTCGGTAGCTGAGAGCACTTCCTGGACGACCTGCTGGGCAGTCACTCCGGATTTCCTCGACGATTCCTCCATCAGTGGCCCTACATTATCCATAAATGCCCTGTGTGACATGAAAATGGACATATTTATTAAAGCGACATTACATCGCAAAAAGCCCCAAAAATGCCTTTTATGTATAAATATCATTGCTACTATAAATTCTTCAGAAATAATTCGAACACTAACTTTCTATACATAAACAGTGTTTTTTTGGTATTTCAAAAGTGAAAGTAAGATTTCATATAACGGTCAGCTACTCTCCTGAATTGATGTTTGTTTATTATTGAAGTCTATATAATAGGGTATGCTACTGTCATTTTTTACACACATTACATTACGCATGGATGTTGACCATTGTCAACAAACCGCGTATACGATGTTTGCTTATTAGTTGAAATACTGAGTATTTGAGGCAAATATTTGGAACAAAATTATACCATATAATAGGAAAATACATTCTGTAGAAATTTGCGTTTTCACTAATGTAGTGTCACTTTAACGATTCATGAATGTTTAAATCTATACATACAAATCTGGCTTGTTTCCACTCTAGGCCTAGCTGTTGTATATTTAAATCTATACGTACAAATCGGGCTGGTTCCACTCTAGGCCTAGCTATTGTATATTTAAATCTATACATACAAATCTGGCTGGTTTCCACTCTAGGCCTAGCTATTGTATATTTAAATCTATACATACAAATCCAACTGGTTCTATTGTATATTTAAATCTATACATACAAATCTGGCTGGTTCCATTCTAGGCCTAGCTATTGTATATTTAAATCTATACGTACAAATCTGGTTGGCTCCACTCTAGGCCTAGCTGTTGTGTATGTAAGATTCTGTCTGCCTCGAGAACGCTCAGCACACTGTCTTTAAGCTCCTCTTCATTCATACACCAGATGTCACTGAACTTATTGGTGTCTGCCTGCATGAAATGCCTGAAGAGACACATGCAACACTTACATGTTAAATAGTCATACTGAGAAAGTCATTCTAACAGAATAGTATATAAAATGGATGCACCTGCTTCTTTCTCTCCAATGAAGAGTTGTCAAGGGAAGTAAGCCATGTATGATGAAAATGATATTAAATGTTTTGTTCAGTAGTAATATTTTGCTAATTAGAATATAACAATGATATGAAGAAAGAAAATGACGTAGAAGAAAATAACGTAGAAGAGAAGAAAATGAAAAATGACATAGAAGAGAGAAATTGACATAGAAGAGAAGAAATTGACATAGAAGAGAAGAAATTGACGTAGAAGAAAGAAAATGACGTAGAAGAAAGAAAATGACGTAGAAGAAAGAAAATGACATAGAAGAGTAGAAATTTACATAGAAGAGAAGAAAATGACGTAGAAGAAAATGAAAAATGACATAGAAGAGAGAAAATGACGTAGAAGAAAGAAAATGAAGTAGAAGAGAGATATTCATTGATTTAGACAAAACTAAAGATAAGCAGTTGATCTAGAGCAGCTAAACACCTAAAACCACAACTAAGTAAAACATTTTACAAGTAATGTCAAACGTGTCTGTACAGACCACCCACGACAATGGTAGAAAGAGAAAGCGGTCTTTCTTGACAGTGTGTGTTTTACGTTTATTTATCGTCGCTACCGGTTGCCCATATGAGCGACGCCTCCTGAAGAGATTAGTCATTTTAGATTGTTGGAGGATAGTGCATGATACAGAATCTCCTCTGGTTCTTTTACGTGCACGGTGTAAAGCACCGACACGAGACCTCGGTTTAACGTCCCATCTGAAAGACTGTTCATTTTATTAGGGTCAGACGGGGATCAAACCTGTGATCCCTGAATTACCAGTCCAGCATGTTACCACTGGACTACAGATCTGTCTGTTGACAGGTAGTCGCTCTTAGTTTTATATAAATTTATTTTAGCTCGATTGCTAAACAAGTTCTTATAACTTATAATACCGGTAATCACTCTCAAGACCTCATTCCTGATGAAATCCATCGCCACGAGGGAGGGAGAGGAGGCATGTGGAATTTAAATGCCTTGCCTAAGGGCACAATTGTAACGGCTCCAGTGGGGTTCGAACCCCGGACCTTTCTCATATGAAGCGAACGTGCATCCACTGCGCTATCCACTACCCCAACCTAGACAAAGATGTTACAGCCCTAGAAATATTGACTCGAACGGACGCACAGAGAGTGCGAAAATTATGTGTCTCCCATGCTGTTTGATCGGGTTTTACGCCTTCATCAGCACCATTTTGGGCTATATCAACGGCGGGCAGTTTACTAACAATACCTTTCCTGGGCAGGCTCCAGCAGTTAACCAGTACTTATTGCACCACCCTCCGTAAGAAACTGCCAACTTTTTCAAATAAAATAGAAACGGCCTCAGCATAAAAATAAAAAAGCAGAAATATAAAATAAACTGAATAATCATATAAAAAATTATCTGTCACCCCATTGACCCCCCCCTCCCTCCCCACCAAAACCTAACCCTCGGACCGAGAAGTATGTGAGATGGTACGGTGGTCGCCACATCGGACAGGTGGGTTTTCTCCAGGTACTCTGGTTTCCTCCCACACGAATGACCACATTTACGCTTTAATCCGCACCAACGAGAGTGATTAATATAAGTTATTAGGGCTTGTTTCGCAATCGTTAAATAACGTATAAACTAAGTAAGAGCCATTAAAAAAAAAAATTGTATTATCAAAGGTCAATTATTGGCTATCAAATAAAATCCTTAGCAAGCAATCGTTGTAAAATAAATAAAGTTTAAACTAACAGCCTCATTTTGTATATAACTGGAATAAAAATCAATCTTTAATGATATTATACCTAGATTTTTTCTGTAGATCGTGGAATTGTTCGGTTATCCTCTTATAGTCTTCCTGTAGCTGAACGTTCTCGTCTCGATACTGTTTCTCTTGTTTGGCACATTTGATCCTCAGACCATTCAGTACGTCCTGCATTCTATTAATAAATAAACAAGAGACCAATCAGTACGTTCTGCATTCTATTTATAAATAAATGAGAGACCATTCAGTACATTCTGCATTCTATTAATAAATAAATCACCAGAATTATTCCTAATACACAGAAACTAGGAATGGCAACGAATATTCGAATATTAGCTCGAACGTCCGAATATTCGAATATTATTTCGATATTTGGAAACAATATTATATTTGCAAAAATAAACTGTCGAAATAAAATTTCTGTTCTGTTCATAAAATCAGATACGTTTTATTTTTTTGAAACCATCATATAACCTTCCAATACAAAATAAATCACCGCAGGATGTATGAATAAACCATGGTGTGGTCGCATCCATGGCAGATGTTAATTGACATTTTGTGTCATGTAATCAGATATTTACAGTAGGTGCTAAGGTGGGTAGTATGATGTCAAAACTGTTTAGACGAGAACATTCCATTGAAATATTACAGATACTGTGCAACAACATCCACCCCCATGTGTCTTAAATATTTAATCAACTGCTCAATTACGATTTTTAAAAAAATCAAGGTCCTCAACCGTATTTATTCTAATAGACAGAAACATTATTGATCACTGAGCCTTTGAACGGAATAGCAATTTGTATTAGACAACAAAATGAAGGATTTCTTTAAGAACTCCCAACTGTGGAAGTCATGATAGCACAGTGGTAGTGCATTCGCTTCATGTGCAAAAGGCCCCTGAGTTTGCGCCCAGCTGTAGCTGTCAGGGCCTGCGCTGGTAATCGACAATGTCGCCATTGGCTAAAATATGCCAAAATAGGCTAATAAAAACTCAGTTTGGTAAAAATGATAAAAATGGCAAAAATCTGTAAAATTTTCGCATTCGTGTCTAGTGGCCACACTTCTCATGTATCTATAAATAGCACTGATCTCGGCCCGTTATGACCGCCCATATGGTTCGCCGGAGTCGAGGGTAAATAAGCTCAATCATCACCATTATGACTGTGCCCTTAGGCAAGGCATTTAATTTCCACAGTGCCCCTTCTAACTCCCTCGAGTCGATGGATACCGTGTACTTTGTAATGTTTTTATTTCTGCATTCAATATCGTGTAATTGCATTCATCCCCGATAACAATTTGGGACTGTAATCTACCTAGTAATTTTTCGCTTCTGCTGGGATTTCGTAATGGTGTTTTCTTCATCGCGTTTCTTTAGCACCTGAAAGTTGTACTCCAATTTCTCCTGATTCAACTGATATGTCGCTCTCATCTGCTGTAACTGCTGCTCAAGTGTCTACAAATAAAACCATCTTTTATTGTCGACAGTCACTTCATGCATTTAACCCTTTCCTTCATAGAGATTTAGGTTAATACACTATTATATCTCCATACAAACGACAGCCATTTAGCTAGCATACAGTGGATAAGTAGTCGCCATATCTATCCCACCTCCATAGATATTATGGGACTACATAGAGATTTAGGTTAATATACTATTATATCTCCATACATACGACAGCCATTTAGCTAGCATACAGTGGATAAGTAGTCGCCATATCTATCCCACCTCCATAGATATTACTGGGACTACATAGAGATTTAGGTTAATATACTATTATATCTCCATACATACGACAGCCATTTGGCTAGCATACAGTGGATAAGTAGTCGCCATATCTATCCCACCTCCATAGATATTACTGGGACTACATAGAGATTTAGGTTAATATACTATTATATCTCCATACATACGACAGCCATTTGGCTAGCATACAGTGGATAAGTAGTCGCCATATCTATCCCACCTCCATAGATATTACTGGGACTACATAGAGATTTAGGTTAATATACTATTATATCTCCATACATACGACAGCCATTTGGCTAGCATACAGTGGATAAGTAGTCGCCATATCTATCCCACCTCCATAGATATTACTGGGACTACATAGAGATTTAGGTTAATATACTATTATATCTCCATACAAACGATAGCCATTTAGCTATCATGCAGTGGATAGGTAGTCGCCATATCTATCCCACCTCCATAGATATTACTGGGACTACATGAGATTCTGGCCTTTATTATGAACATTGGCTTGGCTACTACATTGTCAATGTATGTCGTATTGGTAATGGCGTCGAGGTGCTTCTATGAGGGAAAGGGTTAACCCATTCAACACCAAGTAACTGACATGGACTCATGACGAGCCGTCTCATCAGGATCTGCACGTTTTACCCGTAATATTACTATTTTTAGACAAAATTACCCATTTTGATAAATGAACTGATCCAAATGTAATTTCTGATTCATTTATTGGTCTAAAAATATCATGGACCAGTCCATGTCAGTTACTTGGTGTTGAATGGGTTAAATTTGTAGATAATGGCAGAAATTTGAAATTTAGCTGTAGAGGGGCCAGACAAATTGGCCATAAACCGGTAAGCTACAACACAGAAATGAGACGAGCTACACACCTGGACGCAGAAATTTAGCTGTAGAGGGGGCAGACAAATTGGCCATAAACCGGTATGCTACAACACAGAAATGAGACTAGCTACACACCTGGACGCAGAAATTTATATGTAGGGGGGGGCAGACAAATTGGCCATAAACCGGTATGCTACAACACAGAAATGAGACTAGCTACACACCTGGACGCAGAAATTTATATGTAGAGGGGGCAGACAAATTGGCCATAAACCGGTAAGCTACAACACAGGAATGAGACGAGCTACACACCTGGACGTCTCTTTCAAGCCGGATCTTTACATTGTTGTATTCCTCAGCGTCCTGTACACGCAGATGCTGTAGTTGATTCTCAAAATCTTCTACGCGTTTCTCTCGTGACTTCATGTAGTCCACCTCTCTGTCCCGGCGATGCGCCATCCTCTCCTCCCACTTCTTGGTCTCCTGATCCATCAGTTCATTCCTTTCAGCAACAAACGACATCTGAAACAATGAGATTAAAGATTTTTTTTTAAACTTTATTTATTTTACAACGTTTCGTTGGCAGATTGAGGCATATCTTATATGTCCAATAGTAAACATATTCCATAGTCCACTGTCCCCCCTGTCAGACTGACAGTTTTTGTAATATCTTTGGCTTTAATTTGTATTATTTAATTTACTGTATAATACTCAAATTATCCCTTATTTTAAACTTTATTTATTTCACAAAGATTACAAAGCAAGTTCTAACAACTTACATCAATCACTCTCGTTCGCGCGCGGATGAAAACATAAATGTGGTCATTCGTGCGGGAGGATATTGGAGTACCCGGAGAAAACCCACCTGTCCGATCCACCTGTCGCTAACCACTGAGCTAATCGGACAGCCACTTAGAGATCACATGTCAAGGATAGACGTAGGTCAAAGGTCAAGGTCATTTCAATTATGTCAATTATTTCTATCATGAGCACAAGGTCACCCACATTTGATTTATTTTATTCCCTCACTGAGAGCCATAGTGAAGTTCTTTATTTGTTTCTTCCATTATGAAACAAAATTTCCATCAGTTCTATCATAGAGGTCAAAGTCAAGGTCACTTACCTCAATTTCCTTAGTGATATTCTAAATATTTGTTCTACAATTCTTTAACAGTTTGATCTGTTCCAGCAATAAGATCAAGGGCACTTACCTCAATTTCCTTCATTTCCTTAGTGATATTCTAAATATTTGTTCTACAATTCTGTAACAGTTTGATCTGTTCCAGCAATAAGACCAAGGTCACTTACCTCAATTTCCTTCATTTCCTTAGTGATATTCTAAATATTTGTTCCACAATTCTGTAGCAGTTTGATCTGTTCCAGCAATAAGATCAATTTCACTTACCTCTATTTCCTTCATTTCTTCGTGGCAAGCTTTAACGAGATTCTTTATTTGTTCTTCCATTCTTCCAATCATCAGGTCCACATCCTCTGCCTGTTTCTTCAAATCCTTCACATACTGATCGTCTTTGCTCTTCAACTCCTACAAACAGATTGAAAGCCTGGCTATATATGTTTTCTTACCGTAAATACTTGCCTATAAGCCAAGTCGTTTACCACCAGATTATGGCCTAAAAGTGGATTCCATTCTTATTTAATTTAACCTTTCCTTCATAGAGATTTAGGTTAATATACTATTATATCTACATACAAACGACAGCCATTTAGTTATCATGCAGTGGATAAGTTGTCGCCATATCTGTCCCACCTCCATAGATATTACTGGGACTACATAGAGATTTAGGTTAATATACTATTATATCTACATACATACGACAGCCATTTAACTATCGAGCAGTGGATAAGTAGTCACCATATCTATCCCACCTCCATAGATATTACTGGGACTACATAGAGATTTAGGTTAATATACTATTATATCTACATACAAACGACAGCCATTTAGCTATCATGCAGTGGATAAGTAGTCGCCATATCTGTCCCACCTCCATAGATATTACTGGGACTACATAGAGATTTAGGTTAATATACTATTATATCTACATACAAACGACAGCCATTTAGTGATCATGCAGTGGATAAGTAGTCGCCATATCTGTCCCACCTCCATAGATATTACTGGGACTACATAGAGATTTAGGTTAATATACTATTATATCTCCATACAAACGACAGCCATTTAGCTATCATGCAGTGGATAAGTAGTCGCCATATCTGTCCCACCTCCATAGATATTACTGGGACTACATAGAGATTTAGGTTAATATACTATTATATCTACATACAAACGACAGCCATTTAGTGATCATGCAGTGGATAAGTAGTCGCCATATCTATCCCACCTCCATAGATATTTCTGGGACTACATGTGATTCTAATCTTTAATATGAAAATTGGTTTTGCTATGAGGGAAATGGTCAAATGAGTGCTAAAATAAAACATTTTTTATAAATGTGCTAACCCTTTCCTGCATAGAAGCACCTCTTGACGCCATTACCAATACGACATACATCGACAATGTAGTAGCCAAACCAATGTTCATAATAAACCCTTTCCTGCATAGAAGCACCTCTTGACACCATTACCAATACGACATACATCGACAATGTAGTAGCCAAACCAATGTGCATAATAAAGGCCAGAATCTCATGTACCGGTAGTCCCAGTAATATCTATGGAGGTGGGATAGACTACTTATCCTCTGCATGATAGCTAAATGGCCGTCTATAATAGTATTAGAACCTAAATACCTAAATACCTAAATACCTAAAGGAAGGGGTTAAATGGTATCCATAATTATGTTTTAGATGACACTGAAAATTTCTTCAACTTGCATGTGGACAAGCCGGCAGCAAACACGAAATGGGCCGTCCTCCTCAGATCCTCCCAGCAGCCATGTAACTTCGTCTGGAGAGAAGTATCTGTTGGCCAGGTTGTTTTCCTCAGCCCATGAAGATTGGGACACTCCTGGAGGATGTGTTCTGCAGTCTGGTCCCCTACGTTGCAGCTGCAGGCAGTTGATGGAGCTAGTCCAAGCTTCCGACACATATGGAAGTTCAGGCGGTTATGCCCTGTTCTAAGCCGGAATATCGTGACTTGCTCCTGTCTGGTGAGAAGGTGGTAGTCATCCTTCTCGACTGTTGGCTTTGATGCAGATTTGATTATGGTGCATTTCTCCTTGTAAGTCAAATCTTTGTCTGGTTGCCTCTCGGTAGAACCTTGCTTGGCAAGCTGGTCAGCGGCTTCATTGCCAGGGATGCCTATGTGTGCAGGTACCCACTGGAGGACAGTTCTTTTAGTTACGCTGACTGTTCGAAGGGCTTCCATCATGTGGGGTTCTTTGTTGTTAGACAGGGCATCCAGAACTGAGAGCGCATCAGTCAGGAAGACAACCTGGGCACACTCCACAGTGTTGTGTACTAGAGATGCTGTTGTTTCAAGGGCCTGTACTTCTGCCCCATAGTTGCTGCAGTGTACTCCAGTAGGTAGAGCAACGGACTGTGTGTGTCCATCTGGGTGTCGGACATACACTCCTGCTCCTCCGTTTGCTACTGCTTTTGTGGCTGAACCATCTGTGTAGACTTGTATCCATGCTTCTCCAGGATAACTCTTGTCGATGTGTGCTAGTGTGAGGGCACGTTTGACGTCATCATGTTGTCTATCTCTGGATGTCATGTATGGGATTGTACTGCAGATGGTAACCTTGGATTCATCGCTAGTCAACCATGGCTTGGATAGAAATGGCGTTGGAGGCAATGTCTTGGCTGGGAGATGGCTGGTGTGCTTCCGAGCAAGCTTCTTGGACTGGTGGATGAAACTGCTGCGCTTTAGACGATTCTTCGATTTGTCGGAAAAATAGCTTATTAGCTAATGTTATTTGTAAATGTAATCCGACGTTAAATAAAGCTTCTTGTATCTTGTATCGTTAGTGCCTCAACTCTCTGCTTCATCGGTTGTTCTTCCTGACATCGAAACTTCTCTGTCTGTAGAAGAATTCTTGTGTCGCGACGTTCTTGCAGTGGCTGGATGGAAGTAATTTTCTCCATGGCCTTGATTGAAGTGCTCTTCATTGCACCTGTGATCAGCCTGAGAGCCTTGTTCTGAACCTTGTCAAGTGTCTGTTGGTTGGTCTTGGCTGATGTTGTCCAGGCAGTGGATCCATATTCCAGGTGAGGCCTGACCATACCTTGGTAAATAGTCTTCAAGATGCGATCATTGGCACCCCATGTGGTGCCAGCAAGCTTCCGAAGGATTGCAAGCTTGCGCTTGCATCTGATTTCTGGATATGTGGCTTCCATGTCTGCTGTCTGTCAAATGTCACCCCCAAGTATGTTGGCTCGTTGTCCGTCTTCAAGGCAGTTCCACCGACTTTGATGGTTCCAGCTTTCTGTTTGGTGGAAAGTGTGAAGGGTGTGGTTGACGACTTCTCCTTATTAATAGAGATGCACCAGTCTTCTGCCCATGCTGTGAGCTTGTCTGCGGCCATCTGCATTCTGTATGTGGCAGTCGTTGCATATTCTTCAACACACCACATGACCAAGTCGTCAGCATAGAGTGCTGCTTTGATACCATGTGGCAGCTCTGCAAGCAAGTCATCGATGAAGATGAGGAACAGCATAGGCGAGATCACTCCTCCTTGAGGAACACCGTGTCGGATGAGGAATTGCTTGCTCTTCTGGTTGTCAACAAGTACTCTGGCTCTGCGATTGTGTAGGAAGGATTTGGTCCATCGGAGCAACTTGTCGGCAATTCCACATCGTTGCATCTTGACCAGCAGCCCATCAGTCCAGACTTTGTCAAAAGCCTTCTGGAGATCTATCCAGGTTGCAAAAACTACCTTTCGGTCTTGGAATGCATCCTCAACTTCCTGAGCGAGGTATGTTGCCTGGTCCTCTGTGCATCTGAACTGTCGGAATCCTGCTTGTTCCTTGGATAGGAGGTTTTCTGTCTCAAGGTACCACATGAGTCTCTTGTTAACTATCCTCTCCATTGTCTTGACCACACAGCTAGTGAGACTAATAGTGCGATAGCTGGAAGCTTTCTTTCTATCCTTGCCGTTCTTGTAGATTGGGATAACGGTGGCTTCCTTCCAGATCTGCGGAACTATGCCTTCTTCCCAGCTAAGATTGAAGATGTCAAGAAATTTCAGCATGGCTGAGCATCCAAGATGAGTTAGCATCTCATTGGAGATTCCATTCATTGAGTTCATCTTGGAGGGTCTGCAACTGATTGGTCCAGTAGGGCTTGTATTCTCTTCTTGCACCTCTAGGGATGGTTTCATGGGCAGCTTTGAGTATGCAGCTGTTGAACTCTTTCACCACGTTGTTAACATCTCTTCCTTGTACCTGTATGCCTCGAGTAAGAGAATTGGACAGAATAGCAAAGAGACTCCACTTGGCTTTCTTGTAGTTCCATCTAGGGTAGGGATGGTCTGTCTGTATCACTTCACTGCTGATTGTGAGGAACACTGGTTTGTGGTCACTTCCACCAAGTTGATCGCCAACTTCTCTAACCGTACCTTTCTGGATGTCCTCTGTGCAGAATGCTAGATCTGGAGAGGTAGTAGTGTGCCATCGCCTAGAGTAGAAGGTTGGTATATCATAGGGCTGGTTGACAAGGATCAAGTTGTGCTCATCCTGCCAGTCCTCCACTTCATCCCCACGCCTATCAGACTGTGCATATCCCCAACTCTGGGAATGACTATTGAAATCACCAACAACCATGTATCGACTGTTTGAGATTTCAATAGTGTCAAGGGCAAGGGCTTTGTCATTTGGGCAGTAGTAGTTGACGAGGCTCAACTCAGATGATTTGGTCTTGATCTTGAACTCCTGGTATTCCGCTCCTTCAAGGTAGGTTTTCACTTCGCTCGCATTGATGTTTTATCCGGACTAGAGTGAGCACACCACCCTTGTGTCTGTCTTGTCGGTCTGCTCGGAGGCACTGGTAGCCTCGTACTTTGAACGTCTTGTCTTTGTTCAGGTGTGTTTCCTGTATGCAGCAAACACTTACCTCTTTGTCCTGTAGTACTTGCTCCAGTTCAGTCTTTTTGTTAAAGACTCCTTCAGCATTCCACTGCATGAGCACAAGAGGTTTCTGCTTCACGTTTTGGCCAGTAGCTGTCCTTCGCCGTCCCCTGGCTCCACAGGGCGGCTTAGGGTGACCTCCAGTAGCTAGGGATGGGTTCCTTCGAGGTATGGAACCCGGCACTGTACCTGCCTGGCGGGTCTTCACAGGTCCAGCACCATCTCGGTTTACTCTTTCTGTCATTGTGATTCATTTTGCGTTTATGCGTAGTACAGTGGTTTATTAGAATGCGCCGTACTTCCGGCTTCAGCATTCGAGGTTTCTGTTGGGGTTACCTCACCCTTAGGCTAGGACTTTTAAGGCGGCCCATATATTCGCCTGATGCACCCGTTGTAGGACACAAGGAGTATTTAATAGGAGTAGCTTTGCCATGTGCTATCCTGCCCCGTCCTGGTAGGTACACCGCCATATGGTCCGGGACTGATTATTTAATTCACAGCAAACCCCCATATCTGAGGGCCGTTCCCCTATCCGCCACCTGAGGACCCGCTGGGTAGGGGATGGTCGCCCCACTACTGAATTGGGAGCAGCATGGTCCCAGATGTGGACATACAAGGAAATATGTGATGACTGTATTATACTGAATACAAGTAAAGTTATGTAATACATGTACATACCTGCTGGAAGTCGTTAATCAGTTTATTTTTTTCATCAATCATACCATCACACGACGTCTTTTGCTGCATCAGCATCTATAATAAAGTAGATAGTTTAAAGTCTTCGGTCCTGTTTAGATGGTTTGAAGTCTTCGGTCCCGTTTAGGGGGTTTGAAGTCTTTGGTCCAGTTTAGAGGGTTTGAAGTCTTTGGTCCTGTTTAGAGGGTTTGAAGTCTTTGGTCCTGTTTAGGGGGCTTAAAGTCTTCGGTCCTGTTTAGGGGGTTTGAAGTCTTTGGTCCTGTTTAGGGGGTTTGAAGTCTTTGGTCCTGTTTAGGGGGTTTAAAATCTTTAGGTCCTGTTTAGAGGGTTTAATGTCTTCGGTCCTGTTTAGGGGGGTTAAAGTCGTAGAGTCCTGTTTAGGGGGTTTAAAGTCTTAGGGTCCTGTTTAGGGGGTTTAAAGTCTTTAGGTCCTGTTTAGAGGGTTTGAAGTCTTCGGTCCTGTTTAGGGGATTGAAGTCTGCGGTCCTGTTTAGGGGGTTTGAAGTCTGTGGTCCTGTTTAGGGGGTTTAAAGTCTTCGGTCCTGTCTAGGCGGTTTAAAGTCTTAGGGTCCTGTTTAGGGGGTTTAAAGTCTTAGGGTCCTGTTTAGGGGGTTTAAAGTCTTAGGGTCCTGTTTAGGTGGTTTGAAATATTCGGTCCTGTTTAGGGGGTTTGAAGTCTTCGGTCCTGTTTAGGGGGTTTAAAGTCTTTAGGTCCTGTTTAGGGGGTTTATAGTCTGCAGTCCTGTTTAGGTGGTTTAAAGTCTTTAGGTCCTGTTAGGGGGTTTGAAGTCTTAGGGTCCTGTTTAGGGGGTTTATAGTCTTTGGTCCTGTTTAGAGGGTTTGAAGTCTTAGGGTCCTGTTTAGGGGGTTTAAAGTCTTAGGGTCCTGTTTAGGTGGTTTGAAATATTCGGTCCTGTTTAGGGGGTTTGAAGTCTTCGGTCCTGTTTAGGGGGTTTGAAGTCTTCGGTCCTATTTAGGGGGTTTGAAGTCTTCGGTCTTGTTTATGGGTTTGAAGTCTTCGGTCCTGTTTAGGGGGTTTAAAGTCTTTAGGTCCTGTTTAGGGGGTTTATAGTCTGCAGTCCTGTTTAGGTGGTTTAAAGTCTTTAGGTCCTGTTAGGGGGTTTGAAGTCTTAGGGTCCTGTTTAGGGGGTTTATAGTCTTTGGTCCTGTTTAGAGGGTTTGAAGTCTTAGGGTCCTGTTTAGGGGGTTTAAAGTCTTAGGGTCCTGTTTAGGTGGTTTGAAATATTCGGTCCTGTTTAGGGGGTTTGAAGTCTTCGGTCCTGTTTAGGGGGTTTGAAGTCTTCGGTCCTATTTAGGGGGTTTGAAGTCTTCGGTCCTGTTTATGGGTTTAAAGTCTTCGGTCCTGTTTAGGGGGTTTAAAGTCTTTAGGTCCTGTTTAGGGGGTTTAAAGTCTTCAGTCTTGTTTAGGGGGTTTAAAGTCTGCAGTCCTGTTTAGGGGGTTTAAAGTCGTAGGGTCCTGTTTAGGGGGTTTAAAGTCTTAGGCCCTGTTTAGGGGGTTGAAGTCTTTGGTCCTGTTTAGGGGGTTTAAAATCTTCGGTCCTGTTTAGGGGTTTGAAGTCTGCGGTCCTGTTTAGGGGGTTTGAAGTCTGCGGTCCTGTTTAGGGGGTTTAAAGCCTTCGGTCCTGTTTAGGGGGTTTAAAGTCTTAGGGTCCTGTTTAGGTGGTTTGAAATATTCGGTCCTGTTTAGGGGGTTGAAGTCTTCGGTCCTGTTTAGGGGGTTTGAAGTCTTCGGTCCTATTTAGGGGGTTTGAAGTCTTTGGTCCTGTTTATGGGTTTAAAGTCTTCGTTCCTGTTTAGGGGTTTAAAGTCTGCGGTTCCTGTTTAGGGGGTTTAAAGTCTTTGGTCCTGTTTTGGGGGTTTAAAGTCTTAGGGCCCTGTTTAGGGGGTTTAAAGTCTTTAGGTCCTGTTTAGGGGGTTTAAAGTCTTTAGGTCCTGTTTAGGGGGTTTGAAATCTTCGGTCCTGTTTAGGGGATTTAAAGTCTTCGGTCCTGTTTAGGGGGTTTGGAGTCTTTGGTCCTGTTTAGAGGGTTTAAAGTCTTCGGTTTGGTTTAGTGGGTTTAAGGTCTTCGGTCTGGTTTAGGTGGTTTAAAGTCTTCGATCTGGTTTAGGGGGTTTAAAGTTTTCAATCCAGTAGGGGGTTTAAAGTCTTCGGTCTGGTTTAGGGGGTTTAATGTCTTCGGTCTGGTTTAGGTGGTTTAAAGTCTTCGATCTGGTTTAGGGGGTTTAAAGTTTTCAGTCCAGTAGGGGGTTTAAAGTCTTCGGTCTGGTTTAGGGGGTTTAATGTCTTCGGTCTGGTTTAGGGGGTTTAATGTCTTCGGTCTGGTTTAGGTGGTTTAAAGTCTTCGATCTGGTTTAGGGGGTTTAAAGTTTTCAGTCCAGTAGGGGGTTTAAAGTCTTCGGTCTGGTTTAGGGGGTTTAATGTCTTCGGTCTGGTTTAGGGGGTTTAATGTCTTCGGTCTGGTTTAGGTTTATCAGAAACTCTATACAGCCCAATTAATGGCCTCGGTGTTTATATATTTATTTGACTGACCAGGCTAGGTACACTCCATTCCTCTCTGACTCTAGCCTGGGTGCCAGTCTGTCAATTTTTCACTTTTTAACTTCTGGCAAAATGACAGCCTGGGGAAACTGGATTTCCGATCATAGCGCCATCTACTTACACCCTCATTTATGAGGGTGTTTATTTGAAGAACGACAACTCTTCTCTACAAGATAATATCGCTAAATACAGAAACGGAATTCGCCAAATAGGCACGATTATACACAATCATTTCCGAATATACACGAATGCTCCCGTAGACTCATTTACATCGCAATCATATAATTACCCATTTCTGTATTATTCGGCGTAATTGAACTAAGGACGACTTAAATATTGAGTAAATATGTCAAATCAGACGCACATTGTATTTTTTAAAACTATTTATTGTTCCGTTGACCCGTAAACAATGACGGCAAATTATAAAGTGTTATCAACATTGCAGTGCCTCGCTTTCGATTCAAGTATGTCATTAATTAAGTCACTTGCTAATAGGCCTATTAATAGGATTAATGCTCGTCAATAATTACACGGACAATCCATCCAGTTTCCCAGGCGTTGATATGATCAGAAACTCAATACGGCCCAATTAATAGTATCGGTGTTAAAATATATTTATTTGACTGACCAGGCAAAATATATCGACACCTGTTGCCAGGCTACTCTGACTCGTGCAAAAGTGTACTTACTTCATGCAGTGACTGCGGAATTTCTTTTTGGAGTGCGGATTCCCATCTTTTTGTGATCTGTAAAATTTAACACAATTCAATCTATCGGAATATAAGTACAGTCTACATATACCGTCTCCGTGGCCTAGTGGTTAAGGCAACAACTGTAAATGATAGCTTGAGTCCGAAACATGCAGCTGCTAGGTACCGCACATGCAAAGCAGTGAGATAGTATGAATAGATGTGTCGTGATAGCGTAGTGGATGCACATTTGCTTCAGGTGTGAAAGGTCCAGAGTTCGAGCCCCGCTGGAGCCGTTACGATTGTGCCCTTAGGCAAGGCATTTAAATTCCACGTTGCCTCTTCTCTCTCCCTCGTGGCGATGGATTCCATCAGTAATGAGGTCTCGAGCGTGATTAAGATAAGTTGATAAGAACTTGTTTCGCAATCGAGCTAAAATAAATTTGTATATAAAGATAGTATCCTAGTGATTAAAGCATCCACCTACGGAGCGGGAGGTCGAAGGTTCGAATCTCGTCAGGGGTTCATTCTGATATTGCCGGTTGGTGAGCCGCAAGCTAGTTAAATAATAGGTACCGATTGCCTACCAGCCTGGCATATAAGCATAGGATTCGGGAAGCATTGATGTTCATAAAAAGAGGTGTCTCATAAGTCAGAAATGGCTGGCCCTTTAAATAGGGGTGACACTATAATAAACATACACATTACTTTACTTTATACAAAATACTTTGACATAACCAAAATTCAATATAAACGGAGCATTATATGTAACATGATAGTTTTTGAAACGGGACTTTGATCCGACTTCGAGATAACCGGAGAATTCGACATAACCGACTTTGACATAACGGATGCAGATTATATGCCTTTAACCATATACAATTGATAGCAATGTGAAACTATGGGAAATTATAACATAAAATAATAAATAGTTTTATTATAAATACGGTACAAATATTTTTATTATAAATACAAATTCAATCATATCTATTATTATTTATAACAAAGCTCTTACACACTGAACATGACGTACGGAATACAGGTTTCTAAATGGCTTAGTAAATTAGTATAAACTTTATTTATTTTACAACGATTGCGAAACAAGCTTTTTAACAACTTATATTAATCACTCTCGTTGGCACATATGTGGTCATTCATGTGGGAGGAAACCGAGGTACCTGCAGAAAACGCACCTGTCCGATCTGGCGACAAATGTACCATTTCATTTACTTTTTCCTGTCTGAGGTTCGAACCCAGGTTGCATTGGTGAGAAGCGAGTGTGCTTCACTTCGGGAAGGACCGTAACTAATGTTGCTAGAACTTGTTGCCCGACCTGTTTGCCTTTCCTTAGTTTGTCGTGTTTTGTATTCACATGTTATATTGTATATGTAAAACGTATGGAAAAATAGAATATGATTAAACGAAGCTGCGCGTATATGACAGCCAAATTAGTAAATTAGTGCCTTGAAGCCGGTAACCAAACCTAATGCATGGGAACCAGAATAGCATGTGAAATGGTAACAATAGAATAGGTATTCTAATCTGACAGCCAAATTAGTAAATTAGTGCCTTGAAGCCGGTAACCAAACCTAATGCATGAGAACCAGAATAAGGTTGTATATACGTAAATAGGCAGAAGTGCATCCGCGGTCCCAATAACTAATATAGTAAATTTTTCTTTTTGGTAAAAATGCATTTTCATGACAGGCAGTGTATAGTTTTTGTGTTTTTTGAGAATTTATGTGACTTGAGAAGACTTCAGACTAGTTGATGTGTAGAAAAGATGTGGTATAAGAATTCAGTACATTGCAAATTATACAGTATCATTTGGCGGAGGAATACAGTGTGTAAACACAGTGACGTTATTCACAGGCGAGCACTGGTTATTTGAAACTTGAAATGTGAAACATTATTGGTGTGTTTCAGGCTGATTTGAATACCTCTTCACAGTGGATGTGGTATCAGAAGAAATGAAAGATTGGAAATATAAATGAACAGACCGTATATTTTTACTTTTTACTATGTATTACATAGGCAATTTATTTGTTGTTTTACAACCATAACATGTGAAATGTTAACAATAGAATAGGTATATGCAGCAATTGCAACTTGTGGTAGTTGTGATAGCGCAGTGGTAGAACGTTCGCTTCAGGTGCGAAAGGCCCGGGGTTCGCGCCACACTGGAGCTGTTACAAATGTGCCCTTAGGCAAGCACATTAATTCCACATTGCCTCTTCACCCTCCCTCGTGGCGATGGATTTCATCAGCTGCCAGTTTTTTTAATTGATCACATATACAAATGATGATTGAATAAATGGTGAATATTGATGATGATAAAAAAAAAAGTTTCCATCATGAATGAGGTCTCGAGAGTGATTAATATAAGTTGTAAGAACTTGTTTTGCAATCGAGCTCAAATAAATTTGCATAAACTTATTGCAACTTACTTCTTCAAAACGATCAGCTCCGGACTTTGCCTCTTGCTCCAAGCGTTCTTTTCTAAAAATAAATAAAACAACGAAATCTAACAATCATTCAATTAAATCAACCATAGATAAGTGAGTTTCAATGTTCATTCCAGAGGGCGACTTGGACGAAATAGTCACCCTAGGGACCCTCCATCACTTCGCACCTGGGATCCACTTCTCCCTAAATAATTTTTTTTCTTTTACCATTTTCATGCAAAATATTGTCCAGCAAAGATACATTGGCCATCAATTAACCCTTTCAACCCCACAGGCCTCTCAATAGGCTTACAAAATGTGTAGATCCAGATGAACCGGCTCATGATGAGTCATCTCATCAGGATATGCACTTTTTGCCAGTAATATTACTATTTTTAGACAAAAATTACCCATTTTGATAAATGAACTGGTCCAAATGTAATTTTCTTATTAATTTATTGGTCTGAAAATATTATGTACCAGTTCATACAATTATTTGGAAACATATTATACCATATAATAGGAAATTACATTCTGTAGAAATTTGCGTTTTCACTGATGTAGTGTCGCTTTAAGTCCATATAGAAGTAAAATATATTTAAACTTACCGTAATCTCTTTGCATCCTCTTCCTCGTTCCTGCGCACAGCTTCTCTAGCGTCGCCAGCCACGCGAATGTTTGTGACTAATTCAAAGCCATCTTGTTTGAGCTTGGTTAGACGCAGACGGGACTCCTCAAACTGTTTTCGGCTCTTGCTCAGCTCTTCCATTATCTCCTTGATATCATTTGGATCCTCTCCAAGTGCTGCCCTGCAAGAGTACCGTATATATCGTAAATTTATGCATTTTGTGCGATTAGTTAATTTTAACTTCTTAAGATTCTTGTTCTATGGTGGAAATAAAGCTTTTTTTATTTTATGCTTTCCAATGAAATAGAGAAATTAATCAGTGAAATAAAAGGTGTTACTGGTGAAATAAAAGGTGTAACTGGTGAAATAAAAGGTGTAACTGGTGAAATAAAAGGTGTAACTGGTGAAATAAAAGGTGTAACTGGTGAAATAAAAGGTGTAACTGGTGAAATAAAAGGTGTAACTGGTGAAATAAAAGGTGTTAACTGGTGTGTTTTTTATTCAATGATGTACTATATCAAAATAAGATATTCAACAAGTTATGGTGGATAAATGAAAAATAACAAGTACGCCGTGCATAGGTGCCCTAAAGTCTTCAGTTCCCCATATAAACGGGTGCCAACCAACACCGTTGCGATAGCTGTATTGGGTAGCACAGTTACGTGATGAAGCTAAAACTGTCAACAAGAGTGATTTGAAAGTTTCACGACTTAAGAAAATAATAATATACGCCAAGTGCAATTAACATTTTATACTGGTCATTATATGTGGGATTTACGCCGAGCATAGGTTCCACCACTCTAACATAAGGCAATCATATCTTCTTCTTCTTTGTGTATACAGCACTCCTTCACTTATGTCATGAAGATTAGGTGCCGGAGTGGTGTCACATGAGTAGTGGCCACTGGGCAGTCGATAGATAACAAATTCTTTGAAATTCACCTAAATATTGACTACATGAATGAAAACTTACGAGTGAAATGAAAAAAATATATATTTTTAATAAATGAAGGTAAATTTACCTGTAGAAATGACATTTCAGACTGTTTTTGCTTTGGTTTGTGGCTTGAGGATATTGGAGAATTGAGTAGTGGTTTTTGACCACGGAAATGTGGGTGGTCATCTCCACTACAACAGAGTGACTTTGCATGACAATACTCAAGCGTTGCAGAGGCTTGTACAAAAATATCAATGACAGAATAAAAAAATGAAACTACCTTCTGGCTGCTTCAATTCGTTTATTGATGCGAATTCCTCTCGCTGCAATTCTTTCTTCGGGGTCATTGGAGTCTACAGACGGTCCCACATCTTCCTCTTCACCACTGGAACTCATTTTGTGAGCAAATAAAACAATTACAGCTGACTTATCTATAGATAATAGAATAATTTAAAGTGTGTACTGTTGCTACGCGTCTAATACACGGTAACACCGTTTGGCTTATTAAATAGTGTGCACCGTTTTGACCTACTTTCGCAAAAACGAACAGGTAAACAAACGCAACGGGTCGGACACCGATATTGCAATTTCCATAGGCCACCATTATACAGTGCCATTAGATTTTCACAAAAAAATAGTTTGGCACAAAAGACAGTAGTTTTCAACAGACTAGCCATTGAGCCACATAAAAATGTCAATGGGGTTGACCAATTGCGTTTTTTAATTTCCCACTAAAGGCACACACCCCCTACTCTGAAGGTAATTTAGTGGTGAATGTTGCACTGACACCTGCATTTATAATATGTTGTTTATTTGTCACAAAATACTATGCAAATATTCCAAAATATTCCAAAATGCAGCTCATATATTGTATTTCAATATTTAGAAGTCATTTTCACTATTGCTGAGCATACCTGTGTGTTTTACGTTTATTTATCGTCGCTACCGGTTGCCCATATGAGCGACGCCTCCTGAAGAGTTTAGTAATTTTAGATGTTGGAGGATAGTGCAATGATACAGACAGAGACCCATTACAGAGTCTCTTCTGGTTCTTTTACGTGCACGGTGTAAAGCACCGACACGAGACCTCGGTTTAACGTCCCATCTGAAAGACTGTTAATTTTATTAGGGTCAGACGGGGGATCGAACCTGCGATCCCTGGATTACCAGTCCAGCGTTTTACCACTGGGCTACAGATCCGTCTGTCTGAGAATACCTACTCAGCCAATCAGTTCATGTATCAATAACTCTTAACCCATTCAATACCAAGTAACTGACATGGACTGGTCCATGATATTATTAGACCAATAAATTAATAAGAAAATTACATTTGGATCAGTTCATTTATCAAAATGGGTAATTTTGTCTAAAAATAGTAATATTACTGGGAAAAAGTGTAGATCCTGATGAGACGGCTCGCTACGAGCCGGCTCATCTGGATCTACACTTTTTGTAAGCCTATTTAGAGGTATGTGGTGTTGAAAGGGTTAAGGGCTTCTCTACACCGTTTCAACCAATCACAGACCACTAGATCAATAACACCGTCTGACCTACAGTAACTACATGTATTCGCGTGACATTAGTTGATATATTTAGCCTGGTCAGTCAAATAAATATATTTTAACACATAGACTATTAATTGGGCCGTATTGATCTTCTCATAATATCAACGTGTCATTTGGCCAGAAGTTAAAAAGTGAAAAATCGACAGACTTGAACCCAGGCTAGAGTGGCACCCAATTGTTATATAATTAGTCAGCATAAAATATAAATTTAACTGTAGTTAAACGCAATATTTGTTCCGACTAATATATATGGATTATATACTGAGTCAAAAAAGAAACGATACCTGGTGTTTATGTATCTATAATTTCAACATGTATTAAGAAAATTCTTTGAAAATTCATAAGATGATAGTCCAACATGTTTGAAAGAGGAGCACATGAGCCTCCGAAACTGTCTGCTGCGTGATGACGTAATTCGTCGGACAGGGGTCTAATGGAGTTTTCACACAGACGTCAATACCGAGTATGGGCACCATTTGCGTCTCTCACTGCAATGCACCGCCGTCGCATCGAACGGAAGAGTGTCTGAATCTCTTGCTGGTCAATAGTTGTCCACTCCTGACGCAAAACATCCCTCAGTTGGTTTAACGTTACCGGCTGACGTCGTCTGACGCGGCGGTCTAACGTATCCCACACATGTTCTATGGGTGACAAGTCTGGTGACAAAGCAGGCCACGGCAGGGTTTCAATATTGTTCTGCTCCAATAATGTGGTGGAAATCCGAGCAGTATGACACCTGGCGTTGTCCTGTTGGAACAGTGTGACGTTTCTGTTGGCGTTAAAGAACGGCACAACAACTGGCGCAAGGATCTCATCACAGTACCGCTGGGCACCCCACCACAACAGTTCAGTGCGACTGCCGAAGGTGATACCGCCCCACGCCATAACGCCTCCGCCCCCGAACAGATCGACCTGACGTACACATGCGTCGGCGTAACGTTCACCGCGTCTGCGATATACCCGCTCTCTGCCATCCGCTCGACGCAAACAGAACCGCGATTCATCGCTAAACATCACCGAATTCCACTGTAACCGAGTCCAGCGAGCACGTTCCTTCGTCCATTCCCGCCGTACGTCACGGTCCACCACTAACAGTTCAGTGCGACTGCCGAAGGTGATACCGCCTCACGCCATAACGCTTCCGCCCCCGAACATATCGACCTGACGTACACATGCGTCGGCGTAACGTTCACCGCGTCTGCGATATACCCGCTCTCTGCCATCCGCTCGACGCAAACAGAACCGCGATTCATTGCTAAACATCACCAAATTCCACTGTAACCGAGTCCAGCGAGCACTTTCCGTCGTCCATTCCCGCCGTACGTCACGGTGACGTCGTGTCAGGATGGGTCCAACGTAGATAGGCACGAATGCCACGTTCACCGAGCCGGTTCCTGACTGTTTGTGCACTGATGCGATTGTTGGTCATCCCAGGAGTAACGGCAGCTGTGTGCGTAGCAGGTAGGAACCGGTCACGTAAATGTGACGTCCGAATGTGAAGGTCCTGTTCACGCGTCGTCACACGTGGTCGACCAGATCTTGGACGGTCGTCCACCGATCCATGTGTTCGATAACGTCGAAGTAGACGTGTTATCGTGATCCGCGTAACCCCGAGTCGATTTGCGACGTCACGCTGACGTAAACCGCCGTCAATCATGCCAATGGCACGCATTCTCTGATTGCGGTTTAGCCTAGGCATTTTGTTAGAGGTAACAATGGGTATGTAAGGTGTTTTTCCTCGATGATAATGCAATACCAGTACAATAAACCGGTTTTCCGATTTGTACATGTGTAGGAAGTTGTCTTTGTTGAGGAGCACGTGCAAATCGGCAATTCGGCGTTCCAGGATTATCGGGTGTTTATTTACCTGTGTTTATGGTTGGCTGACGTTGCAATAAGATACCCGGTATTGATACGTAATAATATATTAAACCTTTCTATGGTTTTATCCGTTTTACGTCATTTTTAGTTTCGTATCGTTTCTTTTTTGACTCAGTATATATGACAAATTCTATATATTACTGGATTACAACAAACGTTGTACACTAGTACAGCACTTGATAGGTGTGATATGCTAATGGTTGGAGCTTGTGTAATCATCATCATCTCTATTGATTGCCTCACTCTGTCAATAGTATTTTAGCAATACATGTATACTTAATGTTATTTATTTCTAAGGTGGGTATGGTATTTATCCGACTTTGTACCCATTTTATTTAACATATTCACTTAACGAGATGATTATAACCATTGTCCCTGACTTCAGTGCCTCCCAGTCATACTCAACATTGAGTGTTGGAAGTACATATATTATGTAAATACACATATTTTCATTTCAAGCTCATACTGTATGAAGAAATTATATCATATCTAGGTGTTTATAAGGGGGTTTCAATAAACTGGGAGAGAATATGTCCCGGTGGGCCTACATTCATCATAACGTCTACAGCTGGGCGCGAATTCCGACCCTCTAACATTTGAAGCAAACGCAGCTACCACTGAGCGATCACGACTTGAACCATAGGGTTGGTTCTGGCCGTGGAGTTATTTTCTGATATACGACCCAAACAAAAATGTACATTTGTATTTGTAACACGTTATAACTGGGATAACTGCCTATATCATTATATTTTGTCTGAATGTTTCATTAATGTCAAACCCCTTGCGGGAACCTAGGCATGTCTTCCTGGGCAGGCTTATCTGACCTAAGCGGTTAACCAGTACTAAGCAATGTGTGTGAGGTGCCTTACTCAATGACCCTAAATACGTCGTGGCCTGAAAGAGTATCGAATCCGGCACCGTTCGATGCCATATCCGACGCTCTACCACTGGACCACAATCACAATGCATATACAATATGCCATAACTGAGCCGCAATCCCGGTTATCTGGATTTTAAAGACGAAGTAAGACTACCTGGTTACTTAAATATCATTACTGTCCTAAGTAAATTATGTAATAAGTTACCATAGAACAGTAACCCAGGTAACCTTCGTTCACTTTCGGATTACCAGACAAAAAAATGCTACATATGTCCTTGAAATATGACCATGGAGGTGCAATGGATATACATATCGCCCCTGGGGTATTTTGGAGAAGAGCAATGAATTACATGTAGTTCACGATCTTATCCTATGTACATCACTCTGTATGGTACGACACAATCTTGAGTAATGCAGTACAACACCACATTCACTAGATAGAAATTGTGCAAAGCGACCCACAGATACTGAAACACTAACAGCGTGACTGATATGCTACAACATATTGGCTAGGGCTCTAATGTTTAGACACAAGGTCTAGAGATAGATCCAATTAACAATGCTTTACAAGACCATTTATAGATGGCCTGGCCGATATTCCATCAGTGATGTATATAAATACCAAACACTTCCAGGACAAGAGCAGCGAACGCCAACATGTTCAAGCAATAGAATTACATCCACAGATTGCTTCAGGTACATAATTGTCTATCTATCTTCCTTTAATGTCAAACCCCTCGCGGGGATATAGACAGGTTTCGCGTTAAACCACAAAGTAGTTAAACGTATGAGTAGCTAAAAGCATAAATATAAGAAAGTAATGAAAAATAGGTTGGGTTCAGAGTTAAAAATCAACTGGGCCTATGGGCTGGCATGATCAATACAGCAAACAACCACATATTGAATTTCTCTATGTTAGGGAGATGGACAATGTCCTGGGGGAGATGGTTCCATTGATAGATTGTTCTTGGGGAAAAGGCCAACTTGTAATAGTCTGTAGTTGCTGTAATTAACATGTATATTTAGGAATGGCAGTGACGTGCGGGGCGGTAATTTTCCATGGGTAACAGTTCCACTTACAGGTCCACTCAGGAACAAACTACCAGCATGCATCTGTAGCCGATGCCCCCTCCGTGGCATTCTTAAACAGGACGCTTTAAAACCAGCTATTCTAATGGGAATTCTCACACCTTTTCCACAAGACGAGACGAGAGCTATGCCGACAGGACTTTAACTGTCCTGGCCTTGTAGCGATAGGCGAGTCGGATTTGGTCGGTCTCTGAATGTTCTGTCTTCTCCATCTCCATGACTGAGTCTATCTACCTTTGCTATTGTTCAACTATATATATGTACATGCATGTTGCTTTTCATTTCGTCGTGTTTCATTAAATTTACGAGTGTCAAGTTTAACAGGTTAACATAGCCTGTTGTCATGCATAGTTATCAAATGTTCTGTTATGGAAGACGAAGTAAATATTTCCTTATATTTTATAACAAAATACAGTGAAATACAATCACTAATCAACTCAACAAAGTGACTTTAAGAGGAATATCGCTAAAATGTGCTATAACAGAGATTTAATAACAAACGACGTTCTCCGTACACTGGTGTTCTATGTGCGCATGTGTTTCATTACTGTTCACGAGAAACTGGGTCAAGATGTGAGTTTCATTAAATACAATTAATATTCGATATATAATACTATATTAGTCATTTCATGCTCTTATATTGCATTTATATAAGATTTTAAATTCCATTTCGCATGCGATTTCGTAGTTGTCGTTTCATTGAGAAATTACAATATCAGCTATAAATCTTACATATGTTAATACATTTAAATGCAACCTTTGTGATTTTCATAAAATATAATTAATATTCGAATACAATATAAGTAATTTCGTGTTCTTATTAATTTTTGCATTTATATAGGACTACATATTCCATTTCGCACATTGCGTCCATTTCGCACACAATATTCCATTTCGTATTTCAGGCGTACCGGTGATAATATTCGGAATATTTCGCAAAAATAAAACTTAAACTTCCTTTTCCGGTTTTACATAAACATGGCGGTAGGTGTATGTCAATTTCCACGTCAAATCGTTCGTAATCTTCAAAATTGCAATACCAAATGCTTGACAATTAAACATTTCTCAATTGAAATTCATTTCCTCGCTAATTGAACACAATCCTGCCAAAATAAGTGAACAATTGGCAAAGAAATACACTTATTTACAGGTTAATCAGAAAACGGTGTTTGGAATCGGATGGGGATGTATGTCGGGAACGATATAGTTGAGACGAAATAAAGTAGTTTTGATAATTCATACATGTTGTAATTGATGAATATACTGGCGATAGCCAGTAACCGGTATTGACTAGACTAGTCCAAATATTTAGACTTGAAAAATGTTAACATTTTACTATCCATTCCAGGCATTGTTCAGTCTAAATGCTAAACGTATTTATGTTCTATTAAATGTCAAACCCTTGCGGGGATATAGACCATGTTTTCCTGTGCAGTCTTAGCCGACCTAAGTGGTTAACCACTGCAGAGGCCACGCTGTCAGTCGCCACAAAAGCCAAATGGCGATTCTATGATAAAAATGGTTCCTAAAATATCAATTTGACAATTTTCAGAAAATTGGACAAAAAAATCTGCATAAATAACGTTTGTGCCATATTTTAACCTTTCATACTAGACCAATTTTATTTACCATTGATGACCGCGCTTTCCAGTTAAAGAAAAATTACCAGTACTAAGCAATGTATGCGAGTCCGTCACTGTGAGGTGCTTTGCACAATGACATTACATACGTGGCCTGACCAGAGTATCGTACCCAGGACCGTTCGATTCCAAATCCAACCATGGACGCCATACTGTCAATTACGCAGAGGATATTTTATATTCTAAAAAGGGGTTTTTTAATTAAAATTGCTAAAAGATGAACACATGTATACTTTATTTGAATTCTGCAGTCTATAATGCCCCTTTGACACAATAATATCCAAGAAATCAACGTTTAAATTTCATGGGAGAGTTTCACCGTTCCATTTCGTCCATTTTGAAATTTTAGTAATTAACATGTCTTGTGTTTGTATTGTATTCATGTAACAGAACTCAAGTTCCTCTCTAAGAGGAACACTATATATTTGAATTGACCAGTAAAATGCACATTATGACATTGTCCAATAAATATCATGTGACCTTCCTGAGCAGACTGACATTTTTCAAAAACACATTTCTTTATATTTACCCCTGTTTCAGGGATTTTTAGGCTACACATAAATGGGATTAATGAAAATATCAATATTTGCATACAAATATTTATCTGCTTTATTCGCAGTTTGCTCTTTGATAAGTAATATGTGAACACCATAAGTACCAAAGCATCTGTTTTGAGGGCAATGACGTCATTCATGTAAACAAAAATCATGTGAATAATCAAAGGCCGGTATCAGGGATGATGATGATGATATGTCAGCAAAATGTATTGTAATCGAGCTAAAATAAATTTGTATACACTATTTGAGTTATTGAGGTTTACATTATTCACTAGAATCTATAGAGTAAATACGGTAAATCAGATGGGAAATGTTGTTTGTTTGTACGAGGACAGACAAGCTGCATATTAACAATAATGGATGTTGTGAGCACTCACAGAGTGGTAATGAGACGATGATTAAACAGTAGTGGTAATGAGACAATGATTATCAGTGTAATGCAAAATCTAGAATAAGTACGGTAAATCATGTGGAAAATGTCTGTACGAGGACAGGAAAACTAATAATAGAGTTGTGAGCACATTCACGCAGTGGTAATGAGACGATGATTATCGATGTTGTGTAAATATGTGCAATAATAAATGGAAAGATAATTAGCACCCTGATCTATATATAGATCAGGGTGTCAGTCCCTTTCCCACAGTTTTTAATCTGGTATAGTAGTGGAATTTGATGTTTGATACTGTTGTACGGTATAGTAGTGGAGTTTGATACTGTTATACGGTATAGTAGTGGAGTTTGATACTGTTATACGGTAGTGGAGTTTGATACTGTTATACGGTATAGTAGTGGAGTTTGATACTGTTATACGGTATAGTAGTGGAGTTTGATGTGTTTAATACTGTTAAGAGGCGGTCAGCACAACGTCGTCAGTGTACATTACCGGCGTATTGAATGTATGACTGCTCCCTCCAATATTTGCCTTGAGGTCAGTAGTTTTGTTCCAATAAATACACTGTGTTAATTGGAATAAATACGGTATGAACATTTTAATTCCTGTACGGTATTGAGGCACATTCACGCAGTCGTAATGAGACGATGATTATCGATGTTGTGTAAATATGTGCAATAATAAATGGAAAGATAATTAGCACCCTGATCTATATATAGATCGGGGTGTCAGTCCCTTTCCCACAGGTTTTAGTACGACTTATTAAAAATAATGTTAGATTGTTAGATCGTTCAATCACAACAGTTTGTGTTTTTTTTATACAAATTGATTTTAGCTCGATTGCGAAACAAGTTCTTTCAACTTATATAAATCACTCTCGAGACCTCATTCCTGATGGAATCCATCGCCACGAGGGAGAGAAGAGGCAACGTGGAATTTAAATGCCTTGCCTAAGGACACAATCGTAACGGCTCCAGCGGGGCTCGAACTCCAGACCTTTCGCACCTGAAGCGAACGTGCATCCACTGCACCATCACGACTTCCACAACAGTTTGTGTTAAATTGTGTACATGACTTTCCCCCAGTAATTTCTGATTGGATCATTGTATATGATTGCGAAATAGTTGCCATAGGGACCCTGACATCACCCCTTAGGTGGCCCACTTCTCCTAAAAATATATAATTCTTTGATTTACAATTAATACTGTATGAACATTTTAATTCCCTATATGGTATTGAAGCACGTTCATGCAGCGGTAATGCGACATTGATCATCAGTGTAGTGCAAAATCTATAGAGTAGGTACGGTAAATCAGATGGACCATATTGGTTTGGTTGTTTGTACGAGGATAGGTGCATGTTGACACAATAATAGATGTTGTGAGATGATGATTATCACTGTAATGCAAAAAACCCTAGAGTAAGTACGGTAAATCAGATGGAAAATGTTTGTTTGTACGAGGACAGGAAAACTTAATTGTGAGTTGTGAGCACATTCACGCAGTGGTAATGAGACGATGATTATCAATGTTGTGTAAATATGTGCAATAATAAACGGAAAGATAATTAGCACCCTGATCTATATATAGATCAGGGTGTCAGTCCCTTTCCCACAAATGTTGTATTTAGCTTAAAATATTGTTAAAGTACATGTACGCTGCATTAGTAAAGCACTCCCCTTTTTTGGTTTATTTAACACCTCTTAACGGTTGCCCATTTGAGCGGCGGGTAGTTTACCTAACAATACCTTTCCCGGGCTGGCTCCTGTGGTTAGTTAACCAGTACTTGGTGCACCAACCTCCGTGAAATTGCCAACTTTTTCATATAAATGAGACACGGTCTGAGCGTGCCTCGAACCTGTGACCATCAGTGATGATAGGTTACAGTTGTAGTAAAGTCTGACAGTAACACTTGACCACGGAGGCGGTCAAGCACTCCTGTTTTAAATGATGTATTTAATGGTCCTATTTAATAGAAATTTATTAAAGATAATACCATTTAAAGTGACATTACAATGCAAAATTTCATGTATAAAATTTATAAATGCATTGCTACAACAAATCCTGCTCAATACAATCAAACACTAACATTGAATCAGTAAACAGTGTTTTTGTGGTCTACAAACTTCCAAAGTGAAAGTAGGATTTCATTAAAAAAATGTGAAAGTAGGATTTCATATAACGACGTATATAATTGACGTTTCTTTGTCATTGGAGTCGATACTAAACGCGCGATACTTTCGTTTAGAGATTAGTCAATAAATATGCATTGTGCATAGGCACAAATGTGAGATAAATTAAGATAACATAACTCGTGTTATTCTGGATACATGAAATTGTACATGTATTGCGCATGCATGTCATGTCGACCATATTTACATATGTCAACAAACACAGACGGATTTGTAGCCCAGTGGTAAAATGCTGGACTGGTAATCCAGGGATCGCAGGTTCGATCCCCCGTCTGACCCTAATAAAATTAACAGTCTTTCAGATGGGACATTAAACCGAGGTCTCGCGTCGGTGCTTTACACCGTGCACGTAAAAGAACCAGAGGAGACTCTGTAATGGGTCTCTGTCTGTATCATTGCACTATCCTCCAATATCTAAAATTACTAATCTCTTCAGGAGGCGTCGCTTTCAAAGTGATTTAAAATCGTGATCAAATGATTTAAATCAAACAACACTGTTGTTGAGTGTTAGTTTGCATGCAAGATCCAGGGTTTAACCCATTCCACACCAAGTAATTGACATGGACATGTGCATGATATTTTTGGGGGCCCCACTTCTACTTAAAAATACATTTTGTCCAGTAAAATGCACTTCTTCTATTCAAATGCATTTCAAGCATGTTTTGGTGAAATTTATTTAAATAACACCACGACCGCGCTCTCACTTCGCCCAAAAATGCTGCCCTAGAATGAACCGTGGTTATATCTCGGTGATAATTGGAATAAATACGGTATGAACATTTTTTGCTTGCTATTGAAGCACGTTCATGCAGCGGTAACGAGATGTTAATTGGGATGAATACGGTATGAACATTTTTTGCTTGCTATTGAAGCACGTTCATGCAGCGGTAACGAGATGTTAATTGGAATAAATACGGTATGAACATTTTTTGCTTGCTATTGAAGCACGTTCATGCAGCGGTAACGAGATGTTAATTGGGATGAATACGGTATGAACATTTTTTGCTTGCTATTGAAACACGTTCATGCAGGGGTAACGAGATGATGATTATTGGTGTTGTGTAATAAAAGATAATGTGAAATATATATCAGAAATATAATTAGCAGCCGAGTCTGGTATATAATATTATATAGAATGAGTTGTCACTTTCAGTCCCTTTCCCTCAGTTTGTTTTGTATTGAATGGAGTATGATGAACACGTCGCGGAGAATTGTTTGTAATTAACGCCGTATCCAATAATGGTTAGATACTATCATACTATTGGTTTCCACACAGCACCCGGCGAGTTTAATTGCATTACATCGCCCTCGAGACATCGTTCCTGATCTCTAAGTTGTGCATGGCTTCCTTCATGTATTTTCACAGACTAGAGCACCATACACAAACATTTTTGTATTCCGACAGTTGTTATATTTGGTAACATAACTGTGCCGGGGAAACACTCCAGGTGTACAATATTGTTATCAACATCAAACTTGAAGGGCTAGGCTCTAGAGATACGAGTCTGTATTTGGCAGGAATCAAATTCCAAGGAACGTGAGGTACTGTTTATATTGTGGATCGAGAGATATCGAAGATATTTATCATTTTATTTGTATATGTCTATGTTATAAGAACCTACGTAAACAATTTATTGATGCACACTATTGCAATATACCTTCTGTTTTCAAATTTAATAATCTTATGAGTTCCGATAATAATACCACTATACATAATTTAGCCAAATTTATAAAATTGTCTTTAGTTATTAGAAATAATATAAATGTGTAATTGCCAAATTTTATTTATCACTCACTTATATTTATTTGTCACGTGATCATTAAATATATATATGTTATTACTAGTTTTGTTAAGACGATGTATGTATGTACAAGTCTGCCAAAATAAACTTCTGTTCTGTATATATAGCAAATCGAAGGGATATAGGCTAGAGATATGGGTCTGTATATATAGCATGTCGTTGGGATATAGGCTGGAGATATGGGTCTGTATATATAGCATATTGTAGGGATATAGGCTAGAGATATGGGTCTGTATATATAGCATATTGTAGGGATATAGGCTAGAGATATGGGTCTGTATATATAGCAAATCGAAGGGATATAGGCTAGAGATATGGGTCTGTATATATAGCATGTCGTTGGGATATAGGCTGGAGATATGGGTCTGTATATATAGCATGTTGTAGGGATATAGGCTAGAGATACGGGTCTGTATATATAGCATATTGTAGGGATATAGGCTAGAGATACAGGTCTGTATATATAGCATATTGTAGGGATATAGGCTAGAGATACAGGTCTGTATATATAGCATATGAGTTTAATAGTTGTAGGGATATAGGCTAGAGATATGGGTCTGTATATATAGCATGTTGTAGGGATATAGGCTAGAGATATGGGTCTGTATATATAGCATGTTGTAGGGATATAGGCTAGAGATACAGGTCTGTATATATAGCATGTAGGGATATAGGCTAGAGATACAGGTCTGTATATATAGCATGTTGTAGGGATATAGGCTAGAGATACAGGTCTGTATATATAGCATATTGTAGGGATATAGGCTAGAGATACAGGTCTGTATATATAGCATGTTGTAGGTATATAGGCTAGAGATATGGGTCTGTATATATAGCATGTTGTAGGGATATAGGCTAGAGATATGGGTCTGTATATATAGCATATTGTAGGGATATAGGCTAGAGATATGGGTCTGTATATATAGCATGTCGTTGGGATATAGGCTGGAGATATGGGTCTGTATATATAGCATATTGTAGGGATATAGGCTAGAGATATGGGTCTGTATATATAGCATATTGTAGGGATATAGGCTAGAGATATGGGTCTGTATATATAGCAAATCGAAGGGATATAGGCTAGAGATATGGGTCTGTATATATAGCATGTCGTTGGGATATAGGCTGGAGATATGGGTCTGTATATATAGCATGTTGTAGGGATATAGGCTAGAGATACGGGTCTGTATATATAGCATATTGTAGGGATATAGGCTAGAGATACAGGTCTGTATATATAGCATATTGTAGGGATATAGGCTAGAGATACAGGTCTGTATATATAGCATATTGTAGGGATATAGGCTAGAGATATGGGTCTGTATATATAGCATGTTGTAGGGATATAGGCTAGAGATACAGGTCTGTATATATAGCATGTTGTAGGGATATAGGCTAGAGATATGGGTCTGTATATATAGCATGTTGTAGGGATATAGGCTAGAGATATGGGTCTGTATATATAGCATATTGTAGGGATATAGGCTAGAGATACAGGTCTGTATATATAGCATGTTGTAGGGATATAGGCTAGAGATACAGGTCTGTATATATAGCATATTGTAGGGATATAGGCTAGAGATACAGGTCTGTATATATAGCATGTTGTAGGAACTAGGATATGGGTCTGTATATATAGCATGTTGTAGGATATAGGCTAGAGATATGGGTCTGTATATATAGCATGTTGTAGGGATATAGGCTAGAGATACAGGTCTGTATATATAGCATATTGTAGGGATATAGGCTAGAGATACAGGTCTGTATATATAGCATGTTGTAGGGATATAGGCTAGAGATATGGGTCTGTATATATAGCATGTCGTAGGGATATAGGCTAGAGATATGGGTATGTCAGTGTGCGACATTAACATTTTGAACATCATAGTCAACACTTCATGTTGGACTTTTCATAGCCCTAGCCAATGTTTCATAGCCCCACAAAATTTATGAAATTTGTTTATAAATTGGTCTAACAAAAAACAGATATCGTATTTATTTGATATGTATTTTTAATTTCAGTTTGAATATTGTATGATTTTGAGGCAGTTTGATGAGTAGGCTTCATCAGAATCATAATCTGATTCCTGTTCAGAGTCAGACTCGTAACCGTCTTCTTCCTGTGAGGTTTCTTGTATTGCTGGAGATTTTCTTGAATCAGGCAGAGCCCGAGGCCTGCTAAAATCTGGCCGCCTTGGACGTGTACTGGATGCCTACAAAATATAGATATAAGATACGATATAAAACAATGAAACTAAATAAACTGTGTTTATTATGACGTTGGCTACAAACTCCTCAGTGGTCGTATAGTATGGCCAATGAGTGGCATTCTGTTCTGGCTAGTTGGACGTTTTGTGAATATTGCAATACAATGATTATGTGATTATGTAATATATTATGACTGTAACATACCTTAACATTTTAGTAGGGAAATACTTTATTGGGATCATTCCAATGAAATGAATTTATGACAGGTGACAGATATGACATCATATGTTGTTTCCTATCTTCAGATACAAAACATAATTTACATTATAGGACTACGGTAAACAGAGTTTCATCAATAAGAAATGGTAATGCTCAATTCAGGACATTATTATTAAAAGTAGAAGTACTAACGGACCAAAGATCAATGGCGGGCAAAGGGTCAAATTCACTCACATCCGGCGTCTCTAATTTCACAACCATTAGTTCTGTCATTGTTGTGCTCTTCAAACGGCACCGTCGGGTCTTAAAAATAAAAATTATATTAAAAGCCGATACTAGTTAGTAGTATATTAATATTATTACATAACTTCTAAGAACAGAGTAATTGTATAATAAGTAAAATTAAAAAATAATAATGAGCATACACTCTTTTACATGTTGATTATTTTCCAAGATCAGTTAGTCATTGAGGCTACTCTTGCCCATAATTGCCTAGTATGGATGGTTTTGTAAATAACAACCTCTGGCCTCAAGCAAAGGTATAGGGTATGCACAAATTATGGGGCACAGTGCCAGAACACAATTATCTGAGCCCCCAAGTACATGATCACAAGTACTGTTGAAGTACATGGTCAGGACAGTTGAGTTTATTTAGTAGTCTAGATAGGCCTACAGTTATATATAGACCACAGGTCCATGATGACAGTAGACACAATGTCAAGAACCCCATATATACTAATATTAATAATAGAGTATATATTGGGGACCTTGATGTTGTGTCATTGACCTGTCGGGCTGTGATATTATTTTTAAAAAATGAAGATCTGCTTTAATTTTGTAAAAACTCATGTTTCGTTAGATAATAATAAACACGTTCTACATGTAACATGTGTTGCAAAGGAATCCTGTTCCTTGGACAGATATGACTCAAAATATATCCGAAATCGTACATAGTCCGAACATTGATCATGTAACGGAAAAGGGCACTGACAAATTATTACCTCTTTCTCATATCTTCGACGTTTTGTAGACGTGTCGCTCGTGTCAACCTGTCTCTTCGCCTTTCCTGGTATTGCTCCAGGGACATATTTGAGCGTATTCAGCATTAATGTTGTGCATGTGCTGTCTAGACAGCGATATCGTGCGTCTGCAAGTAACAGATCAAGCGGGAAACGGTGTTAGGGTAACAACTAACAAATTACGAAATTGTTGCGAGTAATTTAATATATTTTGCTGTGATTCTGGAATGTAATTTTGAAGATTACGGCTAATTAATGTCATTTTCAAGTGATTGTTCCATAACAAAATTATTATTTTTAGATACAACTCTTTTTTTTTCTTCATAGCCCGACGGGCTACCGTGACGATTTATTTGGTCGCCTGAGCAGTTTTTTTTCATCGCCTCGGGCGACTGTTAATGTCGCACACTGGTCTGTATATATAGCATATTGTAGGGATGTAGGCTAGAGATATGGGTCTGTATATATAGCATGTTGTAGGGATATAGGCTAGAGATATGGGTCTGTATATATAGCATATTGTAGGGATATAGGCTAGAGATACAGGTCTGTATATATAGCATATTGTAAGGATGTAGGCTAGAGATATGGGTCTGTATATATAGCATATTGTAGGGATATAGGCTAGAGATACGAGTCTGTATATATAGCATATTGTAGGGATATAGGCTAGAGATATGGGTCTGTATATATAGCATATTGTAGGGATATAGGCTAGAGATACAGGTCTGTATATATTAGGGGTGTCACGATATCAGCAACCCATATCGCGATATATTGTGATATTTTATCAAATAATCGAGGTATATTGCCTATTCATTTTTCATGCATTGTGATTATATTTTTTTCTATAAGAGTATTTAATAAGATGACACGGATTACATTATACACATTTTAAGACACTATCAACAGTATTTATTAACTTGAAAAACAACTTAAATCGACTAGAAAATGTTTCAGAGAACGGTGAATATATAAGCACCGGTTGAAGCGATTGAGTTTGAGTATAAAAAAGCAGATCCCCTGCATATAACCATATATTCATAAATTCTGTTCGAAAAAATTTGGTGAATTATACGACTGGGTATCTATTTACAGATTCATAAACAATATACAAGACAAAAAGGTAAAACAGTTTAGATTTAAACTACTTCCGTCTAAGATACTGAGATACAAGTGGAAAATGGTAGCTTCCCCTAACTGCTCTGTTTGTGATGTACCGTCGGAATCATATGGACATGTATTTATCACATGCCCTACTGTAAACGATCCATGGAAGCATCTAATAGAAGCGATGCGACATATCGGAATAAATTCCAACTTACGATTGCTTAGAAATATTGTAATAGGATACAAAATATCGCAACCGGACTATTTTTATATCAATGTCATACTTGCTACTTTTGGTTTTAGTTTATACAAAGCCTATTTCTTGAGTCCGAGTAGAACTGAAACGGTTAATATATACGCCTTGTTTAAGTATGAGTTTTACATTCTACACAAATACTTGTTGGACACTAACGCGAAAATTAAATGGATATCATGCTTAAACGATTATTTTTTACAACATTAATTGTGTACATTTTATTATATAGTTTAGTTATGTAGTGAGGTATATTATATAATTGTTAATCTGTAATATGCATGTATAATGTGAAGGGGAAAAAAATAAACGAAGTATCTGGCTTCACCCAAAAAAAATAATAATATCGGTATTCAATATTAATATCGCGGTATACCGGTATATCGTGACACCCCTAGTATATATAGCATATTGTAGGGATATAGGCTAGAGATACAGGTCTGTATATATAGCAAATCGAAGGGATATAGGCTAGAGATATGGGTCTGTATATATAGCATGTTGTAGGGATATAGGCTAGAGATACAGGTCTGTATATATAGCAAATCGAAGGGATATAGGCTAGAGATACGAGTCTGTATATATAGCATGTTGTAGGGATATAGGCTAGAGATACAGGTCTGTATATATAGCAAATCATAGGAATATAGGCTAGAGATACGAGTCTGTATTTATAGCCAATCATATGGATATAGGCTGCAAGACACACTTTTAGTTGATGTGGTGGGCTGTCTGAAAAGCCTCTATAGCAAAGTTCACTGCAGGAGCAGCACAAGACTCGTCCATCGATTTATTGGCATTTCTCCTGCAGACCTGTTAATGTGGGTTTAATTTTGGCGGGAAAACGGAAATGTGCCAATTTAAGACAACACAAACATTTGTTGGCACTGCAGTTATATTACGCTATACAGTAGTTAACACTCCCCTGCATGAATTATAACTTCCAAGCAACTCGATGACATTAGTTAATGTACCTAAACCACGTAATAGAACCAAAGGATCGGAATGGAGAGGTAAAAAAATCAAAATTTCATTCAATTTTTTCAAGTCTTGTTTCATGTTTTCAGGACTCGAAGGACAAGGAGAAGAATCCTATGCGAGAGCTGCGCATCGTGAAGCTCTGTCTGAACATATGTGTTGGCGAGTCCGGTGATAGGCTTACCCGTGCGGCAAAGGTGCTAGAACAGCTCACTGGCCAGCAGCCAGTCTTCTCCAAAGGTTTGCTCTTAACTCTTCTTGGGTACCATGTAGGCTGATAATTAACATAAATAGTTTTACACAGTTCACCCTGTACTGGTGGTTCCTGTTTACACAGTTCACTCTGTACTAGTGATTCCTTTTTACACTGTTCACTCTGTTCACCCTGTACTAGTGGTTCCTATTTACGCAGTTCACCCTGTACTGGTGGTTCCCTCTTGTTCAAAAGTCAGTTTCAAGATTGCTGATATATTTATTGTACGTTTGTCTGTTGTATACAACATCCACAAACAAGGTGGCCAAGTGTGGTTTTGCTTGTTGCCTTCTAATCACTTGATCACCCTCACTGCTGTAGGTTATGTTATTTAATATAATTCAACACATATATATCAAAATTAGGGAGAAGTAGGGGCCTACATCGGAGTCCCTATGGCTACTATTTTGCCCATGTAGCCCTCTAGAACGACCTGTTGTAGGCGCACCTGGGGTCTTCCTACACCAATTATAACTGGGCGTATAATACATGTATCCTTGCTCTTTCATGTTGTTTTGGATTTTAGGAAACATCTCGTGTTTTAATAATACAACTCGAAGCAAATGGGAATATTTATGAAAGGTATATAACCAAATTACTGTCTGGTTTAATTAGGTCATTTTCGTTGTACGTTATGGTAGAGATGTTATTTGTGTTTTCAGCTCGTTTTACTGTGAGGTCTTTTGGAATCCGTAGAAACGAGAAGATTGCCGTTCACTGCACAGTGCGTGGTGCCAAGGCAGAGGAAATCCTGGAAAAGGGATTGAAAGTATGTATTCAGTGTGTGTGGAGAGAGAGATCGAGAGTCCACTTGACCAGTTGTATATACAGTTCCATTCGATTAGATTTTAATTTTGATGGAAATTTGTCCCCCACATACAGTGTTCTCCGGAAGCCCCGGCGGCCGGCGATTTCGCTGACTGAGCGCCGGTTACTTTCCGGTATAATAAATATATTATTTCGAAACAAAACAGCGAATATTTAGGACGAAATCGTCAAATAAATCGATCCGGAAGTGATTCTGTGGACGCATCCATTTTATCGGATGTTTTTGTTACAATGCGCATAAGAGACGCGCATCTAGTACAAATGCAAATGATCAGAGCTATCTACCAATCAAATCGCTGGAAAAATCTGGATTTTCCGTGAGTTTCTAAATTTAGACTTTTTTTTTGAAAATGAAGGCAAAAAAGAAAAGAAAACTTTCCAATAATCAAAGAGTTATGTCAGATTTTTGTCACACGGGTAATGATCAGTGATGGTACAGGTAGTAGGGCAGTGCACATTTACCATGTGTGTATGGGTCTGTGTGTTTATTAGAGTTGTGGAACCTATGCTCGGCGTATATCCACATATAATAATGACCAGTATAAAATGTTAATTGCACTTGCCGTGTATATTATTATTTTCTTAAGTCGTGAAAACAACTTTCAAAACACTCTTGTTGAATTTTTTAGCTTCATCACGTGACCTTGCCGCTCAATATCGCTATCGCAACGGTGTTGGTCGGCACCGGTTTATATGCCTGAATACTTCAGGGCACCTATGGCTATGCACTGTGTACTTGTTGTTTTTTTTTTTTATCCACCATAACTTATTGAATATCTTATTTTGATATAGTACATCATTGAGTAAAAACATTTATTGGTCTTAATCAGAAATGGTATAGAAACTATTTTTCGTGTTAGGTGTAGATTTTTTAAATTCGGATAGCTACCCGAATTGCTCATACACCGTGACAGTTTCGGTGGAAACATTAATGTCAGAGACTGCCTTTAGAAGAAGATAGTGTCGAGTGTGTTGCATACATAACTGGTATATAGTTGTACAAGTGGAAAGAACGGGTCAACAATAGTAAAACAAAGTACATGTACATGCTTGAAACTCCATGACACCAAGATCTAACATTTGTTATATAGTCTCAATCTGTGTTTAACAATTTATTTTTTTCTGTGAAAATAAAATGTGTAAAAATGATCAAAAAATTGGTGTAAATATTGCCTTAAAAATGCACCAGGTTGCACGAAATGAGACCAATTTTGGACAAAATTCTGGGGGAGGCCCCCCCCCCACCAGGAGGGGAAACCCCTCCCGCACTCGCCGGCTCGGTAGCGAGTGAATGCCGGTTACTTATAAATTAAAACCGGCTACTTCATATTCTATGGAGAACACTGCACATATAAGAATTTGGTCAGTTTGTGTATACAGCGTGTCACACTTGGTCAGTTGTGTAATCAAATTGTCAACTGGCTTGCAGACTGTCAGTGGTTCAAGACTGAAATACTGCTTGGAGGTGCACCCCAGGGTCTTCGTCCACCAATCAGGGGTGTAAATTTCTGCTCGCATTTGCGAGTTGAATTCACTGTGGGCGAGTAGAGGTGGGCAAGTACTCGCCCTACTGGGCGAGTCCGTTGTGTTGTTGCAGCATAATCCATTTAAGAAACAACAAAATAGTATCTGCAGTACAATTATGTAACAATAATAACAAACCTAGTCACTGGCGAATAACTTCGGTTAAATGTAACTTAAGAAGCTGTATTTTTGAACGAAATTTATTTTCGCAACTACTATCAGATTCAGCATAAATGGAAATTATTTTCGTCTAAAACGCTTAAAATGTCCTAATAATGCATTAACCATGAAATCGAAAATAGACTATAAATAACTAATTTTCCCACGGATGCGTCTCGAAAGTGTTCAAGCATGTCTTGTAAACAACGCGATATTAGATCTTTATTCGGGCAGGGTGGTGGTGACAGCGAGAAGAGGGAGGTGGAAAAAAGCACCACAGATCAGCGCAAATTGAAACGAAGGGAATAGCGAAAACGTTCAGTCAATAAATCGTGGCTGGATGAGTTTAGCTGGGTCTTGTAAAAGGACGACAAAATGTTTTGTTCGATTTGTACAAAATATCCGAATATTGCAGACACTAAATCATCCTTGTATACTGGTGTTTCTAGTAACTTTAAAATGGAAACTTTAAGATTCCATGCTAAAAGTGTGACAAACCTGGCACCTCGTCCATCAATCACTGTAATTAACTCAAATAGCACATAAAGACAAGTCATTGAGTTTTAAAAACAGTTTATTACTTCCATATTTACGTCACTATTAAGTGAAACAAGATACAACAAGAAGCACCTGGATCCTCCTGCCACACTGTGATACCTGCATGTATATCATAAGCAAAGGTGTTTTAATGTTACACAATGGAAATGGTTAAAATACTAGTAATTTTCTAAGGGCGAGTGACAATTTATTACGGGCGAGTAGATTTTATTGGCCACTAGTCCTACAGGGCGAGTAGGTTTCAACATAATTTTACACCCCTGCCAATAATAGCTTGCGAGTTGTCGTATATCCTAAGCTTTTTGTGCGACTAAACCTCAAAGCACAAACAAATTAAGCATGTGTATATATATATGTTTTACTTTATTAAATCTATGTTTGCTTAACGCGACACTACATCGGTGAAAACTCAAATTTCTACAGAATGTAATTTTCTATTATATATACATATTATATTGTTTTTCCAATATTTGCCTCAAAAACTGAGTATTTCAACAAATGAACATGTGTCGTATACGCGATTTGTTAACAAAATAATGTAAATATCGACATTCATGCGTAATACAATGCGTGTATCCTTACTAGCACGATATACCGTTACATCTCGCATTTGTGCCTATGCATATTTATTTGTAGACTAATCTTACTTAAATTATCTCTAAACGAAAGTATCGCACGTTTAGTATTGACTCCAATGACAAACAAACGTCATTTCAGGAGCGTGGATGACCGTTATATGAAATCCTACTTTCACTTTTGAATGTTTGTAGACCACAAAAACACTGAAGAATTTGTAGTAGCAATGCATTTATACGTGAAAACATGCATTTTATGTGCTTTTTGCGATGTAATGTCGCTTTAAACAAGTTTACGTTGGAGGATGATTTTTATGTTTGTGATAGATGGTCGGACATGATGATTAATGTACGTTGCATCTATGAATTACACATAATAGCTGTGCTGTAAAACCACTGTATATAACCAGCTTGCAGCTTGGAACGGGAAAGGAAGCACGTTGTTTCCGGTCCTGTTTAATGAAATAAAATGTTTGCTATAGAAATCCCATGATGCAACTCTGGCGCGGCTATTTGCTACGTTCAGTTACTAGGATTGGAACAATTCCGCTTGACTTAAGTCAAACATATCTGTCAAAACTGTATTGCAATATTATATAACCAGAATGCAGTGTTTTAAGTCAACACATCGGTCAAAACTGTATTACAATGTTATATAACCAGATTGCAGCTTGGCATGGGAAAGGAAGCACATTGTTTCCGGTCCTGTTTGATGAAATAAAAGTTTGCTATAGAAATCCCATGATGCAACTCTGGCGCGGCTATTTGCTACGTTCAGTTACTACGATTGGAACATTTCCGCTTGCTTTATCGATCAGTCATGTGTATTACAACGTTAAATAACCAGATTGCAGCTTGGCACGGGAAAGGAAGCGTGTTGTTTCCGGTCCTGTATAATGAAATAAAAGTTTGCTATAGAAATCCCATGATGCAACTCTGACGCGGCTATTTGCTACGTTCAGTTACTAGGATTGGAACATGTTTGTTTTAAGTCAACACATCGGTCAATAATGTATTGCAATATTATATAACCAGCTTGCAGCTTGGCACAGGAAAGGAAGCGTGTTGTTTCCGGTCCTGTATAATGAAATAAAAGTTTGCTATAGAAATCCCATGATGCAACTCTGACGCGGCTATTTGCTACGTTCAGTTACTACGATTGGAACATTTACGCTTGACTTAATCGATCAGTCATGTGTATTACAACGTTAAATATAAACCAGATTGCAGCTTGGTACGGGAAAGGAAGCACGTTGTTTCCGGTCCTGTATGATGAAATAAAAGTTTGCTATAGAAATCCCATGATGCAACTCTGACGCGGCTATTTGCTACGTTCAGTTACTACGATTGGAACATTTACGCTTGACTTAATCGATCAGTCATGTGTATTACAACGTTAAATATAAACCAGATTGCAGCTTGGCACGGGAAAGGAAGCACGTTGTTTCCGGTCCTGTTTGATGAAATAAAAGTTTGCTATAGAAATACCATGATGCAACTCTGACGCGGCTATTTGCTACGTTCAGTTACTACGATTGGAACATTTACGCTTGACTTAATCGATCAGTCATGTGTATTACAACGTTAAATATAAACCAGATTGCAGCTTGGCACGGGAAAGGAAGCACGTTGTTTCCGGTCCTGTATGATGAAATAAAAGTTTGCTATAGAAATCCCATGATGCAACTCTGGCGCGGCTATTTGCTACGTTCAGTTACTAGGATTGGAACAATTCCGCTTGACTTAAGTCAAACATATCTGTCAAAACTGTATTGCAATATTATATAACCAGAATGCAGTGTTTTAAGTCAACACATCGGTCAAAACTGTATTACAATGTTATATAACCAGATTGCAGCTTGGCATGGGAAAGGAAGCACATTGTTTCCGGTCCTGTTTGATGAAATAAAAGTTTGCTATAGAAATACCATGATGCAACTCTGACGCGGCTATTTGCTACGTTCAGTTACTACGATTGGAACATATTTACGCTTGACTTATCGATCAGTCATGTGTATTACGTTAAATATAAACCAGATTGCAGCTTGGCACGGGAAAGGAAGCACGTTGTTTCCAGTCCTGTATGATGAAATAAAAGTTTGCTATAGAAATCCCATGATGCAACTCTGACGCGGCTATTTGTTACGTTCAGTTACTAGGATTGGAACAGACATGCACATAGTGTGCTATAGAAATCCCATGTGTTTACTAGGATTATTGTGTGCATGTGTTTACTAGGATTGTTGTGTGCATGTGTTTACTAGGATTGTTGTGTGCATGTGTTTACTAGGATTGTTGTGTGCATGTGTTTACTAGGATTGTTGTGTGCATGTGTTTACTAGGATTGTTGTGTGCATGTGTTTACTAGGAGTGTTGTGTGCATGTGTTTACTAGGATTGTTGTGTGCATGTGTTTACTAGGATTGTTGTGTGCATGTGTTTACTAGGAGTGTTGTGTGCATGTGTTTACTAGGAGTGTTGTGTGCATGTGTTTACTAGGAGTGTTGTGTGCATGTGTTTACTAGGAGTGTTGTGTGCATGTGTTTACTAGGATTGTTGTGTGCATGTGTTTACTAGGATTGTTGTGTGCATGTGTTTACTAGGATTGTTGTGTGCATGTGTTTACTAGGAGTGTTGTGTGCATGTGTTTACTAGGAGTGTTGTGTGCATGTGTTTACTAGGAGTGTTGTGTGCATGTGTTTACTAGGAGTGTTGTGTGCATGTGTTTACTAGGATTGTTGTGTGCATGTGTTTACTAGGATTGTTGTGTGCATGTGTTTACTAGGATTGTTGTGTGCATGTGTTTACTAGGAGTGTTGTGTGCATGTGTTTACTAGGATTATATCTATGCCTTTTCCATCTTGTAATGTTTAACTATTTATAGGTATTGCCACTGTTTACTTTCAGGTGCGTGAATATGAGTTGAGGAAAGGAAATTTCTCCAACTCTGGCAACTTTGGATTTGGTATCCAGGAACATATAGATCTAGGGATCAAGTACGACCCTAGCATTGGCATCTACGGAATGGACTTCTACGTCGTCCTTGGTCGACCAGGTAATATAATATTGCTCTTATAAACGTTTATTTATTTTACAATGATTGCGAAAGTCCGCCTCCGTGGTCGAGTGGTTACGGTCGCTGACTTGTATACCACTGTAACCTATCATCACTGATGGTCATGGGTTCGAGCCCCACTCAGACTGTGTCTCATTTATATGAAACAGTTAGCAGTTTCTTACGGAGGTTGGTGCACCCAAGTACTGGTTAACCGTTGGAGCCTGCCCAGGAAAGGTGTTGTTAGGTAAACTGCCCGCCGGCGATATAGCCCAAAATGGTGCTGATGCAGGCGTAAAACCCGAAATATAACATAAAAACTATAACAATTTGTATTAATGACTCGCAGTGACATTTAGAGTTATGACCCTTTAATTGATTAAATATTCAATAATTTTGCCTTAACGAAGTAGACACTTAATAGAATTTCATGAACCATAAAATAGGTATTGTATCACCATAGTATGCAGGTGCATGTATAACTTTCATCGGGATTGGATTGATGAACAAAGAGTTGTGGCCCTTGAATTGATTAAAAATTCAATAACTTGGTCATGGTATGTCGATCAAACTCGAGTTTTGTCAATGATCAAAAACACTTGCTTTATGCATGCTACCTTTTATTCAATTTACAATTGCATAGATCTACTCTATAGAAATGAAAATTATTATCAGATTATAAAATAATCGATAGTTCACCAACATGACTATGACACTCGCAGACTATAGTTTGTGCAAGATTGAATAGGAACGAGACGGAATGGGTACGATATGGCCAGGTACCGCACGCACGTTGTCTTTCCGTTAGTTGTTATGGGGGCTTTCCGTTAGTTGTTATGGGCTGACAAACGTCAGAATACTATTGTTTGCAGACGGAATTCAGACAGTGTTTTGTCCGTAGACGATCATAGGTCACTTGCGAAATGCTTTCATTTACAAGCGTGTTTCTAATAACGTTATCTAGACGGTTTGCAGTATCTAGTTTCTACTTCCAGACTAGCATTTTAAACGTGTAATTAATCATACAAAATCTATACCAGTCTGCGCAGTTCGTCTATTCACAGAAACAAGGGAATTTACGTAACCAGAACGTGTCTACAAGTAGAATAGAATAAAACAGAATACGTATATTCACAAAACAAGTGTACACACAAGGTGTCCTACATATATAGACAGCTAAACTTGCACACATTATTAAAATGTTAAAACGATATTTACGTGTTTTAGTGCGAAAAAAACCCAGCCATTTCGCCGCAGCTTCCGTCATCTGCTAAACGTCATGAGACGAGCGCGATGATTGGTAAGCGACTTATCGGTGTTGATGGTAAAGCCTGTCGATTTCAGTCAATGAAAATTCGCGCTTTAAACGTGATTAGAGAAGCACTGTTTATACTGGAAGTCGATAGAATACCCACCACGGCCGATACGCCGTGTTTTTTTGAGATTATATTAAAAACTAATCACTTTTTAAAAAATTATTTTGTCAAATTGAGTGCCAGGCTGCTTAAGACCCTTTATTACTACAGTAGTTAGCAGCTACCTGTGCTAAGTGGTCACTTTTCTGTGATTCCCTTGACTGGCTGGCTGCTTACGACGGGTTCAGCTGTATTAAAGAACTAACACAAAACTTTAATCTGCGCTTGTATTTCTAAGCACCTTTACGGACAATCGTGTGATAGATACCAAAGCCTGGTTCATAGCGACTTCCTGCTCACCCATCCACCTCCACATTAAGAAAAATTTGACTAATGCTGCTTGGGTATTAATTGCCTTCAGTTACATTGCCAGTGTATATGTTAGACAACAATGGTACTTTGTGCGTTCCAGGGTTCAACATCTCGCACAGAAGAAAACGACACAGTAAAGTGGGTATCAAACACAGAGTGACTAAAGAACATTCTATGAAATGGTTCCAACAGAAGGTATATAGCACAATTAAAAACTGAAGCTTGTATATATATATATACACGGTCTGGAGTTTGAGCCCCGCTGGAGCCGTTACGATTGTGCCCTTAGACAAGGCACTTAAATTCCATGTTGCCTCTTCTCTCTCCCTCATGGCGATGGATTCCATCAGGAATGAGGTCTCGAGAGTGATTAATACAAGTTGTAATAACTTGTTTCGCAAATTGAGCTAAAATAAATTTGTATAAACTATATATATATATATAGTCTTGGCATTTCATAGTTATTATAATTGTGTATATTTGATTTGATAATATTTTATTGCTGTATATACATGTATGTAGCAATTAGACAAATTATGAATACATAATTAGCAAATTATAAGCATACTTGTGTGTATATATTTCATAATTAGCAAATTGTAAGCATAATTGTGTATATATATTTCATAGTTATTATATAATTGTGTATATATATTTCATAGTTATTATATAATTGTGTATATATATTTCATAGTTATTATATAATTGTGTATATATATTTCATAGTTTTATATAATTGTGTATATATATTTCATAGTTTTATATAATTGTATATATATATTTCATAGTTATTATAATTGTATATTTTCTCTCATTTCAGTACGACGGAATCATCCTTCCAGGAAAATAGACTGTTATTTTGTGTATGAAATATTCAATAAATGGGCTTGGAAGAGAAGTAGTGTGTTACTATTTTGGAATACTAAACAATAGTAAACATGGGCTGAACCTGATGAATAATGCATGTTATGTCTGTCCGTATTACATCAGGGTGACCTATGGGTTGACGTACTGTCTATTTAAGTGGTTAAAATCACTTGCTTGTCCTCACTGCAGATTCGTATCCTGTCATGTGAGAAAGCTGACTTGCAGAAGGTTGTTGTATATACCTGGGTGTCGTGTGTGAAATACAGCTCTTAACGAGGTCCTTCCTCCACCAATATAGCTGGAGTCGCCCAAGATGTTTGTGCAACATTAAACCTTAAAAACACTGTTACGGGAATAGAATTTCCAATCTGTGCCTCTTAACTAACATCAATGATAGTGTACCTGTCTGTCGGTGCCTGTAAGATGCGATACGACCCAAGTGAATGGTGCACGACTCCACCTCTAAACATGAAATTGAACGGTGTATGACTCCGCCTCTAAACATGAAATTGAACGGTGTATGACTCCGCCTCTAAACATGTAATTGAACGGTGTATGACTCCACCTCTAAACATGTAATTGAACGGTGTATGACTCCACCTCTAAACATGAAATTGAACGGTGTATGACTCCGCCTCTAAACATGTAATTGAATGGTGTATGACTCCGCCTCTAAACATGAAATTGAATGGTGTATGACTCTGCATCTAAACATGAAATTGAATGGTGTATGACTCTGCCTCTAAACATGAAATTGAATGGTGTATGACTCCGCCTCTAAACATGTAATTGAATGGTGTATGACTCTGCCTCTAAACATGAAATTGAATGGTGTATGACTCTGCCTCTAAACATGTAATTGAATGGTGTATGACTGCCTCTAAACATGAAATTGAATGGTGTATGACTCCGCCTCTAAACATGAAATTGAATGGTGTATGACTCCGCCTCTAAACATGTAATTGAATGGTGTATGACTCCGCCTCTAAACATGAAATTGAATGGTGTATGACTCTTCCTCTAAACATGTAATTGAATGGTGTATGACTCTGCCTCTAAACATGAAATTGCCTTCAGATCCAACTTGTGAGCATCTCGAACTCTCTTGTCTGGTTGGTAATTAAAGACGATCGTGGTAGAAAATTATTACATGGAAACAGTTTGGTTTAACCATACAAAAGGGGGTCGTCCGGCAGCACAGTCATTATGTTGACTGCATGGCATAAAGGCCAAACAATGGACGAGTTAAATATTGAGTCGATAATAAGTAATTTGGACAGTACTATACATCCGGATAGTAAGGAATTGGGCCATTTGTCATTGCACTCTCTGGCCCTACTTTCGTCAAACTTCTCACTTGATTGCTCTGGGCTCAAATTTTCTTACATTGATAAATCATTAAACTTTAATATTGTTGGGGTATGTTTTGTTTAGTATTCGTAAACAATATCTCCATGAAGGCATTTAAGGAATTATTAACTTTGAGAACAATTTGAAGTTTAAGATATTTATGGAATTTTAGTTTATAATACGAATTTATTTTAGCTTAATTGCGAAGCAAGTTCTTAAAACTTATATTAATCCCTCGAGAACTCATTTCTGATGGAATCCATCGCCACGAGGGAGAGAAGAGGCAATGTTGAATTTAAATGCCTTGCCTAAGGACACAATCGTAATGGCTACAGCTGTGCGCAAAGACTCCTGGCCTGAAGTGATCTCGACTTCCACAATTTTAGCTAGTTATGACCTCAATACACACCTAATTTGGCCTCTTAGGACAGGTGGTATCTTTATTGAGGTATTCTCTTGGGCAGGTTTGACTATATTAACCAGTGTTGTCACATTTTGCTTAGTTTTAAATATCGCAATATTTTCATTTTTATGGTAGAAAAATTACCGCCCTTACATTACGTTACTTATTTCCTGTGTCAACAATGATGTTAATGAATACATATGAACATAATTAGATCTTCTATAATGTTGTAAAAGTTATTATATACACTAATATGCCTGTTGTAAGCTTACTGATGAGATGCACAGATTTCCAACAGTTTTAAAGAAAAAGTGGGAAAACTGGCATGTTGCAAATTAATTCATAAAAAAAGTCTTTAGCATACTAATTTTATTTAATGTTTTACTTGAACTAATGATATGCAACATTTGAAGAAATTCTATTATGGAAATTATTTTTCTTCAAATATATGAAAAATTCACCAAAATCAAGTACATGGAAAATTTAGGATTATTGTATTCTAAATATGCATATTTTATGTTTGTAGTTACATGCAATTATGATTAATAGTCATATGTATCATATTAGTATATAAATACACACACTACAGTCGACCCTCTCCAGAGCAAACACCATCCGGATACAACCGGAGAGGTTGTTCTAGGTAGGTTTAACTTTTTGAAGGAATAGTCAGTTTTGACAGTTACTATGGCCCATACTGATTTGAATATAGAGTATGGGGTACTACTTTTATTATAAAATTGATAGATTGAATATGAACCAACACACATTTTGTAACATTTGATGTCTTCACGACTTAATTGCATTAATGTTTTTGCACAGAGGACACTCAATGTTGAAAACAATTGTGTACATTAATTTGTATAAACTAAAATTCCATAAAACATCTGAGTATCAAATTGTTCTCAAAGTTAATAACGCCTTCATTGAATACTAAACAAAACTTATACATAAACATGTTCCACCGACAGCACACCCGAAACCGTAGAGTTTCTCTCCTTTAGTGTTTACCAGGTCCAACTGATCGGGCTATGTGCTGATTGCTCTTCATAGCGTGGGAACAGGCGTCGATATATTTTGCCTAGTCCGTCAAATAAATATAGTTTAACACCGATACTATTAATTGGGCCGTGTTGAGTTTCTGATCATGTCATTTTGCCAGAAGTGAAAAATCGACAGACTGGAAACCAGGCTAGCTTGGTACATGTAGAGACCTGTAATCAAATAAATCCGATTTTGCCAGACGTTAAAGTGAAAAATGGACAGACTGGAACCCAGGCTATGCTATTCAGACTGGAGCTGACACACCTGTCCGAATAGCAAGCACTATATATCCTGATCAGACGCCGCGGCTAATCAGGATCTGTGATTGCACATGCTCTGAATTTATTCGGTGCTGAACGAGTTGAGAGTTGAAAATCAATAACTGGTCTGCAGATTTAGACTGCGTTTTATACACCTATATCTGTCTGCAGACGTATTTGCGTCTATCTATCTATCTATCTATCTTAGCAACAGTCCGCCTCCGTGGTCGAGTGCTTAAGGTCACTGACTTGTATACCACTGTAACCTATCATCACTGATGTTCACGGGTTTGAGCCCCGCTCAGGCCGTGTCTCATTTATATGAAAAAGTTGGCAGTTTCTTACGGAGGTTGGTGCACCCAAGTACTGGTTAACCGCTGGAGCATGCCCAGGAAAGGTGTTGTTAAGTAAACTGCCCGCCGGCGATATAGCCCAAAATGGTGCTGATGCAGGCGTAAAACCCGAAATATAACATAACTATCTTAGCAACAAGATCATTATGAATGTTATACATAAGGGATAACATATTGTCATTTATCTGTAAGGGTGTTTAGAGCATGAGAAAAGTCTTCCCATAGCTCTTCAGTATTTAGTGCGGTATATTTACATTCGGTGATCATAACCTGGTGATAGTCACATAATGACTGTCTAATGGCCTGCCAGTTTGCTTTTTTATACAGTGGAATCCTGCGAGGCTTTTGATAGCGTATCATTGCGGATGTGTTGACTTTTATTTCGACTGCATTATGTTCACTGATGCCGGGTAGAATATTGACCTGATTTACCAAAGTGGTGTTAGTCGTAAGGAATAAATCCAGGATATTGTTTTCACGCGTGGGGAGGTTAACCATTTGGGTGAGGTTTGTATCATTAAACGTTTCAATGACCTGCCTATAGAAGGATGGGTGTTTGCAGTCGGTGGATGGGCTAGTAGTGTCCCAGTCCATCTTTGGTAGGTTTAGGTCCCCAGCCACCCAGATGGAGAAACGTTTATTTACCTTTTCAGTAGTATGGTCAGCTCTTTAATTGTAAACAAACGGGCGCCATTTTGAATTCTATTTATAGTAACTCATTTGCATATAAGGTAATATAAAGTAGGTCACGCGAGTGCGCGTTTATTTTAGTATACGCGTCACTATAGAGCTACCTGATGACGTATCGCGCAACTACCGAGCTCGGTGTACGAAGGCGTAACTTTCGGTGTCCATATAGGACGATCTAGTAACAGATTTGTATATAAGTCTCTACGCGGCGTCCATTTTGGATGACCTTATATTTTTAGCGACCATGACGTAAAATAATCGAGTACAAATTTTTAAATACGTTCGTTCCGTCACGAGACACGATCCGCTCTATAAATAGCGATCGCGTACGTTTCTATAAATATCCACTACGAACCGATCCATAAATAACGATTACGAACGCTTCTATAAATATAGACCGATTAGAACGGACTTAGGCCTCAAACTTCAACCATTCTGTCAACGGGTAAGTTCATTATATTATTCAAACTCGGCGTACGTTTTTACCCCGTAAGAAATCCTAATTATACGCTATATACAAACTTAACCTATGTACTTTAGCGAAAATGAATAATATATATCTTACCTCGTTACGTATAATTCCATAAAAACGCGATAAATTATTAATAATCCATAATGTACGTTTTAGAGGGGCATGTCACTAGACAACTCGTAGCCATAGCGTATATGAAACACGAATAAAGTACACGTATTTTATCGTATAGAGTGATACAATGAATAATATAAATGTCTAATCGTTAATACGTGGTGTTCCATGCCCGTTAACGCAATTAACTGAATCCAAGCGGTATGAGGTATGCCTGTCAGGCCTCCGGTATGTTTGTCCGTTGGGCCGTCTCAAATAATCTTAACAATTTATCCAGGAATGCGAGACAAATTTCTAACCACCATGTACCCAAATCTGACACATTCATACAGGTAATTCTAAATATCGCATGTCGAATTGTTTCATGATTCTAAACAAATTGAAGTAATTAATACGTTTACATACCACGGTTGCTTTCACCTGCCAATGTCAGCCGTTAAAATCTAAAGGTAAGACGGGTAATTAATTAATTTCGAATTACTACAAATCGACGCGGAAATCCGTAAATGTAATTAACAAATGTTAAATGTCAAATACTTGTTTCGCGATCGAGCTAACATAAATTTGTATAAACTAATTACATACCCGGTTCAATAAAATAATCCACGCGTTCATAAAATATTAAGTTCTTGATAGCGGCAAGTTAAGGTAATAGTACACCGAATCAAATCGGGTCAAACAATATGTTCTTTAAAGCGCTAGATCTCATGTGCATCGTTGCATCAACAGGAGGTATTAATAATAGTGTGTACATGCGTTGTTTTGCGTTTATTTATCATCACTGATTTCAATGTAAACAATAATAAGGGACAATGCAGGTATCAAACAGCCTAGTCTAAGGGAGTCTAACCATTCAAGCAAAGGTTGAACCAACAAAAAATAAACAAATAAATTGCCTATTAAATACATAGCAAAAACATACAGTCTGTATGCTGTTTATAATGGAGCTAAAAGACTTGGCCTACGAATCTGACGTCATCAATTTTTCGACTCGGCGTTAGAGCGTAGAAATCTGTATAATTCGACGTAGCTCGGCGAGACCGATCCGACGATATCTTTCCTTTATTTATACGGCGAGTAGTTTTCGAGATATCGAGGTGTAAATATTTTATATATCCTTAAAGTCTTATGAAAATGAAAAAATATTTTAACGTAACTATACGTTAGTTCTAATATACGCGTATCGTCGTCACGAGTCCGACGCTGCCCTTCATTTTGATCTATCATTATTCGATATATCTATAATACTGATTATCTCCCTTTAATCGTAAATAAGTTTGATCGTTTTTATATTAAATAAAATTGACGCTAGAGATATTACAACAAATTAGTTATTAACTTAACAAATAGTCAAATATCGCTATAGGCTAAACTTTTCTCGAAGAACGGAATTAGTTGATTTCGAAAAACAAAATGGCGTACGAATTTGATGTCATCAATTTTTCGACTCGGCGTTAGAGCGTAGAAATCTGTATAATTCGACGTAGCTCGGCGAGACCGATCCGACGATATCTTTCCTTTATTTATACCAACAAACAAAAAAACCAAACCCATCATGGATATGAAAAAATATTTAAACGTAAGTAACGTAACTATACGTTAGTTCTAATATACGCGTATCGTCGTCACGAGTCCGACGCTACCCTTCATTTTGATCTATCATTATTCGATATATCTATAATACTGATTATCTCCCTTTAATCGTAAATAAGTTTGACGAAAAATGAACTTTCGAGCAAACTGGCCGTGTTTGGTATCGTCGGAAAGATCTCGAAGAGACAATGACGAATCCGCGACTCAATTAATGGTCTGACATCATACCGGAAGTAGTGATCCGAAAAACCGGAAGTACCGATATAAATTCGTTATATAAGCTTTAGTATAGGTCCTATCTAGCCGAGGGTTTCGATAATCGTACTAAACGATTATACGTTCCGCATCTACGATTTTCAAAATGGAGGATAAAAATGGCGGGAAAACACTATCTCGCTTATTAATGGTCCATTCGACTCGGGGTGTGTTGCTCCATTTCTGTCCGTATCTACCCTTAATTCTAATTACGTAGCTAATGTCCGTACACAATTACCTCCCTCTACACATTCTCATTATACCGATAAAATGATTATATTTATTATTGTCATTTCTATCGTAAGATGTTGATGGCCGCGATGCTCTATTATATATAATTCATATAGGTACCTAAATATCTTTACACTTTGGCATCCAATACTTAAGTCACAAAGGACTGAGCGCGCGCGGGCGTTTATAGTTTCCGGAATATTACATCAGTCAGTTGTTGGCGTCACGAAAGCATGCCCAGACACGTATAGACCTATCCTATAAATGACCTACGTTACATTTACATACATATCTACAAACATACATATCTACGCACATACATACCTACGCTGTATGTTACATACATATCTACCAACATACATATCTACGCACATATGTATCTACTCTGTATGTTACATACATATCTACAAACATACATATCTACACACATACGTACCTACTCTGTATGTAACATACATATCTACAAACATAATATTTACTTTGTGCGTTACATACATATCTACATACAAACATATCTACTGTGTGTGTTACATACATATCTACACACAAACATATCTACACGCATACATATCTACACACATACATATCTACACGCATACATATTTACACGCATACATATCTACACGCATACATATCTACACACATACATATCTACACACACACATATCTACACACATACATATCTACACGCATACATATCTACACGCATACATATCTACACGCATACATATCTACACGCATACATACCTACAAACATACATATCTACGCACATACATACCTACTCTGTATGTTACATACATATCTACCAATATACATATCTACGCACATATGTATCTACTCTGTATGTTACATACATATCTACAAACATACATATCTACGCACATACGTACCTACTCTGTATGTAACATACATATCTACAATCATAATATTTACTTTGTGCGTTACATACATATCTACATACAAACATATCTACTGTGTGTGTTACATACATATCTACACACACACATATCTACACGCATACATATCTACGCACATACATATCTACACGCATACATATTTACACGCATTCATATCTACACGCATACATATCTACACACATACGTATCTACACGCATACATATCTACACACATACATACGGGGAAACAACGTAAAATGTAAAGAGAGTACTCTTACCTCTGTGCTATGTAGCTACGTAAACTAAACGATACGCTCTATATCTTTACCTCTATAGCCCGGGTTTAAAAGTGAGTTGAATAAATGGGAAATGTAGATTATCAAAGGCTTAGGATGATTTGATTGGTTAATTAGCGGGTAAAAGTGCTTTGAGAGAACTAGTGTATAGATGATTTGCTGTACATTGCACAACGGCTACTAATTACCAAACTGGTTTAATCCGGTATGGTACCGTGTCGTCTTATGATTATATATCTATACGTTTAAACCGGTATGATACATGTAAATAGTCAGGTATCGTCTGCTATAGGGATACTATAAACAATATGGCGGAAAAACGTCGTCTGCTACAGTAACCACTCCCGATCCGTCGCGCCCGAGCGGCTCTGAAAATTCCCTGCACCGGCGGGTTTCTGAGAAGAAGTCATTTGTTTGAAAATCGATGTTAGCTACTTTTTATCTACTAGTCGTCACGATGCTCCGTACCAAGTTTCATCAAAATTGACCAAGCGGTTTCATAGGAGATGTCGTTTGAAGCAATTGTGAACGGACGGACGCACGGACGCCTGATAACCTAGTTATACTAAAAGCTCCCCTAGAGCATAGCTCAGGTGAGCTAATAATGCGGCTATATATGCATTACCCACTAGAGGGTCTAAACTATAATTCTATATTACGAAGATTTATATACCCTGTCTGTGGTCGGCTATTTATAGTAAACGTCATCGTTTATTAATAGGAAGAGGTGACATAGCTAATGTCTGTACACAATTACCTCCCTTTACAATGTTCTCATAATATCGTTATTTTATATCGTTTCAATGGTAACTGTTATCATTTCAATATTTGCCATTGTTACCAAATTATGAATATGTATTGTTAGAAACTTTCATGTACTGTAGTCATTTCAATATTTGTCATTGTTGTTTTTCTGTTATAATTGATTATAAATTTGATTTATGTAAATAAAAGTATATCAGAATACAATGTATTATGTATTTTCTGAACATTAACAATACCATGAGTGTGGGGTAATGGTAGTAAACTATGACCAAAACACAATCAACTATCCTCACCTCTCCCTCCAGTTTATAAGACGATGTGTAATAAGTTAAAAACGCACAAAATGATGGTATGGTATTCCAATATTGTTTTTGGAGACTAGATACTATACGAAGACATTATATAGTGAATCATAATACGCTCCAGTTGATAAGAAAATATCTAAACCACCACCAACACACTGAACCATACACAATACAACCCCACCACCATAACACTGAACCATACACAATACAACCCCACCACCAACACACTGAACCATACACTATACAACCCCACCACCATAACACTGAACCATACACTATACAACCCCACCACCATAACACTGAACCATACACTATACAACCCCACCACCATAACACTGAACCATACACTATGCAACCCCACCACCAACGCACTGAACCATACACTGAACCATATACCTCTATGTATGAATTATATATAATAGAGCATTGCGGCCATCAACATCTTACGATCGAAATGACAATAATAAATATAATCATTTTATCGGTATAATGAGAATGTGTAGAGGGAGGTAATTGTGTACGGACATTAGCTACGTAATTAGAATTAAGGGTAGATACGGACAGAAATGGAGCAACACACCCCGAGTCGAATGGACCATTAATTAGCGAGATAGTGTTTTCCCGCCATTTTTATCCTCCGTTTTGAAAATCGTAGATGCGGAACGTATAATCGTTTAGTACGATTATCGAAACCCTCGGCTAGAGAGGACCTATAATAAAGCTTATATAACGAATTTATATCGGTACTTCCGGTTTTTCGGATCACTACTTCCGGTATGATGTCAGACCATTAATTGAGTAGCGGATTCGTCATTGTCTCTTCGAGATCTTTCCGACGATACCAAACACGGCCAGTTTGCTCGAAAGTTCATTTTTCGTCAAACTTATTTACGATTAAAGGGAGATAATCAGTATTATAGATATATCGAATAATGATAGATCAAAATGAAGGGTAGCGTCGGACTCGTGACGACGATACGCGTATATTAGAACTAACGTATAGTTACGTTACTTACGTTTAAATATTTTTTCATATCCATGTTGGGACTTTAAGGATATATAAAATCTTTAAACCTCGATATCTCGAAAACTACTCGCCGTATAAATAAAGGAAATATATCGTCGGATCGGTCTCGCCGAGCTACGTCGAATTATACAGATTTCTACGCTCTAACGCCGAGTCGAAAAATTGATGACATCAGATTCGTAGGCCATATTGTTTTTCGAAATCAACTAATTCCGTTCTACGAGAAAAGTTTAGCCTATAGCGATATTTGACTATTTGTTAAGTTAATAACTAATTTGTTGTAATATCTCTAGCGTCAATTTTATTTAATATAAAAACGATCAAACTTATTTACGATTAAAGGGAGATAATCAGAATTATAGATATATCGAATAATGATAGATCAAAATGAAGGGTAGCGTCGGACTCGTGACGACGATACGCGTATATTAAAACTAACGTATAGTTACGTTACTTATGTTTAAATATTTTTTCATTTTCATATCGGGACTTATAAGGAAAGATATCGTCGGATCGGTCTCGCCGAGCTACGTCGAATTATACAGATTTCTACGCTCTAACGCCGAGTCGAAAAATTGATGACGTCAGATTCGTAGGCCAAGTCTTTTAGCTCCATTATAAACAGCATAGAGCGTGCTCATACGCTGTGCTACCCCTATATCTAATAATCGAATTATGGATATCCATATAAATACTAAATAAATAGCGAAACGTCGCCCCCTAATTGTTGCTGTTTTTAGATTGATTTGAGTACCACTGTAGGCCTACATGGGATGTGTTATTTGAACAAATGACAGATAGATATATAACTGAACAAACTGTATGTTTTTACTATGTATTTAATAGGCAATTTATTTGTTTATTTTTTGTTGGTTCAACCTTTGCTTGAATGGTTAGACTCCCTTAGACTAGGCTGTTTGATACCTGCATTGTCCCTTATTATCGTTTACATTGAAATCAGTGATGATAAATAAACGCAAAACAACGCATGTACACACTATTATTAATACCTCCTGTTGATGCAACGATGCACATGAGATCTAGCGCTTTAAAGAACATGTTGTTTGACCCGATTTGATTCGGTGTACTATTACCTTAACTTGCCGCTATCAAGAACTTAATATTTTATGAACGCGTGGATTATTTTATTGAACCGGGGATGTAATTAGTTTATACAAATTTATGTTAGCTCGATCACGAAACAAGTATTTGACATTTAACATTTGTTAATTACATTTACGGATTTCCGCGTCGATTTGTAGTAATTCGAAATTAATTAATTACCCGTCTTACCTTTAGATTTTAACGGCTGACATTGGCAGGTGAAAGCAACCGTGGTATGTAAACGTATTAATTACTTCAATTTGTTTAGAATCATGAAACAATTCGACATGCGATATTTAGAATTACCTGTATGAATGTGTCAGATTTGGGTACATGGTGGTTAGAAATTTGTCTCGCATTCCTAGATAAATTGTTAAGATTATTTGAGACGGCCCAACGGACAAACATACCGGAGGCCTGACAGGCATACCTCATACCGCTTGGATTCAGTTAATTGCGTTAACGGGCATGGAACACCACGTATTAACGATTAGACATTTATATTATTCATTGTATCACTCTATACGATAAAATACGTGTACTTTATTCGTGTTTCATATACGCTATGGCTACGAGTTGTCTAGTGACATGCCCCTCTAAAACGTACATTATGGATTATTAATAATTTATCGCGTTTTTATGGAATTATACGTAACGAGGTAAGATATATATTATTCATTTTCGCTAAAGTACATAGGTTAAGTTTGTATATAGCGTATAATTAGGATTTCTTACGGGGTAAAAACGTACGCCGAGTTTGAATAATATAATGAACTTACCCGTTGACAGAATGGTTGAAGTTTGAGGCCTAAGTCCGTTCTAATCGGTCTATATTTATAGAAGCGTTCGTAATCGTTATTTATGGATCGGTTCGTAGTGGATATTTATAGAAACGTACGCGATCGCTATTTATAGAACGGATCGTGTCTCGTGACGGAACGATCGTATTTAAAAATTTGTACTCGATTATTTTACGTCATGGTCGCTAAAAATATAAGGTCATCCAAAATGGACGCCGCGTAGAGACTTATATACAAATCTGTTACTAGATCGTCCTATATGGACACCGAACGTTACGCCTTCGTACACCGAGCTCGGTAGTTGCGCGATACGTCATCAGGTGGCTCTATAGTGATCGTATACTAAAAATAAACGCGCACTCGCGTGACCTACTTTATATTACCTTATATGCAAATGAGTTACTATAAATAGAATTCAAAATGGCGCCCGTTTGTTTACAATTAAAGAGCTGACCATACTACTCTTTTCAATAGACTTAGAGAATTAATTAAAACTTGTCCCCCATACACACACACAGTCTGCAAGTCCTGCAATCTGCAGAACTATCTGCGTTTTATACAGACCCACTTATTCTAAATATTCGTGGTATAACCATAGTACACATATTTTAAACTTCGTAGTCTTATCTAAATGTATTTGCTTTGTAATTTTAAAGAAAATGTCGGATCGTGGTGTTACTTTTGTACTACGGTTATTATGAAAACATAGATCTAATGCTTGAATGCAAACTGGAAAATTTGTCCAAAATAGGCAACTTCGATATAGAAAATACATGGGTACGAGTTGACCAATTTCAAAATGACTATGGGTACGAGTTGGCCAATTTCAAAATGACTATGGGTACGAGTTGGCCAATTTCAAAATGACTATGGGTACGAGTTGACCAATTTCAAAATGACTATGGGTACGAGTTGACCAATTTCAAAATGACTATGGGTACGAGTTGACCAATTTCAAAATGACTATGAGTTGAGTACGAGTTGACTTGGGTACGAGTTGACCAGTTACCGAACCTGCGATTCCTGGATTACCAATCCAGCGTGTTACCACTGGACTACAGATCTGTGAAGTACATTTGTTGGTGCATTGCAATATGTTTAGTGCTCATTTCTACTACTTCACTTTCCTAAAAAAAGGACGGAATCAATTTTATTCTGGATACAAATTCTAAATGTCTGATTTTTCTTTGATGAATTAGCAAATTAGATAAAGTGTTAAATATTGGTGTTATTTTCTGCATCACAAGCAATAATCAATATAATAAAAACATATCGATGTACATTGCCACTCAATAATGAATTATAAGAGACAGTAACAATTCACAATATAACACGATTCAACATATAAGTTTCTTAAAACTAGAGGTTATAGAGGTTGATCCAGACCGATACTCTCACAAACTGAAAACAATTGTCAAAATGGTGACGGGCACATTGCCACCATTACACCACAGCAGCAACACGTGGCGTGAGGGTCCATATATGTGAAAATCCCACCATTCCCTCACGCCCGGTGTAATGTCACCAGTGAGATTCTCGGTCCAAAACAAGACCTACTCTTAGATATAAATTTGTTAAATCTAAATTGCCTACGCTAATCTTATATAAGAAGTGCTTAAAATATTTATTAAAACACTGATATTGAAAAAGAGCACTAACGCGCTTATTAATTAAAAATGGTATGAAAAACAATTATCACCTCTGATCAGATCAGTGGTGAACTGATTAGCATAGACTATTTAGTTGGCAATAAAAAAGTATTCATAGTATTAAGAAACAATTGAGATACATTATTTACATGCTAAATATAAATATATATATATTACAATCTATGACCTGCATAACACACTGATTTTATTTACACGTCAAAAACCGTCGTTTTTGAAGAATTTCAAAACAGGTTTTGGCACATAATCTTATCAGTTCCTTGCTGGAGAAAATTAAAACAAACTTTTCTGAATCAGAAAGATTAATAAAATTACCATAAATAAATAAGGTAGTCATAACTTGTAGCCCAGCCTATTTCCGTTGTCGCCAATTGAAAAAAACTGGAGCCAATTAAAAAAAAACCTGCAGCCAATTAAAAAAAAACCTGGAGCCAATTAAAAAAACCTGGAGCCAACTAATAGCCATATAGTTCACAGCTAAATATTTGACAAAACATGTGCAAACAATAATTTCGCCAATTTATAATATTGTGCGCCAGTATTTGTTTTTTTTTTGGCGACCGACAGCAGCAACCATGCTCATTCCATTAAACTCATGTTTATTTGATAACGATTGCGAAGTAAGTTTTAACAACTTAATATTAATCACTCTTGTTGGCGTATCTGTAGTCATTAGTGTGGGAGAAAACCGGTATGGCGACCACCGTACAATCTCACATACCTCCCTGTCCGAGGATCGAACCTGGGTTGCCTTGGTGAGAAGCGAGCTCGCTAATCGGACAGCCGTTAACTCATATATAACTCATTCCATTAACCCGTTTACTGCAATGATACGTTTGTGTTTTACGTTATTTATCGCCGCTACCAGTTGCCCATATGAGCAACTCCTCCTGAAGAGAGTAGTCATTTTATGGTGGATAGTGCAATAATACAGACATAGACCAATTCCAGAGTCTCCTCTGGTTCTTTTATGTGCACAGTGTAAAGCACAGACACGAGACCTCGGTTTAAAGTCCCATCTGATATACTGTTAATTTTATTAGGGTCAGATAGGGGATCGAACCTGCGATCCCTGGATTACCAGTCCAACGTGCAATGATGATTAATCCAGACAATAGTGTAAGGTGAGTACTATACGCGAATAGTAATGACAATGCGATAGTGTGAGCTTTACTGTGGAAACTGTTGAATCAAATATGAAATACGAACTAACAATATATGACCAAATAAGGTCGCTTCATTGGTGTATCCTTTAGACATCCTCCCGTGCTTCTGGATCGTACATTTAGCGAGAGACGAACATCTGGTTCTGGCATCATTGATCATAATGTAGTCGAAATAAGTCAACACATCTACAAGGATACGTTATCAACAGCCTCGCAGGATTCCACTCTATAAGAAAGCAAACCGGCAGGCCATTAGACAGTCATTATGTGACTATCACCAGGTTATGATCACCGAATGTAAATATTCCGCACCAAACACTGAAGAGTTATGGGAACACTTCTCTCATGCTCTAAACACCCTTACAGATAAATGGATTCCATCCAAACAGTCATCGATAAGAGATCACATACCATGGGTCAATTAGAGTGTTAAGCGAATGATTAGAAGGCGAAATAGGGCCTTTAAAATACTAGGAAGTCAAAGATCTAAAACATTTAGTGCGGAAAAAGGTCAAAGAGTGGTATCACCAATATCTGGAAAACGTCCTAAATCTAAACAGTGCTGATGCCTCCCATCCTTACAGACCAAACACCAAGACACTTTATTCCATCCTTAAGCACTCCAAGCAAGACTCCAAACCAATGCCACCCCTAAAGCATGAAAACAAATTGCATCATGAAGAAGTTGCTAAAGCCACAGCACTGAACAAACAGTTTCAGTCTGTCTTCAGCTCCAAATCCCCACTTACCTCCATTTGTAAAATGAAAATTCAGGACACAAATGGAAACCTGAATGGTCAATTCACGCCAAACATGAATGAGATCACAGTAAGTTCAAATGGCATAGAGAAAATACTCGATAACCTGAACCCCCATAAGGCTAGTGGTCCTGACCAAATTAAGCCAATCATACTTAAAACCCTGTCTTTTTTTTGTATTTCTAATTTTTTAATCACCCGGTCTACCCCCGACTATCGCTGGGACAAATCCTTATGTGCACGACAGTCGGATATATGAAAACAGAATACACACTGAGATTACAGCAGCCCTCATACGCCTCTAAACATCTAGTTATAATAATTACGATAGGCAAAACCATCACTTTTAGATTATGTTTATTTTAATCGTCTTAGAAAACTGAGTCGCCCAAATGCATTTATGGAGTGGCGACTTTAATTAAATTTAATAGTCAAGTCAGTATAGTATGTATTTGTACGTGCACATAAGGATAACATATTTGATGAACACGTGTCACTGGGCACAGAAAAAAAACATTGCATAAGGACTTCGTATTGAATGAAACACAGTCTAATAGTATTCATTGGGGTATGAATAATAGCTGGTGTGTGTCCAGTATCCGTAAAGAAATTCGTCCCTAAAGAATTATACAACACCGTTTTTTATTGCCCAAGTAAATTATGATATTTCCACTGGTTCTAGCGTAAACCAGTGTGATGGTTACGTAAACCAGTGTGATGGTTACGTGAACCAGTGTGATGGTTACGTGAACCAGTGTGATGGTTACGTAAACCAGTGCGATGGTTACGTAAACCAGTGTGGTGGTTACGTAAACCAGTGTGGTGGTTACGTAGACCAGTGTGGTGGTTACGTGCGTAAACCAGTGTGGTGGTTACTGGTTTGTAAACCAGTGTGGTGGTTACGTGAACCAGTGTGATGGTTACGTGAACCAGTGGGATGGTTACGTAAACCAGTGTGATGGTTACGTGAACCAGTGTGATGGTTACGTGAACCAGTGTGATGGTTACGTAAACCAGTGTGGTGGTTACTGGTTTGTAAACCAGTGTGGTGGTTACTGGTTTGTAAACCAGTGTGGTGGTTACGTGAACCAGTGTGATGGTTACGTGAACCAGTGTGATGGTTACGTAAACCAGTGTGATGGTTACGTGAACCAGTGTGATGGTTACGTGAACCAGTGTGATGGTTACGTAAACCAGTGTGGTGGTTACGTAAACCAGTGTGGTGGTTACGTAGACCAGTGTGGTGGTTACGTGCGTAAACCAGTGTGGTGGTTACGTGAACCAGTGTGATGGTTACGTGAACTAGTGTGATGGTTACGTAAACCAGTGTGATGGTTACGTGAACCAGTGTGATGGTTACGGGAACCAGTGTGATGGTTACGTAAACCAGTGTGGTGGTTACGTAAACCAGCGTGGTGGTTACGTGCGTAAACCAGTGTGGTGGTTACGTGCGTAAACCAGTGTGGTGGTTACGTAAACCAGTGTGATGGTTACGTGAACCAGTGTGATGGTTACGTAAACCAGTGTGATGGTTACGTATACCAGTGTGATGGTTACGTGAACCAGTGTGATGGTTACGTAAACCAGTGTGATGGTTACCAGTGTGATGGTTACGTAAACCAGTGTGATGGTTACGTGAACCAGTGTGATGGTTACGTAAACCAGTGTGATGGTTACGTGAACAGGTGTGATGGTTACGTGAACCAGTGTGATGGTTACGTGAACCAGTGTGATGGTTACGTGAACCAGTGTGATGGTTACGTAAACCAGTGTGATGGTTACGTAAACCAGTGTGATGGTTACGTGAACCAGTGTGATGGTTACGTAAACCAGTGTGATGGTTACGTGAATCAGTGTGATGGTTACGTGAACCAGTGTGATGGTTACGTAAACCAGTGTGATGGTTACGTAAACAAGTGTGATGGTTACGTGAACCAGTGTGATGGTTACGTGAACCAGTGTGATGGTTACGTGAACCAGTGTGATGGTTACGTAAACCAGTGTGATGGTTACGTGAACCAGTGTGATGGTTACGTAAACCAGTGTGATGGTTACGTGAATCAGTGTGATGGTTACGTGAACCAGTGTGATGGTTACGTGAACCAGTGTGATGGTTACGTAAACCAGTGTGATGGTTACGTAAACCAGTGTGATGGTTACGTAAACCAGTGTGGTGGTTACGTATACCAGCGTGGTGGTTACGTGCGTAAACCAGTGTGGTGGTTACTGGTTTGTAAACCAGTGTGGTGGTTACGTGAACCAGTGTGATGGTTACGTAAACCAGTGAGTTGGTTACGTAAACCAGTGTGATGGTTACGTAAACCAATGTGATGGTTACGTAAACCAGTGTGATGGTTACGTAGACCAGTGTGATGGTTACGTAAACCAGCGTGGTGGTTACGTGCGTAAACCAGTGTGGTGGTTACGTAAACCAGTGTGATGGTTACGTAAACCAGTGTGGTGGTTACGTAAACCAGTGTGGTGGTTATGTAAACCAGTGTGGTGGTTACTGGTTTGTAAACCAGTGTGGTGGTTACGTAAAACAGACCACTTAAAACCCTGTCTAAAGAACTATCACCTATCCTTGAAGTCTTATTCCAAAAATCCCTCAGCGAAGGATCACTGCCGGCCCAGTGGAAGTTAGCAAATGTTGCTCCCATTTACAAAAAGGGGACAAGTCAAACCCCGCCAACTATAGTCCTATCTCACTGACATGTGTTCTATGCAAGGTACTAGAACATATAGTTTCCTCCTCGATAGTAAAACACTTCACTAACCACAGTATTCTGTACCATTTGTAGCATGGTTTTAGAGAAAAACGGTCATGCATGACCCAACTAGTAATGCTAGTCAATGACTTGGTTACCTCTGCCTACAATAAGCATCAGGTAGATCTCATCCTATTAGACTTCAGTAAGGCTTTCGATAAGGTCAATCACGAGAAAGTACTACTAAAATGCATGACTATGGAGTCAGAGGTCAAACATTAAGGTGGATTAAGAGTTTTCTAGATGATAATAGACTCCAGTCAGTTGTCCTTAATGGTATTAGTTTAGAGGCCATTCCGGTGTCCTCTGGAGTACCACAGGGATCCGTACTTGGAACCCTGCGTTTCCTAGCCTACATAAACGACCTCCCACAAAACATCAGTTCCAAAGTCCGCATCTTTGCAGATGATACTGCAGTCTATCTATCACTGACATCTGCAAATGAATCGGTCATACTCCAAAACGATCTTAAGAGATTAGAAGAGTGGGAGTTGGAATGGGACATGGAATTTAACTCCTCCAAATGTCAAGTTATCCACGTCACCAGAAGGAAGCATCCTACTCCCAGTCAATATAAACTCCACGAAGTCCTACTTGAGTTGTTCACCTCAGCCAAATACCTTGGCGTGGATATCTTAAATAACCTGTCGTGGGACACTCACATAAAAAGGTCAACTAAGAAAGCAAACCAAACATTAGGATTTCTACGTAGAAACCTCCAGGTCAAATCTGAACCCCTCAAGTCCATGGCTTACCAGACACTAGTGAGACCCATAGCTTGAATATGGCTCCGAGATCTGGTCACCCCATACCAAAACATTGATATACCAAATTGAAGGTGTCCAGCGAAGAGCAGCCCGTTGGATAAAGGCTGACCTCTATCGTACCTCTAGTGTTACAGACATGCTACATTCTAAAGCTACGCAGACTAGATCAACGGCGTATTGACAATAGGTTATCCCTTATGTATAAAATTCATAATGATCTTGTTGCTATTCCCATTGAAAATTATCTAGTTCCCCTCTCCCGTCCTGCTCGCCATTGCCATTGCTTTTCTCAGTGGATGTGGTATCAGAAGAAATGACAGATTGGAAATATAAATGAACCTGTATGTTTTTACTTTTTAGTTTTTACTATGTATTTAATAGACAATTTATTTGTTGTTTTACAACCATAATCCAACCAAGGGAGACAAGTGCAATTATTACATCACATATACGTTACAAGATTAACTGCCCATGTTGCCCATCCGACGAAATAGGTAAGTTGGATTGTCATTTCAACAATACATCAGTTCGATCCCCCTTCTGACCCTAATCAAATTAACAGTCTTTCAGATGGGATGTTAAACCGAGGTCTCGTGTCGGTGCTTTACACCGTGCACGTAAAAGAACCAGAGAAGACTCTGGAATGGGTCTCTGTCTGTATCATTGCACTATCCTCCAAAAATCTAAAATTACTACTATCTTCAGGAGGCGTCGCTCATATGGGCAACCGGTAGCGACGATTAATAAACGTAAAACACACACATTCGACAGCTTCCAAAATATCCGTTCTCCGATTTAACAACTAAGACATTTATAAATCCGCTAATGATTCTATATAAATGGGAAATTCGTAAATCCATTCAGTCAATAAATTGAATCATATTAAATGCAGTGTTGAAATGTCTATCATTGTTTATCGTCTGCGTTCCCGTCCTAGTATACAAAGGCCGTAGGTAACACTTTAAATTGAAATGACTTTCGATGCATCTATCTCCTTGCGTATATGTTTGCAAAGCAATTCCTTCTAATCCTGAAATAAATAATAGTTAAACAATGCAATAACATATTTAATAAATTGAATCACTTATGAATATTAATTGAGCTCCTGGACACAACCCTATGATATATTCCTTAGTGTGCAGACGCTACATTTAGTTATCCGTAACTCCTACTGGCGGCCATGTTTTAATCATTGATTTGTTCCAGGATATATAAGAGATATTTGATAGTTGTGAATTGATGATTCTCTGTGTGTTTATCTCACATGTGCTCGCTGGCCTTTTGTGTTTTTGTATATCTCTATGCCAAATGTATGTTTGTTTTGTTCTACGTCACAGCAACAGTTAGCTATGCGGCGACTCCAGCTGTTATCTGAGGAGGAAGACTCAGGGGGGGGGGGTAATATTTCAGGCACCGAGTAGAACCACCGACCTTCCGCAAGCTAGCTAAATAGATTCCGCACATGAACATGTCGGCACACCCAGTGAGATTTGAGGGGAAAGTTAGTGGTCATAATAACTGTGTCACCGAGGCCCCTGTGTCCGTTAGTGTGTTTGTGTTATCTCTATGCCAGACACGATTATACAATTCCACTTGCTACTTCATGTAGGGACATGTTCATTTCATATGACAATGAGATATTGGTGAGTTACTGCCCCTGTGTACTCTTTTTAAGGAGGATATGTTACTTTCAATTGGTATTCATCGTGGTTTCCTTTGCACAACATGCTATAAATTTACATACATTTTCTCAACTATTGGGTCTATGGTTACAATTCATGCTGGTACTTTGGGTAGGTGCACAGACGATTGGGGTCGGGACAAATGTTTCCGGATTCAAAACCACAAAACATGTGTGATTGTTTTTAAGGTGGTAAAACAACAACTAAAAAGTAGTAAAAAGTAAAAACATACAGTCTGTTCATTTATATTTCCAATCTTTCATTTCTTCTGATACTACATCCACTGTCAAGAGGTATTCAAATCAAATTAAAAAACAGCGGTAATATCCAATAGATAATAGTTCACATAGCCTGTGCTCAACTGTGAACCACGTTTACACACTGTATTCTTACGCCAACTAATACAGTACACCAACCTTCAGTTTGCAATGGCCTGAATTATTATACCACATCTTTAATGTCTTTTCAGGTGACATAATTTCTAAACAAAACACACACAAACATTGCACTGCTTGTCATAAAAATGCATTTTTACCAAAAAGAAAAATTTAGTTATTGGGACTACATTTGAGTGGACCGCGAATGCACTTCTGCCTATTTACGTATATACAACCATAAGAACACTATACATACTGTCACGATCAGTAGAAATGGTTCTGACACCACTTGTGCAACGGTCACTGTAATTAGCACTATGTCCGTTGCCAAAGTCACGCTATACCCGTACAGCCAGTGACAGTAAGATCACGCTGTTTCAACGAACTTAGAGTAGTTTTAAAAGTCTTGGTCATCACTCGCTCCGCCTGTGATTGGTCATCGTTGATAACCTTAGAAAATGGAACGAAATTAAAGTGTTCGGCATTTTCAATTGGAAATTCACATATTGCGTTTTCTCTTTCAATATTTTTGCATAAATTAATTTATTGTTTTACTGGACTGGCCCACCTGCTTCATGTATCCAGGTACCGAGTGACAGGGCATATAGCAGTGGTCGGTGGTTTTACTGGACTGGTCCACCTGCTTCATGTATGTAGGTACCGAGAGACACGGCATATAGCAGTGGTCGGTGGTTTTACTGGACTGGCCCACCTGCTCCATGCATCCCGGTGCCGAGTGACACGGCATATAGCAGTGTTCGGTGGTTTTACTGGACTGGTCCACCTGCTTCATGCATCCCGGTGCCGAGTGACACGGCATATAGCAGTGGTCGGTAGTTTTACTGGACTGGTCCACCTGCTCCATGCATCCCGGTGCCGAGTGACACGGCATATAGCAGTGGTCGGTGGTTTTACTGGACTGGTCCACCTGCTCCATGCATCCCGGTGCCTAGTGACACGGCATATAGCAGTGGTCGGTGGTGTTACTGGACTGGTCCACCTGCTTCATGTATTTAGGTACCGAGTGACACGGCATATAGCAGTGTTCGGTGGTTTTACTGGACTGGTCCACCTGCTTCATGCATCCCGGTGCCGAGTGACACGGCATATAGCAGTGGTCGGTAGTTTTACTGGACTGGTCCACCTGCTCCATGCATCCCGGTGCCGAGTGACACGGCATATAGCAGTGGTCGGTGGTTTTACTGGACTGGTCCACCTGCTCCATGCATCCCGGTGCCTAGTGACACGGCATATAGCAGTGGTCGGTGGTGTTACTGGACTGGTCCACCTGCTTCATGTATTTAGGTACCGAGTGACACGGCATATAGCAGTGTTCGGTGGTTTTACTGGACTGGTCCACCTGCTTCATGCATCCCGGTGCCGAGTGACACGGCATATAGCAGTGGTCGGTAGTTTTACTGGACTGGTCCACCTGTTTCATGTATCCCGGTGCCGAGTGACACGGCATATATCAGTGGTCGGTAGTTTTACTGGACTGGTCCACCTGCTTCATGTATCCAGGTACCGATCGACACGGCATATAGCAGTGGTCGGTGGTTTTACTGGACTGGTCCAGCTGCTTCATGTATCCCGGTGCCGAGTGACACGGCATATAGCAGTGGTCGGTGGTTTTACTGGACTGGTCCACCTGCTTCATGTATATGGCATATAGCAGTATACATGTATCGTACATGACCAGGCACGTAGCTATAAATCACTGAAGACCTGGAGCCTGCAGATTGTCCCTGAACGTAAATAATAATCTAAAACCCCGAAAATGCAATAAAAACTGTAGGGCGGGTATCTCCGAAAATATCGAAATTGCAACGTCCATTAAAATGCGACATGGTGCACCATTAACGTTTTAGGATTCAAAATTGCCTTGGGGAATAGACCATACCCACTTTAGCAACATTGCATGGTCGATGCTCAATTTATTAGTCGGGTCTGCAAATTCAAAATCGCCAGCTACGCCCCTGCATGTTATAAGTTTGCCAACATGTCTATTTTTGCATCGTTAATCGACAAATGGATGTTTTCCCATATTTGCAGCTCAGTAGCCTATATAGGCATCTGCTTGTGATCAGATAGCTGCTAATTATATTTCCCAGGTGCTTTGTAAGTTTTTGCCGCATTCAGATAGTTTATTTTTGTTTTCAGGAAACCGCACCGATTTCTAACACTATATATATTGATATATACATAAAGGACATATCATGTAAACAGTATTATGATCTGTTATTGAATTTAAACATATGTTAGAATTATTCTTACTAGTTTAAACACAGTTTACTTTAAACAATGATATAACATATACAAATGTACAATTTACACAAATATTTACATTCTTACTAGCAGATAAAGGATAAGGAAGGAGATTTGTCGCTACAGAAAATTTAAATTTGAAATATGAACGAAAGCTCTTCCTACCGGAATGAGAGTGTTGACCATATTGGCATCACGCTGTGGACTAGAAACTTGCACCTGGCCTGGATGGTAACAGTAGCTGTGTGTGGAACCGTTGGCAATGGAGTCGTTCTCTTGATTCAAACGAAAATCAGAAATAAATCGAGTACTGACTTTATTGTGCTGACGATGGCGGTGGCTGATATGTTCGGGTGTATATTCGTGACACCTTTCTATATGATAGGAAACCTATCGAGCATCTGGAAAGTGGTTGGGACGGAGTTTATGTGCAAGCTTAAGTATTTTCTCGTCTACGGATCATATTTATTATCTACGATTCTGTTTGCTACCCTAGCTGTCGATCGGTATTCCAAGACGTGTAGACATTTCGGCATGAATAATTCTTACACGAAAATCAAACTAGTTTGTATTGGTAGTGTAGTGTTAAGTTTCTTGTTGGCGCTGCCATCTTTTCATGTGTTTATGTTTGACGGTGAACGTAAGCGATGTATTAGAAACCGTATTTTCCGACATACAGATCAGATGTTGACTGTATGCATTACTGGGGCGTTTGTCGTTCTGTTAGTTGTATCTGCATTCTGTTACATTAAAATTGGTCTAAAGTTGCGTTTTCGGAACCGCGATAGAATCAACAATAGGATGCAAGTACTACGGGGTGTTTTAAAGCATCAGAGACAACCGCAAACCATTTTCAAGTCACACAAGATAGTACCGGCACCACATAATACGGCTGGCACTTCGGTTGGAGTTAGCACGGTTGGCCTAAGCAATCCAAATCGGCGGAAGTTCGAGAGAAAAAAACGTTATTCAGGCGAGTTGCCGTACATTCATGAAGACGTAGAGTCGAGCTCGTATGTGGAGCTACGATCGATGACGGCAAATAAATCGGCGCTTATCCTCAGTTATCATTCGGAATATGAGAGCTCCGCAAGCCAGAACAACGTTACCAAATTCCCTTATCCAACAAAGAACCAGAATCAGCCAGCGAGTCCTGTCGAATGTACATCACTAAGCCAGTCTATGTCGTCTACCCTCGACTGTACGGCACTTAACCAGATTCCAGGCATTCCTAGCTTGACCACTCTTAACCAGTCACCGAATCCTTCCGACAGACTAGATTTTCCATTGACAAAGGAGCATCGAGTTACCCAGCAACACGAGCACATACCACCATCTACATCTACCAGTAGGCCTACGAAGGAACAATATAGCGGAAACATATTTCATATCTCCAAAACAAATAGAGCAAAGTCCACAGATAAGATGCATAGGGGCAAAACTGTGATCAATTCTTCAAAAGCTACTAGACAAGCCAAGAAAAAGGCCCATATTAAACAACAACAACCACAAAACAACCAACAGCACGAACAATACGATCAACAGCACGAACAATACGATCAACAGCACGAACAATACGACCAACAGCACGAACAATACGACCAACAGCACGAACAAAACGACCAACAGCACGAACAAAACGACCATGTACTTGAACATATAATGACCGAACGGTGTCATGTAAACTGTATTACACTTATTATGTTTATCATAACGCTGTCGTACAGTGTCACGTGGTGCGTAACCTGGATTCCGGTCGCCACTATGGATCAGTCAACGGAAACCAGCAGAAACGTGACGCACTTCCTGCGTACATCGTTTGTATTGAACTACATAACTAACCCTATCTTTTATACATTACTGAGCAATAAATTCAGAGCTACTGTAAGGATTAACATATGTAATTGTCTTAGTTCCGTCTGTGGGACAATGCGACGCGAAACAGTGAGTTTGTGAAATAATGCGATTTTGCCGATTCCCTTCGTACCCGGTCAGCTTCGATCACAGTTTATGAAAAATATTTATATTATTTTAGATATTCGATCTGTTGTTAATTTCCCCAGCATTATCAAATGCCTAAGACAGTGATGAGTCGTTTACTTGGACTGTACTGAGATATGCTACTAAGTGTTAGTCTTCATTCAAACGGAGGACTTACGAAATACATTGATTAGAATATGGTGTTTGTTGGTAAAGACGATGACTTTATACTAGTGGCGTGATTCGATTTCTTGTGTTACACGTGTGTGACGTAATAGATAAGGAACTTCGTGATGTTATATGGAATCTGATACAAGCTCGTTCGTGTCATAAATATGTGCATTGCATAATATCCGCATCTCTCTCCTCTCCTCTCCCCTCTCTCTCTCGTTCTCTCTTCTCTCTATTCTCTCTCTCTCTCGCCCACTCTCACTATCCCCCTCTCTCGTTCGCTCCTCCCTCTCTCGCCCACTACCTATCTCGCTTGTCCCCTCTCGCTCGCCCTCTCCACTTCTTTCTCTCCCCCTCGCTCGCTCGTCCCCTCTCTTGCTCGCCCACTCTTTCGCTCGGCCTCCTCCATAAATCTAATCGTGGATATCCATAAATACTAAATAAATAGCAAAACGGTGTCCCATACGGCTCTATATAAAATATTAATGATGAGAAACCGCATCAAGTCCGCCTCCGTGGTCGAGTGGTTAAGGTTGCTGACTTGTATACCACTGTAACCTATCATCTCTGATTGTCACGGGTTCGAGCCCCGCTCAGACCGTGTCTCATTTATATGAAATTGTTGGCAGTTTCTTACGCAGGTTGGTGCACCAAGTACTGGTTAACCGTTGGAGCCTGCCCAGGAAAGGTGTTGTTAGGTAAACTACCCGTCGCTCAGATGGGAAACCGGTAGCGACGTTAAATAAACTTAAATATAAAAAACCGCATCATGGCTTCTATGGTGGCAGACATGGGCAGATAGTGAAGGTCCACACTGAACCAGACTTCCTGAAATGTCAATGTACTTACACACATATACAATCGAGCTCTGGTATAAAAGTAAAAAAGTAAAGTGTTTGTTTATATTTGTTTGTTTTACGTTTATTTATCGTCGCTACCGGTTGCCCAAATGAGCGACGCCTCCTGAAGAGATTAGTCATTTTAGATTTTGGAGGATAGTGCAATGATACAGACAGAGACCCATTCCAGAGTCTCCTCTGGTTCTTTTACGTGCACGGTGTAAATCACCGACACGAGACCTCGGTTTAATGTCCCATCTGAAAGACTGTTAATTTTATTAGGGTCAGACGGGGGATCGAACCTGCGATCCCTGGATTACCAGTCCAGCGTGTTACCACTGGTCTACAGATCCGTTTGTTTAATATAGTGTCACCCCTATTTAAAAGGCCAGCCATTTCTGACTTATGAGACACCTCTTTTTATGAACACAAGTACTTCCCGAATCCTATGCTTGTATGTTAGGCGCCAGACTGGTAGGCAATCGGTAACCATTATTTAACTAGCTGGCGGCTCACCAACCGGCCATATCAGAACGAACGTATATATGTATATATAGATACATTTATCATATAACTTTGCTTGTATTCAGTTCCATCCAGCCATCACATATTTTCTTGTATGTACGCAATACAACATGGAAGGATTCCGATTGGTCACGGCATGACAGCTTGCCTTTGACACATTCGACATATAGTTTTGCGTTCATATTTGATTTGTTGAAAATCAACTGTTTAAATCAATGAAATGCTTAATATGCACTAGTGGAATGTAGTGATTAAAAGCATTGTGTGGATTATTTGCGTGTAGTTGTTTGATTATATGGGACTATTTACTATACTGCGTACGGATACACACTATTGATTTCTTTGAGATGTAATAAGGCTCAACATATATACAGGGAAACCGAAATGTTTATTTCAAATGTTATTATTGTTGTTACTGTGGTAATGTTATAAAACGGGTTTTAGACTAGTGGTGATTACAACAGACGGATCTGTAGTTTAGTTGTGGTAGTCGTGATAGCGCAGTGGATACGCGTTCGCTTCAGATGCGAATGGTCCGGAGTTCGAGCCCCGTTGGAGCCCCGTTGGAGCCATTACGATTGTGTCCTTAGGCAATGCATTTAAATTCCACATGCCTCTTCTCTCTCCCTCGTGGCGATGGATTCCATCAGGAATGAGGTATCTTGAGTGATTAATATAAGTTGTAAGAACTTGTTTCGCAATCGAGCTAAAACATTTTTGTATAAACTAGTCCAGTTGTAACACGCTGGACTGGTAATCCAGGGATCGTCTGATAAAATTAACAGTCTTTCAGATGAGACTTTAAACCGAGGTCTAGTGTCGGTGCTTTACACCATGCACGTAAAAGAACCAGGTGAGACTCTGGAATTGGTCTCTGTCCGTATCATTGCACTATCCTCCAAAAATCTAAAATGACTAAATGAGGCGTCGCTCATATGGGCAACCGGTAGCGACGATAAATAAGCATAATATGTTTTTTTGCAAATATTGTTGTTGTTGTTGTTGCTGTGGTAATGATATAAAAGGTTCTTAGACTAGTGGTGATTGCATACCATATTTTATGAAACTCGTTTTGGAATTTGGCTTTTAAGCGAGCATTTTGGTATAAATAAAATATGGTATGAAATCACGACTCATGTAAAATCCTATATGTACAGTCTGTATCCGTTATCCATCGAATTTCGTAGGACCGGACAAAATACTTCGACATAACCGAAGTTTGATTTAACGAAATTCGATATAAACGGATGTAAAATGATAGTATCTCAAACGGGACTTTGATCCGACTTCGAGATACCCGGATAATTCGACATAACCGACTGTGACATAACGAATGTAGACTGTTTTTCAATGTGATACTGTTGCATCTGCGCTTATTATTTCTACTGTGTAATTAATACACAGCACGATTGTGAAATTGTACCATTTTTATTATAAAAATTAAACAAGAATTATGGAATGTTGGAAACGATGTTGCCGTGTGAAATTTCAAAAAAATATATTGGAATGAAATGTTTATACTGGTCCTCTGAACGCATATGCCAATTCTCTATCTATTACACCAAATCTCCAAATGCAGATGCGAAAGGCTCATAGTTCGAGCCCTGCTGGAGCGTTACGTTTTCAAACAGTGAAATGTGGCATTTTCTCTATAACTGCTTGAGTTTCGTATTCCTCTGCGGTTAGATGTACTTTTGTATGATAGTTATTTTGACAACCGTGGACAGTTAATTATAAAATAATAATATTCTAATGAATTTGTTTAGTCTGTAGATTTTAATTTTACAGCAAACAGAAACTAACTTGAAAATTATAATGGAACTATTTCTTATTACGGACGTTCACACTAACAAGTGGTTGTGTGGTTGTATATTGTAGTGCAATGAGGCTCCCGACAGGGGCAGATAAAATGAATAATATATGAAAATAAATATTATATTGCCCAAATTCATTGCAAATCATACAATCAGCGTTCGCTACCACTCGGCTATCAATGAGTCATACCACTCGGCCATCAGCGTGCCATACCACTCGGCCATCAGCGTGCCATACCACTCGGCCATCAGCGTGTCATGCCACTCGGTCATCAGCGTCCCATACCACTCGGCTATCAGCGTCCCATACCACTTGCTATCAGCGTGTCATACCACTCGGCCATCAGCGTCCCATACCACTCGGCTATCAATGAGTCATACCACTCGGCCATCAGCGTGTCATACCACTCGGCCATCAGCGTCCCATACCACTCGGCCATCAGCGTCCCATACCACTCGGCCATCAATGAGTCATACCACTCGGCCATCAGCGTGTCATACCACTCGGCCATCAGCGTCCCATACCACTCGGCCATCAGCGTGTCATACCACTCGGCCATCAGCGTCCCATACCACTCGGCCATCAGCGTCCCATACCACTCGGCTATCAGTGAGTCATACCACTCGGTCATCAGCGTCCCATACCACTCGGCCATCAGCGTCCCATACCACTCGGCCATCAGCATGTCATACCACTCGGCCATCAGCGTGTCATACCACTCGGCCATCAGCATGTCATGCCACTCGGTCATCAGCGTCCCATACCACTCGGCCACCAGCGTGCCATACCACTCGGCCACCAGCGTGTCATACCACTCGGCCATCAGCGTCCCATACCACTCGGCCATCAGCGTCCCATACCACTCGGCCATCAGCGTGTCATACCATTCGGTCATCAGCGTCCCATACCACTCGGCCATCAGCGTCCCATACCACTCGGCTATCAGCGTGTCATACCACTCGGCCATCAGCGTACCATACCACTCGGCTATCAATGAGTCATACCACTCGGTCATCAGCGTCCCATACCACTCGGCCATCAGCGTGTCATACCACTCGGCTATCAGCGTCCCATACCACTCGGCTATCAGCGTGTCATACCACTCGGCCATCAGTGTGTCATACCACTCGGCCACCAGCGTACCATACCACTCGGCCACCAGCGTCCCATACCACTCGGCCATCAGCGTGTCATACCACTCGGCCATCAGCGTGTCATACCACTCGGCCATCAGCGTACCATACCACTCGGCTATCAATGAGTCATACCACTCGGCCATCAGTGTCCGCTACCACTCGGCTATCAATGAGTCATACCACTCGGTCATCAGCGTCCCATACCACTCGGCTATCAATGAGTCATACCACTCGGCCATCAGCGTCATACCACTCGGCCATCAGCGTGTCATACCACTCGGCCATCAGCGTCCCATACCACTCGGCCATCAGCGTCCCATACCACTCGGCTGTCAATGAGTCATACCACTCGGCCATCAGCGTCATACCACTCGGCCATCAGCGTCCATACCACTCGGCCATCAGCGTCCCATACCACTCGGCCATCAGCGTCCCATACCACTCGGCCATCAGCGTGCCATACCACTCGGCCATCAGCGTGTCATACCACTCGGCCATCAGCGTCCCATACCACTCGGCTATCAATGAGTCATACCACTCGGCCATCAGCGTCCCATACCACTCGGCTATCAATGAGTCATACCACTCGCATCAGCATGTCATACCACTCGGCCATCAGCGTGTCATACCACTCGGCCATCAGCGTGTCATACCACTCGGCCATCAGCGTGTCATACCACTCGGCCATCAGCGTCCCATACCACTCGGCCATCAGCGTGCCATACCACTCGGCCATCAGCGTGTCATACCACTCGGCATCAGCGTCCCATACCACTCGGCCATCAGCGTCCCATACCACTCGGCCATCAGCGTGTCATACCACTCGGCCATCAGCGTGTCATACCACTCGGCCATCAGCGTCCCATACCACTCGGCCATCAGCGTCCCATACCACTCGGCCATCAGCGTGTCATACCACTCGGCCATCAGCGTCCCATACCACTCGGCCATCAGCGTCCCATACCACTCGGCTATCAATGAGTCATACCACTCGGCCATCAGCGTGCCATACCACTCGGCTATCAATGAGTCATACCACTCGGCCATCAGCGTCCCATACCACTCGGCCATCAGCGTGTCATACCACTCGGCCATCAGCGTCCCATACCACTCGGCTATCAATGAGTCATACCACTCGGCCATCAGTGTGTCATACCACTCGCCTCAGGTGCATTAGCGTCCATACCACTCGGCCATCAGCGTCCCATACCACTCGGCCATCAGCGTCCATACCACTCGGCCATCAGCTCCCATACCACTCGGCCATCAGCGTCCCATACCACTCGGCATCAGCGTGCCATACCACTCGGCATCAGCGTCCCATACCACTCGGCATCAGCGTGTCATACCACTCGGCAATCAGCGTGCCATACCACTCGGCCATCAGCGTGCCATACCACTCGGCCATCAGCGTGCCATACCAATCGGCAACCAGCGTGCCATACCACTCGGCAATCAGCGTGTCATACCACTCGGCCATCAGCGTGTCATACCACTCGGCCATCAGCGTCCCATACCACTCGGCCATCAGCGTCCCATACCTCGGCTATCAATGAGTCATACCACTCGGCCATCAGCGTGCCATACCACTCGGCCATCAGCGTGTCATACCACTCGGCCATCAGCGTGTCATACCACTCGGCCATCAGCGTACCATACCACTCGGCTATCAATGAGTCATACCACTCGGCCATCAGCGTCCGCTACCACTCGGCTATCAATGAGTCATACCACTCGGTCATCAGCGTCCCATACCACTCGGCTATCAATGAGTCATACCACTCGGCCATCAGCGTCCGCTACCACTCGGCTATCAATGAGTCATACCACTCGGCCATCAGCGTTCCATACCACTCGGTCATCAGCGTCCCATACCACTCGGCTGTCAATGAGTCATACCACTCGGTCATCAGCGTCCGCTACCACTCGGCTATCAATGAGTCATACCACTCGGTCATCAGCGTCCCATACCACTCGGCCATCTGCGTGTCATCCCACTCGGCCATCAGCGTGTCATACCACTCGGCTATCAATGAGTCATACCACTCGGCCATCATCGTCCCATACCACTCGGCTATCAATGAGTCATACCACTCGGTCATCAGCGTCCTATACCACTCGGCCATCAGCGTGTCATACCACTCGGCCATCAGCGTGTCATGCCACTCGGTCATCAGCGTCCCATACCACTCGGCTATCAATGAGTCATACCACTCGGCCATCAGCGTCCCATACCACTCGGTCATCAGCGTCCCATACCACTCG
>CM026396.1:19846752-19868006 GCA_014843695.1 Archivesica marissinica | reverse complement strand
TCATGTAAATGTCATATAGTACATCAAATATGATACAGCTAAACTGTAGCACAGGCACCGTTAAACGTCAAAAGACCGCTAAACGTAATAAAAAAAATATGCTAAATGTCGCAAACTCGTAACCGCTAAACTTCATAAACAAACACGTTATACGTAAAATAAATAAAATATCTCTAAACGGTGACACAATCTATTCTCATAGATTAGAACTTTTCACAACAGGAGCCAATTCTTTTATCATGAAATACATTAAGTAACTAGATATTTGTTCGTAGTGTGTGTATTGTAGCACCGCTAAACGTCGTGTATTTTTATTAAGTTTAGCTGACTTTTGAGGTATAGCGGGAATGTTTATGACGTTTAGCGGTCTTCAGACGTTTAGCAGAGATTTGACGCTTAACGATGCAACATACCCACACACGTAGCGGGAATGTTTATGACATTTAGAGGTCTTTAGACGTTTAGCAGATAGTTGACGCTTAACGATGCTACATACCCACACAAGTAGCGGGAATGTTTATGACGTTTAGAGGTCTTTAGACGTTCAGCAGATAGTTGACGCTTAACGATGCTACATACGCACACACGTAGCGGGAATGTGTATGACGTTTAGAGGTCATTAGACGTTTAGCAGAGATTTGACGCTTAACGATGCTACATACCCACACAAGTAGCCGGAATGTTTATGACGTTTAAAGGTATTTAGACGTTTAGCAGAGATTTGACGCTTAACGATGCTACATACCCACACAAGTAGCGGGAATGTTTATGACGTTTAGCGGTCTTTAGACGTTTAGCAGATAGTTGACGCTTAACGATGCTACATACCCACACAAGTAGCGAGGATGTTTATGGCGTTTAGCGGTCTTTAGACGTTTAGAGTTCCTTAGAGGTTTAGCAGAGATTTGACGCTTAACGATGCTACATACCCACACAAGTAGCCGGAATGTTTATGACGTTTAGAGGTCTTTAGACGTTTAGCATATATTTGACGCTTAACGATGCTACATACCCACACAAGTAGCGGGAATGTTTATGACGTTTAGCGGTATTTAGACGTTTAGAGGTCTTTAGACGTTTGGCAGAGATTTGACGTTTAACGATGCTACATACACACACAAGTAGCGGGACTGTTTATGACGTTTAGCGGTCTTTAGACGTTTAGAGGTCTTTAGTCGTTTAGTAGAGTGTTGACGCTTAACGATGGTACATACCCACACAAGTAGTGGGAATGTTTATGACGTTTAGCGGTCTTTAGACGTTTAGCAGATAGTTGACGCTTAACGATGCTACATACCCACACAAGTAGTGGGAATGTTTATGACGTTTAGAAGTCTTTAGATGTTTAGTAGATATTTGACGCTTAACGATGCTACATACCCACACAAGTAGCGGGAATGTTTATGACGTTTAACGGTCATTAGACGTTTAGCAGAGAGTTGACGCTTAACGATGCTACATACACACACAAGTAGCCGGAACGTTTATGACGCTTAGAGGTCTTTAGACGTTTAGCAGAGATTTGACGCTTAACGATGCTACATACCCACACAAGTAGACGGAATGTTTATGACGTTTAGAGGTCTTTAGACGTTTATCAGAGAGTTGACGCTTAACGGTGCTACATACCCACACAAGTAGCGGGAATGTTTATGACGTTTAGAGGTCTTTAGGCGTTTAGCAGATATTTGACGCTTAACGATGCTACATACCCAAACAAGTAGCGGGAATGTTTATGACGTTTAGCGGTATTTAGACGTTTAGAGGTCTTTAGACGTTTCGCAGAGATTTGACGTTTAACGATGCTACATACCCACACACGTAGCGGGAGTGTTTATGACGTTTAGCGGTCTTTAGGCGTTTAGAGGTCTTTAGACGTTTATCAGAGATTTGACGCATAACGATGCTACATACCCACACAAGTAGCCGGAATGTTTATGACGTTTAGAAGTCTTTAGACGTTTAGCAGAGACTTGACGCTTAACGATGCTACATACCCACACAAGTAGCAAGAATGTTTATGACTTTTAGAGGTCTTTAGACGTTTAGCAGAGATTTGGCGCTTAACGGTGCTACATACCCACACATGTAGCGGGAAAGTTTATGACGTTTAACGGTCGTTAGACGTTTAGCAGATAGTTGACGATTAAAGATGCTACATACTCACACAAGTAGCGAGGATGTTTATGACGTTTAGCGGTCTTTAGACGTTTAGCAGAGATTTGACACTTAACGATGCTACATACCCACACAAGTAGCTGGAATGTTTATGACGTTTAGCGGTCTTTAGACGTTTAGCAACGATTTGACGCTTAACGATGCTACATACCCACACAAGTAGCGAGAATGTTTATGACGTTTAGAGATCTTTAGACGTTTAACAGATAGTTGACGCTTAACGATGCTACATACCCACACAAGCAGCGGGAATGTTTATTGCGTTTAACAGTCTTTACACGTTTAGAGGTCTTTAGACGTTTAGCAGATATTTGACGCTTAACGATGCTACATAACCAAACAAGTAGCGGAAATGTTTATGACGCTGAGCGGTCTTTAGACGTTTAGAGGTCTATGACGCTTAACGATGCTACACACCCACACAATTAGCGGGAATATTTATGACGCTTAGCGGTCATTAGACGTTTAGCAGAGTTCTGACGCTTAACGATGCTACATACACACACAAGTAGCGGGAATGTTTATGACGTTTAGCGATCTTTAGACGTTTAGAGGTCTTTAGACGTTTAGTAGAGTGTTGACGCTTAACGATGCTACATACCCACACAAGTAGTGGGAATGTTTATGACGATTAGAGGTCGTTAGACGTTTAGCAGAGATTTGACGCTTAACGATGCTACATACCCACACAAGTAGCGGGAATGTTATGACGTTTAGCGGTCTTTAGACGTTTAGCAGAGATTTGACGCTTAACGATGCTACATACTCACACAAGTAGCGGGAATGTTTATGACGTTTAGCGATCTTTAGACGTTTAGAGGTCTTTAGACGTTTAGTAGTGTGTTGACGCTTAACGATGCTACATACCCACACAAGTAGTGGGAATGTTTATGACGAATAGAGGTCGTTAGACGTTTAGCAGAGATTTGACGCTTAACGATGCTACATACCCACACAAGTAGCGGGAATGTTATGACGTTTAGCGTCTTTAGACGTTTAGCAGAGATTTGACGCTTAACGATGCTACATACTCACACAAGTAGCGGGAATGTTATGACGTTTAGCGGTCTCTAGACGTTTAGTAGAGATTTGACGCTTAACGATGCTACATACCCACACAAGTAGCCGGAATGTTTATGACGTTTAGAGGTCTTTAGACGTTTATCAGAGAGTTGACGCTTAACGATGCTACATACCCACACAACTAGCAGGACTGTTTATGACGTTTAGAGGTCTTTAGACGTTTATCAGAGAGTTGACGCTTAACGATGCTACATACCAACACAACTAGCAGGACTGTTTATGACGTTTAGCGGTCTTTAGACGTTTAGAGGTCATTAGACGTTTAGCAGAGATTTGATGCTTAACGGTGCTACATACCCACACAAGTAGCGGGAATGTTAATGACGTTTAGAGGTCTTTAGACGTTTAGAGGTATTTAGATGTTTAGTAGAGATTTGACGATTAACGATGCTACATACCCATACAAGTAGCGAGAAAGTTTATGACGTTTAGCGGTCATTAAACGTTTAGTAGAGATCTGACGCTTAACGATGCTACATACCCACACAAGAAGCGATGATATTTATGACGTTTAGCGGTCTTTAGACGTTTAGAGGTCTTTAGACGTTTAGTAGAGATTTGACGCTTAACGATGCTACATACCCACACAAGTAGCGGGAATGTTATGACGTTTAGCGATCTTTAGACGTTTAGCGATCTTTAGACGTTTATAGGTCTTTAGACGTTTAGTAGAGATTTGACGTTTAACGATGCTACATACCCACACAAGTAGTGAGGATGTTTATGACGATTAGCGGTCTTTAGACGTTTAGCAGAGATTTGACGCTTAACGATGCTACATACCCACACAAGTAGCCGGAATGTTTATGACGTTTAGAGGTCTTTAGACGTTTATTAGAGATTTGACGCTTAACGGTCCTACATACCCACACAAGTAGCGGGAATGTTTATTGCGTTTAACGGTCTTTACACGTTTAGAGGTCTTTAGACGTTTATCAGAGAGTTGACGCTTAACGGTGCTACATACCCACACAAGTAGCGGGAATGTTTATGACGTTTAGAGGTCTTTAGGCGTTTAGCAGATATTTGACGCTTAACGATGCTACATACCCAAACAAGTAGCGGGAGTGTTTATGACGTTTAGCGGTCTTTAGGCGTTTAGAGGTCTTTAGACGTTTATCAGAGATTTGACGCATAACGATGCTACATACCCACACAAGTAGCCGGAATGTTTATGACGTTTAGAAGTCTTTAGACGTTTAGCAGAGACTTGACGCTTAACGATGCTACATACCCACACAAGTAGCAAGAATGTTTATGACTTTTAGAGGTCTTTAGACGTTTAGCAGAGATTTGGCGCTTAACGGTGCTACATACCCACACATGTAGCGGGAAAGTTTATGACGTTTAACGGTCTTTAGACGTTTAGCAGATAGTTGACGATTAAAGATGCTACATACTCACACAAGTAGCGAGGATGTTTATGACGTTTAGCGGTCTTTAGACGTTTAGCAGAGATTTGACACTTAACGATGCTACATACCCACACAAGTAGCTGGAATGTTTATGACGTTTAGCGGTCTTTAGACGTTTAGCAACGATTTGACGCTTAACGATGCTACATACCCACACAAGTAGCGAGAATGTTTATGACGTTTAGAGATCTTTAGACGTTTAACAGATAGTTGACGCTTAACGATGCTACATACCCACACAAGCAGCGGGAATGTTTATTGCGTTTAACAGTCTTTACACGTTTAGAGGTCTTTAGACGTTTAGCAGATATTTGACGCTTAACGATGCTACATAACCAAACAAGTAGCGGAAATGTTTATGACGCTGAGCGGTCTTTAGACGTTTAGAGGTCTATGATGCTTAACGATGCTACACACCCACACAATTAGCGGGAATATTTATGACGCTTAGCGGTCATTAGACGTTTAGCAGAGTTCTGACGCTTAACGATGCTACATACACACACAAGTAGCGGGAATGTTTATGACGTTTAGCGATCTTTAGACGTTTAGAGGTCTTTAGACGTTTAGTAGAGTGTTGACGCTTAACGATGCTACATACCCACACAAGTAGTGGGAATGTTTATGACGATTAGAGGTCGTTAGACGTTTAGCAGAGATTTGACGCTTAACGATGCTACATACCCACACAAGTAGCGGGAATGTTATGACGTTTAGCGGTCTTTAGACGTTTAGCAGAGATTTGACGCTTAACGATGCTACATACTCACACAAGTAGCGGGAATGTTTATGACGTTTAGCGATCTTTAGACGTTTAGAGGTCTTTAGACGTTTAGTAGTGTGTTGACGCTTAACGATGCTACATACCCACACAAGTAGTGGGAATGTTTATGACGAATAGAGGTCGTTAGACGTTTAGCAGAGATTTGACGCTTAACGATGCTACATACCCACACAAGTAGCGGGAATGTTATGACGTTTAGCGTCTTTAGACGTTTAGCAGAGATTTGACGCTTAACGATGCTACATACTCACACAAGTAGCGGGAATGTTATGACGTTTAGCGGTCTCTAGACGTTTAGTAGAGATTTGACGCTTAACGATGCTACATACCCACACAAGTAGCCGGAATGTTTATGACGTTTATAGGTCTTTAGACGTTTATCAGAGAGTTGACGCTTAACGATGCTACATACCCACACAACTAGCAGGACTGTTTATGACGTTTAGAGGTCTTTAGACGTTTATCAGAGAGTTGACGCTTAACGATGCTACATACCAACACAACTAGCAGGACTGTTTATGACGTTTAGCGGTCTTTAGACGTTTAGAGGTCATTAGACGTTTAGCAGAGATTTGATGCTTAACGGTGCTACATACCCACACAAGTAGCGGGAATGTTAATGACGTTTTGAGGTCTTTAGACGTTTAGAGGTATTTAGATGTTTAGTAGAGATTTGACGATTAACGATGCTACATACCCATACAAGCAGCGAGAAAGTTTATGACGTTTAGCGGTCATTAAACGTTTAGTAGAGATCTGACGCTTAACGATGCTACATACCCACACAAGTAGCGATGATATTTATGACGTTTAGCGGTCTTTAGACGTTTAGAGGTATTTAGACGTTTAGTAGAGATTTGACGCTTAACGATGCTACATACCCACACAAGTAGCGGGAATGTTATGACGTTTAGCGATCTTTAGACGTTTAGCGATCTTTAGACGTTTATAGGTCTTTAGACGTTTAGTAGAGATTTGACGTTTAACGATGCTACATACCCACACAAGTAGTGAGGATGTTTATGACGATTAGCGGTCTTTAGACGTTTAGCAGAGATTTGACTCTTAACGATGCTACATACCCACACAAGTAGCCGGAATGTTTATGACGTTTAGAGGTCTTTAGACGTTTATTAGAGATTTGACGCTTAACGGTCCTACATACCCACACAAGTAGCGGGAATGTTTATTGCGTTTAACGGTCTTTACACGTTTAGAGGTCTTTAGACGTTTAGCAGATATTTGACGCTTAACAATGCTACAGAACCAAACAAGTAGCGGAAATGTTTATGACGCATAGCGGTCTTTAGACGTCTAGAGGTCTATGACGCTTAACGATGCTACATACCCACACAAGTAGCCGAAATGTTTATGACGTTTAGCGATCTTTAGAGGTTTAGAGGTCTTTAGACGTTTAGTAGAGTGTTGACGCTTAACGATGCTACATACCCACACAAGTAGTGGGAATGTTTATGACGATTATAGGTCGTTAGGCGTTTAGCAGAGATTTGACGCTTAACGATGCTACATATCCACACAAGTAGCGGGAATGTTATGACGTTTAGCGGTCTTTAGACGTTTAGCAGAGATTTGACGCTTAACGATGCTACATACTCACACAAGTAGCGGGAATGTTATGACGTTTAGCGGTCTTTAGACGTTTAGTAGAGATTTGACGCTTAACGGTGCTACATAACAACACAAGTAGTGGGAATGTTTATGACTATTAGAGGTCGTTAGACATTTAGAGGTCTTTAGACGTTTAGTAGAGATTTGACGCTTAACGATGCTACATACCCACACAATTGGCGGGGAAGTTTATGACGTTTAGAGGTCTTTAGACGTTTAGCGGTCTTTAGACGCTTAGCAGAGATTTGACGCTTAACGATGTTACATACTCATACAAGTAGCCATGATGTTTATGACGTTTAGCGGTCTTTAGACGTTTAGTAGAGATTTGACGATTAACGACGCTACATACCCACACAAGTAGCGAGAATTTTTATGACGTTTAGCAGTCCTTAGACGTTTAGTAGAGATCTGAAGCTTAACGATGCTACATACCCACACAAGTAGTGGAAATGTTAATGACGTTTAGAGGTAATTAGACGTTTAGTAGAGATTTGACGCTTAACGATGCTACATACCCACACAAGTAGGGAGGATGTTTATGACGATTAGCGGTCTTTAGACGTTTAGCAGAGATTTGACGCCTAACGATGCTACATACGCACACGAGTAGCCGGACCGTTTATGACGTTTAGAGCTCAATAGACGTTTAGAAGTCTTTAGACGTTTAGAGGTCTTTAGACGTTTAGCAGAGAGTTGACGCTGTTTATGGTGTTTAGAGATCATTAGACGTTTAGAGGTCTTTAGACGTTTAGTAGAGTGTTGACGCTTAACGATGCTACATACCCACACAAGTAGTGGGAATGTTAATGACGTTTAGAGGTCATTAGACGTTTAGTAGAGATTTGACGCTTAACGATGCTACTTACCCACACAAGTAGGTAGGATGTTTATGACGATTAGAGATCATTAGACGTTTAGTAGAGATTTGACGCTTAACGATGCTACATACCCACACAAGTAGGGAGGATGTTTATGACGATTAGCGGTCTTTAGACGTTTAGCAGAGAGTTGACGCCTAACGATGCTACATACGCACACGAGTAGCCGGAACGTTTATGACGTTTAGAGCTCATTAGACGTTTAGAAGTCTTTAGACGTTTAGAGGTCTTTAGACGCTTAGCAGATATTTGACGCTTAACGGTGCTACATACGCACACAGTAGCCGGAATGTTTATGACGTTTAGAGGTCTTTAGACGTTTAGCAGAGATTTGACGCTTAACGGTGCTACATACGCACACAAGAAGCCGGAATGTTTATGACGTTTGGAGGACATTAGACGTTTAGAGGTCTTTAGACGTTTAGACGTCTTTAGATGTTTAGCAGAGATTTGACGCTTAACGATGCTACATACGCACACAAGTAGCCGGAACGTTTATGACGTTTAGAGCTCATTAGACGTCTTTAGACGTTTAGCAGAGACTTGACGCTTAACGATGCTACATACCCACACAAGTAGCGGGAATGTTTATGATGCTTAGAGGTCTTTAGACGTTTAGCAGAGATTTGACGCTTAGCAGAGTTTTGACGCTTAACGATGCTACATACCCACACAAGTAGCGGGAATGTTAATGACGTTTAGAGGTCTTTAGACGTTTAGCAGAGATTTGACGCCTAACGGTGCTACATACGCACACAAGTAGCCGGAATGTTTATGACGTTTAGAGGTCATTAGATGTTTATCAGAGAGATGACGCTTAACGATGCTACATACCCACACAAGTAGCGGGACTGTTTATGACGTTTGGAGGTCATTAGACGTTTAGAGGTCTTTAGATGTTTAGCATGTGATTTGAAGCTTAACGATGCTACATACCCACACAAGTAGCGGGACTGTTTATGACGTTTGGAGGTCATTAGACGTTTAGAGGTCTTTAGATGTTTATCAGAGATTTGACGCTTAACGATGCTACATACGCACACAAGTAGCCGGAATGTTTATGACGTTTGGAGGTCATTAGACGTGTAAAGGTCTTTAGACGTTTACAGGTATTTAGACATTTAGAGGTCTTTAGACGTTTAGATGTATTTAGACGTTTAGCAGAGACTTGACGCTTAACGATGCTACATACCCACACAACTAGTGGGAATGTTTATAACGTTTAGAGGTCTTTAGACGTTTAGCAGAGATTTGACGCTTAACGTTGCTGCATACCCACACAAGTAGCCGGAAAGTTTATGATGTTTAGAGGTCTTTAGACATTTAGCAGAGATTTGACGCTTAACGATGCTACATACCCACACAAGTAGCCAGAATGTTTATGACGTTTAGAGGTCTTTAGACGTTTAGCAGAGAGTTAACGCTTAACGATGCTACATACCCACACAAGTAGCAAGAATATTTATGACGTTTAGAGGTCTTTAGACGTTTAGCAGAGAGTTGACGCTGTTTATGGTGTTTAGAGATCATTAGACGTTTAGAGGTCTTTAGACGTTTAGCAGAGACTTGACGCTTAACGATGCTACATACCCCACAACTAGCGGGAATGTTTATGACGTTTAGAGGTCTTTAGACGTTTAGAGGTATTTAGACGTTTAGCAGAGACTTGACGCTTAACGATGCTACATACCCACACAAGTAGCGTGAATGTTTATGACGTTTAGCGGTCATTAGACGTTTAGTAGAGATCTGACGCTTAACGATGCTACATACCCACACAATTAGCGATGATATTTATGACGTTTAGCGGTCTTTAGACGTTTAGAGGTCTTTAGACGTTTAGTAGAGTGTTGACGCTTAACGATGCTACATACCCACACAAGTAGTGGGAATGTTAATGACGTTTAGAGGTCATTAGACGTTTAGTAGAGATTTGACGCTTAACGATGCTACATACCCACACAAGTCGGGAGGATGTTTATGACGATTAGCGGTCTTTAGACGTTTAGCAGAGATTTGACTCTTAACGGTGCTACATACGCACACAAGTAGCCGGAATGTTTGTGACGTTTGGAGGACATTAGACGTTTAGAGGTCTTTAGACGTTTAGACGTCTTTAGACGTTTAGCAGAGACTTGACGCTTAACGTTGCTACATACCCACACAAGTAGCTGGAATGTTTATGATGTTTAGAGGTCTTTAGACGTTTACCAGAGATTTGACGCTTAGCATAGTTTTGACGCTTAACGATGCTACATACCCACACAAGTAGCGGGAATGTTTATGACGTTTAGAGGTCTTTAGACGTTTAGCAGAGATTTGACGCCTAACGGTGCTACATACGCACACAAGTAGCCGGAATGTTTATGACGTTTATAGGTCATTAGATGTTTATCAGAGAGTTGACGCTTAACGATGCTACATACCCACACAAGTAGTGGGACTCTTTATGACTTTTGGAGGTCATTAGACGTTTAGAGGTCTTTAGATGTTTAGCAAGTGATTTGACGCTTAACGATGCTACATACCCACACAGGTAGCGGGACTCTTTATGACGTTTGGAGGTCATTAGTATTTTAGAGGTCTTTAGATGTTCAGCAGAGATTTGACGCTTAACGATGCTACATACGCACACAAGTAGCCGGAATGTTTATGACGTTTGGAGGTCATTAGACGTGTAAAGGTCTTTAGACGTTTAGAGGTATTTAGACGTTTAGAGGTCTTTAGACGTTTAGCAGAGACTTGACGCTTAACGATGCTACATACCCACACAACTAGCGGGAATGTTTATAACGTTTAGAGGTCTTTAGATGTTTAGCAGAGAGTTGACGCTTAACGTTGCTGCATACCCACACAAGTAGCGGGAAAGTTTATGACGTTTAGAGGTCTTTAGACATTTAGCAGAGATTTGACACTTAATGATGCTACATACCCACACAAGTAGCGGGTATGTTTATGACGTTTAGCGGTCTTTAGACGTTTAGCAGCGATTTGACGCTTAACGATGCTACATACTCACAAGTTGCGGGAATGTTTATGACGTTTAGAGCTCATTAGACATTTAGATGTCTTTAGACGTTTAGCAGAGTTTTGATGTTTAACGATACTACATACCCACACAAGTAGCGGGAATGTTTATGACGATTAGAGGTCGTTAGACGTTTAGAGGTCGTTAGACGTTTACTAGAGATTTAACGCTTAACGATGCTACATACCCACACAAGTAGCGAGAATGTTTATGACGTTTAGTGGTCATTAGACGTTTCGTAGAGATCTGACGCTTAACGATGCTACATACCCACACAAGTAGGGAGGATGTTTATGACGATTAGCGGTCTTTAGACGTTTAGCAAAGATTTGAAGCTTAACGATGCTACATACCCACACAAGTAGACAGAATTTTTATGACGTTTAGAGGTCTTTAGACGTTTAGCAGAGATTTGACGCTTAACGTTGCTGCATACCCACACAAGTAGCCGGAAAGTTTATGATGTTTAGAGGTCTTTAGACATTTAGCAGAGATTTGACGCTTAACGATGCTACATACCCACACAAGTAGCCAGAATGTTTATGACGTTTAGAGGTCTTTAGACGTTTAGCAGAGAGTTAACGCTTAACGATGCTACATACCCACACAAGTAGCAAGAATATTTATGACGTTTAGAGGTCTTTAGACGTTTAGCAGAGAGTTGACGCTGTTTATGGTGTTTAGAGATCATTAGACGTTTAGAGGTCTTTAGACGTTTAGCAGAGACTTGACGCTTAACGATGCTACATACCCCACAACTAGCGGGAATGTTTATGACGTTTAGAGGTCTTTAGACGTTTAGAGGTATTTAGACGTTTAGCAGAGACTTGACGCTTAACGATGCTACATACCCACACAAGTAGCGTGAATGTTTATGACGTTTAGCGGTCATTAGACGTTTAGTAGAGATCTGACGCTTAACGATGCTACATACCCACACAATTAGCGATGATATTTATGACGTTTAGCGGTCTTTAGACGTTTAGAGGTCTTTAGACGTTTAGTAGAGTGTTGACGCTTAACGATGCTACATACCCACACAAGTAGTGGGAATGTTAATGACGTTTAGAGGTCATTAGACGTTTAGTAGAGATTTGACGCTTAACGATGCTACATACCCACACAAGTCGGGAGGATGTTTATGACGATTAGCGGTCTTTAGACGTTTAGCAGAGATTTGACTCTTAACGGTGCTACATACGCACACAAGTAGCCGGAATGTTTGTGACGTTTGGAGGACATTAGACGTTTAGAGGTCTTTAGACGTTTAGACGTCTTAGACGTTTAGCAGAGACTTGACGCTTAACGTTGCTACATACCCACACAAGTAGCTGGAATGTTTATGATGTTTAGAGGTCTTTAGACGTTTACCAGAGATTTGACGCTTAGCATAGTTTTGACGCTTAACGATGCTACATACCCACACAAGTAGCGGGAATGTTTATGACGTTTAGAGGTCTTTAGACGTTTAGCAGAGATTTGACGCCTAACGGTGCTACATACGCACACAAGTAGCCGGAATGTTTACGACGTTTATAGGTCATTAGATGTTTATCAGAGAGTTGACGCTTAACGATGCTACATACCCACACAAGTAGTGGGACTCTTTATGACTTTTGGAGGTCATTAGACGTTTAGAGGTCTTTAGATGTTTAGCAAGTGATTTGACGCTTAACGATGCTACATACCCACACAGGTAGCGGGACTCTTTATGACGTTTGGAGGTCATTAGTATTTTAGAGGTCTTTAGATGTTCAGCAGAGATTTGACGCTTAACGATGCTACATACGCACACAAGTAGCCGGAATGTTTATGACGTTTGGAGGTCATTAGACGTGTAAAGGTCTTTAGACGTTTAGAGGTATTTAGACGTTTAGAGGTCTTTAGACGTTTAGCAGAGACTTGACGCTTAACGATGCTACATACCCACACAACTAGCGGGAATGTTTATAACGTTTAGAGGTCTTTAGATGTTTAGCAGAGAGTTGACGCTTAACGTTGCTGCATACCCACACAAGTAGCGGGAAAGTTTATGACGTTTAGAGGTCTTTAGACATTTAGCAGAGATTTGACACTTAATGATGCTACATACCCACACAAGTAGCGGGTATGTTTATGACGTTTAGCGGTCTTTAGACGTTTAGCAGCGATTTGACGCTTAACGATGCTACATACTCACAAGTTGCGGGAATGTTTATGACGTTTAGAGCTCATTAGACATTTAGATGTCTTTAGACGTTTAGCAGAGTTTTGATGTTTAACGATACTACATACCCACACAAGTAGCGGGAATGTTTATGACGATTAGAGGTCGTTAGACGTTTAGAGGTCGTTAGACGTTTACTAGAGATTTAACGCTTAACGATGCTACATACCCACACAAGTAGCGAGAATGTTTATGACGTTTAGTGGTCATTAGACGTTTCGTAGAGATCTGACGCTTAACGATGCTACATACCCACACAAGTAGGGAGGATGTTTATGACGATTAGCGGTCTTTAGACGTTTAGCAAAGATTTGAAGCTTAACGATGCTACATACCCACACAAGTAGACAGAATTTTTATGACGTTTAGAGGTCTTTAGACGTTTAGCAGAGAGTTGACGCTGTTTATGGTGTTTAGAGGTCATTAGACGTTTAGAGGTCTTTAAACGTTTAGAGGTCTTTAGACGTTTAGCAGCGATTTGACGCTTAACGATGCTACATACTCACAAGTAGCGGGAATGTTTATGACGTTTAGAGGTCATTAGACGTTTATCAGATAGTTGACGCTTAACGATGCTACATACCCACACAAGTAGCGGGAATGTTTATTGCCTTTAACGGTCTTTACACCTTTAGAGGTCTTTAGACGTTTAGCAGATATTTGACGCTTAACGATGCAACATAACCAAACAAGTAGCGGAAATGTTTATGACGCTTAGCGGTCTTTAGACGTTTAGAGGTATATGACGCTTAACGATGCTACATACCCACACAAGTAGCCGGAATGTTTATGACGTTTAGAGGTCTTTAGACGTTTATCAGAGATTTGAGGCTTAACGATTCTACACACCCACACAACTAGCAGGACTGTTTATGACGTTTAGCGGTCTTTAGACGTTTAGCAGATATTTGACGCTTAACGATGCTACATACCCACACAAGTAGCGGGAATGTTTATTGCGTTTAACGGTCTTTACACCTTTGGAGGTCAGTAGACGTTTAGCAGATATTTGACGCTTAACGATGCTACATAACCAAACAAGTAGCGGAAATGTTTATGACGCTTAGCGGTCGTTAGACGTTTAGAGGTCTATGACGCTTAACGATGCTACATACTCACACAAGTAGCGGGAATGTTATGACGTTTAGCGGTCTTTAGACGTTTAGTAGAGATTTGACGCTTAACGATGCTACATACGCACACAAGTAGCCGGAATGTTTATGACGTTTAGAGGTCTTTAGACGTTTAGAGGTATTAGACGTTTAGCAAGTGATTTGACGCTTAACGATGCTACATACCCACACAAGTAGCGGGACTGTTTATGACGTTTGGAGGTCATTAGACGTGTAGAGGTCTTTAGATGTTTAGCAGAGATTTGACGCTTAACGATGCTACATACGCACACAAGTAGCCGGAATGTTTATTACCTTTGGAGGTCTTTAGACGTTTAGCAGAGATTTGACGCCTAACGGTGCTACATACGCACACAAGTGGCCGGATTGTTTATGACGTTTAGAGGTCATTAGATGTTTATCAGAGAGTTGACGATTAACGATGCTACATACCCACACAAGTAGCGGGACTGTTTATGACTTTTGGAGGTCATTAGACGTTTAGAGGTCTTTAGATGTTTAGCAAGTGATTTGATGCTTAACGATGCTACATACCCACACAGGTAGCGGGACTGTTTATGACGTTTGGAGGTCATTAGACGTTTAGAGGTCTTTAGATGTTTAGCAGAGATTTGACTCTTAACGATGCTACATACGCACACAAGTAGCCGGAACTTTTATGACGTTTAGAGCTCATTAGACATTTAGAGGTCTTTAGACGTTTAGCAGAGTTTTGATGTTTAACGATGCTACATACCCACACAAGTAGCGGGAATGTTTATGATGTTTAGAGGTCTTTAGACGTTTAGCAGAGATTTGACGCTTAACGATGCTACATACCCACACAAGTAGCGGGAATGTTTATGACGATTAGAGGTCGTTAGACGTTTAGAGGTCTTTAGACGTTTACTAGAGATTTGACGCTTAACGATGCTACATAAACACACAAATAGCGAGAATGTTTATGACGTTTAGTGGTCATTAGACGTTTAGTAGAGATCTGACCCTTAACGATGCTACATACCCACACAAGTAGCGATGATATTTATGACGTTTAGCGGTCTTTAGACGTTTAGAGGTCTTTAGACGTTTAGTAGAGAGTTGACGCTTAACGATGCTACATACCCACACAAGTAGGGAGGATGTTTATGACGATTAGCGGTCTTTAGACGTTTAGCAAAGATTTGAAGCTTAACGATGCTTACATACCCACACAAGTAGAAAGAATGTTTATGACGTTTAGAGGTCTTTAGACGTTTAGCAGAGATTTGACGCTGTTTATGGTGTTTAGAGGTCATTAGACGTTTAGAGGTCTTTAAACGTTTAGAGGTCTTTAGACGTTTAGCAGCGATTTGACGCTTAACGATGCTACATACTCACAAGTAGCGGGAATGTTTATGACGTTTAGAGGTCTTTAGACGTTTATCAGATAGTTGACGCTTAACGATGCCACATACGCACACACGTAGCGGGAATGTTTATTGCCTTTAACGGTCTTTACACGTTTAGAGGTCTTTAGACGTTTAGCAGATATTTGACGCTTAACGATGCTACATAACCAAACAAGTAGCGGAAATGTTTATGACGCTTAGCGGTCTTTAGACGTTTAGAGGTCTATGACGCTTAACGATGCTACATACCCACACAAGTAGCCGGAATGTTTATGACATTTAGAGGTCTTTAGACGTTTATCAGAGATTTGACGCTTAACGATGCTACACACCCACACAACTAGCAGGACTGTTTATGACGTTTAGAGGTCTTTAGACGTTTAGTAGAGTGTTGACGCTTAACGATGCTACATACCCACACAAGTAGTGGGAATGTTTATGACGATTAGAGGTCGTTAGACGTTTAGCAGAGATTTGACGCTTAACGATGGTACATACCCACACAAGTAGCGGGAATGTTATGACGTTTAGCGGTCTTTAGACGTTTAGCAGAGATTTGACGCTTAACGATGCTACATACTCACACAAGTAGCGGGAATGTTATGACGTTTAGCGGTCTTTAGACGTTTAGTAGAGATTTGACGCTTAACGATGCTACATACGCACACAAGTAGCCAGAATGTTTATGACGTTTAGAGATCTTTAGACGTATTTAGACGTTTAGCAAGTGATTTGACGCTTAACGATGCTACATACCCACACAAGTAGCGGGACGGTTTATGACGTTTGGTGGTCATTAGACGTTTAGAGGTCTTTAGATGTTTAGCAGAGATTTGACACTTAACGATGCTACATACGCACACAAGTAGCCGGAATGTTTATGACGTTTGGAGGTCATTAGACGTTTAGAGGTCATTAGACGTTTACTAGAGATTTGACGCTTAACAGTGCTACATACCCACACAAGTAGCGGGAATGTTTATGACGTTTAGAGGTCTTTAGACGTTTAGAGGTATTTAGACGCTTAGTAGAGTGTTGACGCTTAACGATGCTACATACACACACAAGATGTGGGAATGTTAATGACGTTTAGAGGTCTTTAGACGTTTAGCAGAGATTTGACGCTTAACGATGCTACATACTCACACAAGTAGCGGGAATGTTATGACGTTTAGCGGTCTTTTGACGTTTAGTAGAGATTTGACGCTTAACGATGCTACATACGCACACAAGTAGCCAGAATGTTTATGATGTTTAGAGGTCTTTAGACGTATTTAGACGTTTAGCAAGTGATTTGAAGCTTAACGATGCTACATACCCACACAAGTAGCGGGACGGTTTATGACGTTTGGAGGTCATTAGACGTTTAGAGGTCTTTAGATGTTTAGCAGAGATTTGACGCTTAACGATGCTACATACGCACACAAGTAGCGGGAATGTTTATGACGTTTAGAGGTCTTTAGACGTTTAGAGGTATTTAGACGCTTAGTAGAGTGTTGACTCTTAACGATGCTACATACACACACAAGATGTGGGAATGTTAATGACGTTTAGAGGTCTTTAGACGTTTAGTAGAGATTTGACGCTTAACGATGCTACATACCCACACAAGTAGGGAGGATGTTTATGACGATTATCGGTCTTTAGACGTTTAGCAAAGATTTGACGCTTAACGATGCTACATACGCACACGAGTAGCCGGAACATTTATGACGTTTAGAGCTCATTAGACGTTTAGAGGTTCTGTATACGCTTAGCAGAGAGTTGAGGCTTAACGGTGCTACATACGCACACAAGTAGCCGGAATGTTTATGACGTTTAGAGGTCATTATATGTTTATCAGAGATTTGACGCTTAACGATGCTACATACCCACACAAGTAGCGGGACTGTTTATGACGTTTGGATGTCATTAGACGTCTTTAGATGTTTAGCAAGTGATTTGACGCTTAACGATGCTACATACCCACACAAGTAGCGGGACTGTTTATGACGTTTGGAGGTCATTAGACGTTTAGAGGTCTTTAAACGTTTAGAGTTCTTTAGACGTTTAGCAGAGACTTGACGCTTAACGATGCTACATACCCCACAACTAGCGGGAATGTTTATGACGTTTAGAGGTCTTTAGACGTTTAGCAGATATTTGACGCTTAACGATGCTACATACCCACACAAGTAGCGGGAATGTTTATTGCGTTTAACGGTCTTTACACCTTTGGAGGTCAGTAGACGTTTAGCAGATATTTGACGCTTAACGATGCTACATAACCAAACAAGTAGCGGAAATGTTTATGACGCTTAGCGGTCGTTAGACGTTTAGAGGTCTATGACGCTTAACGATGCTACATACCCACATAAGTAGCCGGAATGTTTATGACGTTTAGAGGTCTTTAGACGTTTATCAGAGATTTGACGCTTAACGATGCTACACACCCACACAAGTAGCCGGAATGTTTATGACGTTTAGAGGTCTTTAGACGTTTATCAGAGATTTGACGCTTAACGATGCTACACACCCACACAACTAGCAGGACTGTTTATGACGTTTAGCGATATTTAGACGTTTAGAGGTCTTGAGACGTTTAGTAGAGTGTTGACGCTTAACGATGCTACATACCCACACAAGTAGTGGGAATGTTTATGACGATTAGAGGTTGTTAGACGTTTAGCAGAGATTTGAAGCTTAACGATGCTACATACGCACACAAGTAGCCGGAATGTTTATGACGTTTGGAGGTCATTAGACGTGTAAAGGTCTTTAGACAATTAGGGGTATTTAGACGTTTAGAGGTCTTTAGACGTCTTTAGACGTTTAACAGAGACTTGACGCTTAACGATGCTACATACCCACACAACTAGCGGGAATGTTTATAACGTTTAGAGGTCTTTAGACGTTTAGCAGAGATTTGACGCATAACGTTGCTGCATACCCACACAAGTAGCGGGAAAGTTTATGACGTTTAGAGGTCTTTAGACATTTAGCAGAGATGTGACGCTTAACGATGCTACATACCCACACAAGTAGCCAGAATGTTTATGACGTTTAGAGGTCTTTAGACGTTTAGCAGAGAGTTGACGCTGTTTATGGTGTTTAGAGGTCATTAGACGTTTAGAGGTCTTTAGACGTTTAGCAGAGACTTGACGCTTAACGATGCTACATACCCCACAACTAGCGGGAATGTTTATGACGTTTAGCGATCTTTAGACGTTTAGAGGTCTTTAGACGTTTAGTAGAGATTTAACGCTTAACGATGCTACATACCCACACAAGTAGGGAGGATGTTTATGACGATTAGCGGTCTTTAGACGTTTAGCAGAGATTTGACGCTTAACGATGCTACATACGCACACGAGTAGCCGGAATGTTTATGACGTTTAGAGCTCATTAGACGTTTAGAGGTCTTTAGACGTTTAGAGTCTTTAGACGCTTAGCAGAGATTTGACGCTTAACGGTGCTACATACGCACACAAGTAGCCGGAATGTTTAGACTTTTAGAGGTCTTTAGACGTTTAACAGAGATTTGACGCTTAACGGTGCTACAACTCACACAATAGCCTGAATTTATGACATTTGGAGGACATTAGACTTTAGAGTCTTTAGACGTTTATACGTCTTTAGACTTTACCAGAGACTTGACGCTTAACGATGCTACATACCCACACAACTATCGGGAATGTTTATGACTTTTAGATTTCTTTAAACGTTTATCAGAGATTTGACGCTTAACGATGCTACATAGCCACACAAGTAGGGAGGATGTTTATGAAGATTAGCGGTCTTTAGACGTTTAGCAGAGATTTGACGCTTAACGTTGCTACATACGCACACAAGTAGCAGGAACGTTTTTGACGTTAATAGCTCATTAGACATTTAGAGGTCTTTAGACGTTTAGCAGAGTTTTGATGCTTAACGATGCTACATACCCACACAAGTAGCGGGAATGTTTATGATGTTTAGAGGTCTTTAGACGTTTAGCAGAGATTTGACGCTTAGCAGAGTTTTGACGCTTAACGATGCTACATACGCACATAAGTAGCTGGAATGTTTATGGCGTTTAGAGGTCATTAGACGTTTAGAGGTCTTTAGACGTTTAGAGGTCTTTAGACGTTTAGCAGAGACTTGATTCTTAACGATGCTACATACCCCACCACTAGCGGGAATGTCTATGACGTTTAGAGGTCTTTAGACGTTTAGAGGTCTTTAGATGTTTAGCAGAGACTTGACGCTTAACGATGCTACATACCCACACAAGTAGCGGGAATGTTTATGACGTTTAGAGGTCTTTAGACGTTTAGCAGAGATTTGACGCTTAACGATGCTACATACCCACACAAGTAGCGAGAATGTGTATGACGTTTAGAGGTCTTTAGACGTTTAGCGGTCTTTAGACGCTTAGCAGAGATTTGACGCTTAACGATGCTACATACTCACACAAGTAGCGATGATGTTTATGACGTTTAGCGGTCTTTAGACGTTTAGTAGAGATTTGACGATTAACGATGCTACATACCCACACAAGTAGCGAGAATGTTCTATGACGTATTAGCGGTCATTAGATGTTTAGTAGAGACTGCGCTAACGATGCTACTACCCCACAATAGCGATGATTTTATGAGGTTTAGCGGTCTTAGACGTTTAGGTCTTAGACGTTTAGTAGAGTGTTGACGCTTAACGATGCTACATACCCACACAAGTAGTGCGAATTTTAATGACGTTTAGAGGTCTTTAGACGTTTCGTAGAGATTTGACGCTTAACGATGCTACATACCCACACAAGTAGGGAGGATGTTTATGACGATTAGCGGTCTTTAGACGTTTAGCAGAGATTTGACGCTTAACGATGCTACATACGCACACAAGTAGCCGGAACGTTTAGAGCTCATTAGACGTTTAGAGGTCTTTAGACGTTTAGAGGTATTTAGACGCTTAGCAGAGATTTGACGCTTAACGGTGCTACATACGCACACAAGTAGCCGGAATGTTTATGACGCTTAGAGGTCTTTAGACGTTTAGCAGAGATTTGACGCTTAACGGTGCTACATACGCACACAAGTAGCCGGAATGTTTATGACGTTTGGAGGACATTAGACGTTTAGAGGTCTTTAGACGTTTAGACGTCTTTAGACGTTTAGCAGAGACTTGACGCTTAACGATGCTACATACCCACACAAGTAGGGAGGATGTTTATGAAGATTAGCGGTCTTTAGACGTTTAGCAGAGATTTGACGCTTAACGATGCTACATACCCACACAAGTAGGGAGGATGTTTATGAAGATTAGCGGTCTTTAGACGTTTAGCAGAGATTTGACGCTTAACGATGCTACATACGCACACAAGTAGCCGGAACGTTTTTGACGTTTAGAGCTCATTAGACATTTAGAGGTCTTTAGACGTTTAGCAGAGTTTTGATGCTTAACGATGCTACATACCCACACAAGTAGCGGGATTGTTTATGATGTTTAGAGGTCTTTAGACGTTTAGCAGAGATTTGACGCTTAGCAGAGTTTTGACGCTTAACGATGCTACATACGCACATAAGTAGCTGG